>OX421980.1:48431715-49031715 GCA_949128135.1 Parasteatoda lunata
CATTTGATTAGTGCTGAAATCTAGTTAAAAATAAATTAACTATCTACAATTACCTTAAAAATACCCTGGTACTGCCACCTGGTGTGTAAAATGAGAAATAAAATGTTTTCCTGGCAAAAGAAATGAATTAGTTTTATTCTTATTGGCGCGTTACTACTGAACACTCCAGCCCGTCAATATCACGAGAGTGAGAAATAGAGGGCTAAACCTTACCCGGTCATTTACACGGGAGCGAGAAGAAAGGGGTAAACAAAGATTTCTGTCAAAATCTTTAATTTGTTACACTGAATCTAATTAAGAGCTTTTAATATCTATTTCGTAAAAAAAAAAGAATGAAAACAAATATATTAAAACAGAAAGTGAAAGAACAAAATACTTTTAGTATAATAATTTAAGTGCACAATGAATCAAGTTTTTTTTCTCTATAAGATGATCAAAGGTGGCGCAGAAAAGAAGAAAGTGGTACAAAATAATATACATTTTAATATCGGCACCGCGGGTTGACTCTTGAAGTGCCATCAACTGTCTTGAATGTCAACTGTCCGTTGCAATGAAAGTTTATAAATTCAAAATCGGTTTGGAGTCGGTCGATTACAGACGATTACGCCAATGTTTATGTTCGTTCGCGCAGTTTTTGACGAGCCATATCATTCTTAACTTGAACAGAAATGAAATTTGTTACAACGTTGCACTTAGTCTTTCGTATTTGTTGTCAGTAATTTAAAAGACATTCTGAAACACATACGGAACGATAATGACTTTTTAAAATATAATAGCACAAAAATGAAAAGGGAACTCAGGTACATTTATCGAGAGCCACAAATGATCCTTCAAAGAGTCGCATGTGACTCGCGAGTCGCAGGTTGGCCCACCCTGTTATATTGCATGTGATTTCTTCAATAACATATGATTCTTTTTTAATATTATGCTAGAATCTGATGCTCATCTTCAAAATGAATTTGAAGCCTTCAAAAAATAGGGTGGGTCAAACCTCTCATGTTTTCACTATATGTTTTTTTCAGCGCTGCTTTGTTTATTTTTACGTCTTATGTGTGTTTTCATATTTAGTTTGCATATTTAATGTTTTGATTCGCATATTTTATTATGATTTCCTTAGGTTTATGGTACCAGAAGCGCGTGCAATATTCTTAAAAATGTTTCTGATACTCTAGTGCTCACTAATTTCAATACACCTTGTGTTTTCCAGTTCTTCTACACAACACACTATGTAATATATTTTCATATGAATGTAATTTTTTTTCCAGTTTAAGATTGATATTTCTTTACACAATGTAGCATGCGTAAAAATTTTTTGTCTGAAATACTTTATTAATCAAATATTACCTAAATTTTAGAAGAGATCACTGCACCACAAAATTTTATTGGTTAGTATGCCCGAAATTCCGGATTCATTGTTATTCTGATTGCATTGAAGCCTCTCTAATTGTTGATTTTTTAAATCTATTATGCACTTGTTCGAATGAATTACCAGTGTTTGATACAAAAATGAATGAAAGTAGTTTTACCATCAACGACTAAGTTAAGATTGCAGTGAAGGACCAAGTTCCGCATGTTTTAGATCTAATAAAAATAAAAAAACTTTACAAAAATGAAAGGAGTATTGAAATTAATTAGAGGTAGCGTGTAGGATCTCGTAAGAGTTTTATTTTAGAGAGCAATGAAATGCTTCTGGTATACTAATGTAAACGTCAAAACATTTTTGGATATCGTTGAAATATTTTTGAACATTTCTGGAACTTTTTGATTTGTGTATGTACTTAACAAATAATATGAATATATTTTATCTGAAACGGAATTTTGATAGTATGTGTGCTATAAGGGTAAGAACCATTTATGCTTTTTATAAATTTTTTATTTTTATTTATTAAATTTCCCTAGAACTAAAATACGTTTTACATTAAAATTGTCTATGTGGACAGATATAATTTTTTTGTGTACTTTTCAATTCTGAAAACGTTAAAGTGAATTTAAAAACAATAAATCTTAATTCCATTGCATAATCTTTGTAAGTTCATGATAAAAACTTATTTATCACATTTTTGGGATATTATTTTCATCTTTAAATTATTAGACGTCTGAATCTATAATTTCATGCTAGCTGCACGGAGTAAAAAATTCTGGTGAAATTACTGTACTGTATAGTAGTGACATTTCTGGTAAAAAAACATAATTATGATTCATAAAACCAAAATATACGGTATTTAAACTATTCATTTAGTAGTTTTTTCGTTCATATATTAACGGTTATCCGGAAATTCTGGTTTTTAAAATTATAGTTATTATAGTTATTTTCAGACAATAGCAAATACAAAAGTGAAAAGTAAATTTAGCCGAATAAAGGCTTTTTTATGCTATGCTATAAGGTATCATGATAAAATCACCAAATTTTATTACACATTATAAAAAATTTAGTAGTTAATTTTACCAAAACCATTACCAGAGCGCTTCGGTAAAGATACCGAGTTATTTTATGCTCTCATATGGCCTGAAACATGGTAAATTTTATTATATTCTGATAGTTTTGACCATGTTTTTGTCCTCAGTGTGTTATAGATCCTACAGACTCATGGGAAATTTCATCCAAAGTAAATTGAAATCTACAAATTTTAAAATTTAGCAATAGTGATAAATAAAAAATCTTTCTAAAACCTCAAATGTATGCTTTAATGTTATGCCACTTCATTTTAATAGCTATAAATTAAAACATTAATTTTTAACTTAATAGAATTAATAGTTTTTTTTAAGAAAAAAGTTATTTTAAGGTTTTAATTTAATAATATTTTAATGCACATATCAGTTTTTAATCCATTTAAATGAATTTTAGTAAAATTATATTTCATTATAGTACAATTAAGAAAAAAAAATGATTTTTGAAAAATATAATTTCATTAATTTTAAGATTCAGCAAGTGATCGAAAAAACTAAGCAAAAGTAAATATTTTATCTCAATTAAGCAAATTTTAAAAAAATATTTTTTAGTCTTTTTATTTGTTGAAAGAAATTCGATGACATTTAACTTATTACTAACAAAAAAAATATCTGTCATCAACCATTTTTTAACAAACAATTTTAAAGAAACTTATGTTACAGTTATAAGACGTAACTTTTTGGGCTACCGAAGGTTATAAGAAGTAATATTATGTATTTAATAGTTATAGGATTTTAATTAAAAAAATAAATACTCGAAATAACACTCATAGATATATTTGGGAAAGAAGGAACTAAAACATTTTAAATATATTTTCCTTTTATTAAATTATTGAATATCTCCAGAAATTTATTTAACTAATAGATAACATTTTTTAAAAATTGCACAATAAATATTATTAATAATTGATATTGATTAAATTTTTTTATCCGACAACAAAATAGTTAATAATACAGGAAATATAAATTTTTTTTTCAGTAAACTTGAAAAAAATTATTTAGTTTATTAGTTGACAAAAAAATTAAGTTAATGGAATTAACCCCAATATAAAAATCAATTTACTAATGTATTTTAAAAATATTCATGCTATTTATATTGAAATTGTTTTAAACTAAGTTTATAATTTAAATATTTAATACAAATTTTAATACTTTTTTTAAACCATATAGAATTTCAAGTGAAATTGAATTTAACTACATTTCAAATGGAAATAAGCTTTAGAGACTTAATTTAGATTTTAGTTTTATAAATTTTAATAAATTAATTTCATAATCAATGCCCTGGAATTTTTCAAGTGTTCTCAAGAATCTAAATTATTATTACTGATGAAGTTCTCAATGAGATTTATAAATAAGAGAAGCTGCGTGAGGAAATTAAGGTGTAAATAAATGCACTGAGACATAACTAAAAAATTTAATGTCATCTATTGTAGTAATTAATCAAATAAAAAAAAAACTGTTTTCACTTGTCTTTAAAATTTGTTAATATGTAGGCATTAAATTCGGAGAATCAGTTGATAATCGAATTTTCATTGGATCGAAAGAGTAAATTAAATTTTATTTGGTATTTCATTACTGAATAACTTTCTGATAAATGTGTTGCATTGTAATTTCTAAATTATTTTCGATCTAAACACGCATTTCTGCCACAGTATTTATCTACGGTTAAAATGCAACTCTTATAACTTCATCGTGAAAACATAGCAACAGTAAAAAATCTCAAATAAATATGTATTTCCTGTGCCAGTTATTGATTTAAGATTTAAACTTAGTTTTTCATTCTCTTAGAATTCTTTCAATAATAAAGTTAAACATTTTTTACAATAAATATACATAATTGTTTTTTAAATTTTAATTAAAAATATATTAGTAAATGTATTTCTTGTTTAATGAATATATACATAGCATTATAAGGGTTATTTGTTCTTCATAAATCATTTTCCTTTTTAATACTTTATTTAATTACAATTTCCATTTTCTAAAAGATAATTTGCAATTTAAAATCATGGAGCATTACGTAAATAACAAATTAGTAACAACAAGTCCCGTAAAAAATTATGAACTATTTATCAGAACAATTAAAACTCATATTCTTTAAAAGTTGTTTGTTTTCAAAAGAAATCGTAATCTTTTGAACATATTAAATGGCTTTTTTAGTGAAAATTTTGATGTAACTCATAGAAATGTGTAAACTAGAAGAAATGTGGCATATTACATAACATGAAAATGTGACATATGAGTTAAGTCAGCAACAGTCAGTTTTTAACTATTTTGAAATTTTTAAATTCATGAAAGTTAAAAATAATTCAAGCACGTGTAAATGACACCATGAGTTACTTTTACAAAAACTATTTAACGTGTTTTATAATTTTTAACTAAGTTACATGCATTTAATGCCTATAAATGTTACGTCCGCATCAATGGAATAACCTTCATACATTTTAAATTTTACACATATATAGGACAGCATATATTTTAGCAAATATTAAGTATTTTCAAGAAATTAAAAGTTGTATATTTACAAGTAAGATCTTGAATTCATAAATCAGCATGCATTTAAATCTTAAGCAAGTGAAATACACCCTGAAAAAATACGAATCCTAGTTATGGAGCATCAACCTATTCTTCTACAACAGAGAATAAATACTTCTATAGCGGAAAATGAAAATCTTACTAATTTTAAAAATCGTTTGGTTTGATTATTTTTATTTATCACGATCGTTTTAAATACTGTTCATGTGCAAACGATATGTCAAAATCATCAAATTATTTAGATAAATGTTTTAAACAGAAACTTTTGGTTAGGATATTTAGGATTTAGGATATAGTGCTGTTAGGGTTCGTTTCAAAACTTAATTTGAACTTTCCACTTATTCCAACTTAGAGTTAATTCAGTTACAGTTAATTTGTAGACTTAGATGCACAACTGACTCACTCGTTTACGTTATTAGAGGTAATCTCCAACACATCTATTTTACCACACCACTTTGTTCTTGATGATGTAATTTGTTGGTTTCTCTTGAATAATTGCCTTCCATATTTATTATCTACTATTATAGAAAATTTTTAACTTAATTTTATTTATTTCAAAATGATATTGGAGTGTTGTTTGACAACTTGTATTAGTTTATAAAGGAATTCATAGTTTTAAACATATTGCATGCGTTTTATATATATATGCAGTAATCAAATATATGCAGTAATTAAATATATGCAGTAATCAAATATATGCAGTAATCAAATATATGCAGTAATCAAATATATGCAGTAATCAAATTGTTAATTTCTTTTCAAATCTTTTTCTTTTTAATACTTTGTCTGCATGGGTTAAAGCATCATGCAGTCAATTTCGCAATTTCGGGAAAATGTAATTGTATTTCTAATATCATTACGTTCGAATGCTCTTAACATTCTCTTGCTTCAAATAATTATGTTAAAAATATCAAAGTTTATTTATTTTATTTCAACTATTATTTAATTTAATGGCATTATAGTATGATCAATTTTATTGCCATTGTCACTATCATATTAGTTGCAGACTTTTGCGGATCTCTTAAATACTTTAAAAAGTTTACTCAATATCCTTTTTAAAGTTGTATTTTATTTATAGTATATTCTAAATTTTAATTATAGCACAGAATATGAAAAACAATAAAAATAATCAAAATCAATCAAAAACAAGTTTAATGTCATCAGTGTTATTTACCTTATTTTTTTAACCACTCCTCAGTGTTTCATAGCATAGTTGCAAATATGAAGATAGTAATTAACTTTATTTTTCAGACTCTGTCTTCAAAAAGAATTAAAAAAATAAGGGAAGGTTCAAAAATAACAAAGGATAAAATCAGAAGAAGGTTTCAAATTTATAAGCGATGCAAATCCGTTGAATTTTAAGTTCAATTCACAAAGATCAAGTTCAATTTAAAAAGATAATTTATAAAGATTAAATTAAATATCATTAATCATTACTGGTCTTCAGTATATCTGAATGAGCATACTAATCTTATACTGATTATGTGGTTTGATTTCCGGCTTATCTAGAGTATATAATCGAATATTTAATACATAAGATATAGTCGCATTTGAAAACATTATTTATATTCAATTTTGACTGTATTCAAATTTGACATGTATTAAGTATTTAGTATAGTGATATGATCAAAACAGCATATCCTTATTCAAAAAAAAAAATATATAATAAAATAATGCATAATATTCATAAAACAAATACTCATTTTGAGTAATGTGTTGTTTAAACGAGAGTGAGCATAGTCTCAGAAATAAGTATAAGCTGTTTTGAGCTATACTCAATAATGCGTGCATGAGGTTTTCAAATTCGCTTATATTTGCTTCGGAACTATTTTGACAAATTTTTACTCAGTTTTGAGAAAGTTTTTTTACAGTGAAGATTGGAGACTTTCTTCAGCTAATTAATTTTAATTTAATTAGAAATTATTGTGGTCGAAATTATAATGTTAATTATTGTAGCTAAATAAAATCTAAATTTAGATTTTTAAAAAAGTTGCTTAATTGAGCTATGAGATTTTTTTCTGCAATTAAGTTAAAGAATTACAAAGTTTAACTTCACAATATAATGTTTGAAACTTTTTTTAAAAATTTTTTTATTCCCATTTCATTTTTTATAAACATTTTTAGAAGTTTAAATTGTTTACATTTATCTAATTTGACTAATTTTTTTAATCAATCACATCATTTTCATTATATCGCATAATTAAATTCATATAGTGGTAAAGTGTATCGTAATGCGAAAAACTGTGAGCAATTGCCAACAATTAAAAAATTCATAAAATTATTACTCTGCCCATACAAAACTTTGATCTTTATCAAATTATAATAATAAATTAAGGATATAAATTAAAACGTGTCTTAATATTTTAGTTTCTTTAATAATTGAATGGCACGTTTCTTTCTAAATGATTAAAAAATATTTGAACAATACTGGATTTAAAATTTTGTTTAATATTATAGTGGCAAAATTTGTTACTGTTTCTTTGTATTAATTTCTCACTGAATTTTAATGGCCTAGTTTTATGAACATCTAAAGATTGCAATTATTTGTCATTGTTAATACACGTCTTAATTTTCCAGCTAAATTTAAGATAGTTCAAGTACAGTAAAATGCAAAAACTCAGGGCAATACGGAGAACGAAAACTCATAGTGCAATTTTTTAGACTGATTCATCATAGTAGGTTCTTTTAGAAGACCTAGAGTCTTCCATTTCTACGTCATTTATAATATAACGTCTTGAATAATAATACGGGGCAAATATACTTCAACCTTAATAAAGTGTTAATTTGAATCATATTTATATTAGATTCGAGTTATTGTGTCATTAATTCAAATTTTGGAAGTAGGTAAAAATATACAAAATAGGTAGGTTAAGAAGTAGGCTCAACTCAGAACCATACAGCGAATTTGAATGATACAATTATTTAACGAGCTCCAAAATCATTAAATGTGTAGGCGAAACACTAGATTGCTTATCGATGATGTAGACTAATCTGGGAGCTGATGTTATTACTGATGAAATATTTGTCATTTTCATAAATGATCTATCTGTCTTAGTGCATCATGATGAATAGATGAAAGTTATTGCTAGCACAAAATAATCTAGATATAATCTGTCACTTTTTATTGTTGTCCAGTACATCTAAATTTTTTAAAAACACTTTCACGTGAAAAGGATCTTTGAAGTATATACAAACACATAAATTTCATTAATGTGATGATCATTCATTCAACAGAACACAAGATGGTTCACACAGAAGTTCATTCAATAGAGTTTCTCATCCTTTTGGGGAACAGGAAATAGTCCGTTACATAGTTCGTCCTCGGTCATTAGAACATTCAAGGCTTAAAAATATCAGAGTTTCCGTTTCTAAACTAACTTCTAAAAATTAAAATTGCCGAGGTTGAAAATCTTAGGGAAAGGTTAGAATATTGAAAAATATTGAAACTGAATCTTTTTGCTGTTCTCGCAGAAAACAATATCATCGCAAGTGAAAAGGGTTTGTTTTGCCAGTGCTGTACCTCGAATTAAATTGTAGTTGAATTATCGTACGGATTAAATCGTTGGAACTCTATAATTAAAAAAAGGAGTTGTTTAAAGAATGATCTAACGCAATATTTATGTATCTAAAACTTTGGAAGGAAGAGAATTTAAAAAATAAACTTTTTCATGCAATAAACTTAATATTTTAAGAGTAAACACATGCGAAGTAGTTTAAATATCAGGCTGGATAAAAGTATTAAAAATTTCTGAATTTATTAATTAAAATATTTTTTTAATTATATACCCTAAAAATACCAAAGAAGCTGCAAATTTTTGATACATAATTTTAATTTTTTTAAAATTGACCACATAAGCGATCAAGAACAAATGTTACGTGAAGTACTTTCAAAGGTATACAAGAGCGACAAAAAATATTGACTTCGTCAATAGAACTACAAGTGTAAAAATTTTGTTTTATCAGCACTTTAATAATTCTACGTTTAATTATTTTTTTGTGGTTAAGAGAAAGCGTTAAGCTTTACCCTCAGAGAGATAAAGAGATAGAGGGACGGAGATAGAAGGAAGGAGATAGAGAGAAGGAGATAAAGGGAAAGAATGACTTTGTGTACTCTCTGAAAAAATTCGCTTAATCGCTGAACCATAATTTTCTTACCTTGAACCATAATATTAGTACCTAGAATCATAATTTCACACGAGTTTGCTGCAGCCTTAATATGGTACTAAATTGAAACATGTATAATTCAAGTTGAACCATAGTACCCTGTAATCAAGTTTACGATCCTTTAATGAGCACGAACTTAAAATCTTTTTAACTTAACATTAAAGTAAGGTTGCAATACATTTTCAGGATATAATGATTCAACGAGAATCGAAATGTTTGAGTGTATAGTTGTAGCATGAATACATGAATTTTCATTTTTCAAAAATAAAAATTATTAGAAATCGGAAAATAAAATAAAACCATTCATCAACCTATCTTTTACTGAAATAGCATAAATTTACTTTAAGATGTATTGTCCCATTTTTTATCAATTATGAGAAAAATTTGTATATTTCACATCTCATCTAACCTTTTTTTTTCATGACTTTATCGAAATCGATTGTTGGTTTTGCTTTTTCATTTAGATGTTTGTGATTTAAATGTGCAATTTTGAATGAAGTTCATTGTTAGAAATTTTGGAGTATATTGAATGATAAAATCGTTCAAATTTGCTTCAAACTTAGTATGGTGCATAATTAAACCATATTAATGAAATTCATAAACTATATTATAGTTCAATTTAGACCGAAACTCATTTGAATTTAACACTTTTTAAAAACAGCAAATTCAAACTCGGAGAAAATGAAAACCTGGTAAAAATACTTGGTAAAAAAGAATACTTTAATATGTTATAAATTAAGCTCCAGTAAGAAATCATGAATATGTCAGTGTTGAAAGAGAAATATCTTGTCATTTTTTAATGAAAGATTTCTGTAAAATTTCTAATTTCTTTTTAAAGAATAAGGTATTTTTAGGAATTAAAAATATTTACCATTATCTTTTTATAGTTACTTAAAATTAAACTTTCTTGTATTATTCATGTTCTTCATCAAATATTTAAAGCTATTCAATCATTCATGTGATATGCTATATATTACAACAAAAGATATTTTATCACTCTTGGAAATAATAATAAACAATTAACCGTAAATATTATTCAGTAATTTATTAAAAATGTTTATAAAAATGCGGATCAAAGATCATAGCTTTGTGATATTAAGTATCGGTTTGAAATTTGCTAATGTTATTCAATTCTTTACGTGGTACTTTACCTAAGTAATATTCTGTCATTTCAAGATGCATTTTTATCTACTTTAATTTCAAATTTTAAGTCGATTGATTGCTATGATTTGCAAAAGTTTTGTTGACACATTATAATTTCCTTGTGAGAATCTATTAATATTGTAGCAATAACAAACTTTATCTAATTTATTTTTGGTGTTAACGTCCGGTTCATATACGATTGTAGGAAGTGTCCTTCAACAAAGGAAATAATAGAGCTATTTTGATTAATTATGCAATTCATGTTCAATTTTCTATCTGATTTTATCTCATAGAGTGAATATAAACATGAGTAAACAAGAACGCCCTACTGTTTTTACTGAAACATTCACTTCGCACATACATGGAGTTATTGATGATTTGTACTATTTCGGTAAAATGCTTTTGACTTACCAAGGGAAAATCCTTTTTCGATGCAAGTAGTGAACAGCCGAATCTTATATTCAAAGCATGGCTTTTAGCCTTATGTGTATAGACTTTTCTCAAAGATAGTAGTAAAATTTTAATTCAAAATGCAGTCTATGTTAAATTTTTTTCTTCATTCAACTTAGAAAATAAATGAGAAATTGTAGTTTAAGATTTAGGGTCAAATATTATTACGACATACTTCACCTCTCCAAAATGCATAAATGATAAATATTGCTACATTTATAGAAGAAAAAGAAACTTTATAAATGTATTATCTTTTCTTTATTATGATTACCTCCTGATGTTTGCCTATATATATAATTTCTAAAGATAATAGTGACATTTTATTTTATTATACAGTTTTTGAGCAATTTCTACTTGATTCAATTCGTATAATTTACAACAACCACTCAATTTAAGATATACAGTCGGTTTTTATTGGATTTTACCACCATTCTCTTACATTTTTTAAGCAACATAACAAGCAAGAGAAATTTTCTGCAAAATATGGATATGACTGTGTTTGAATGATAACTCTTTAAAGTTTTTCTTGGTAAAGCTATGCGAATTGAAATTCTGCAAGCAATGTGTTCTTAGAAAACCAGGAGAGAGAATGGCAACTATATTTGTCATGATTTCAATATTATAATTAAAACTCATGTTTATGAATATGCTTTCGACTGTGCTAATAATTAAAAAATATTTTAATTCAATCTTATACACATTAAAGGATAAAAAAAAGTACAGCATACAAACTTTAAATCAATAATCAAATTTTCGCTCTCAAAAAAAAAAAGAAAGAAGCAAAATCATGGCTTCATAACTTTTTTAATACAGAGTATTTCGTAATCACCACCCTTGACATATGCATTTAGTATCATTAAAAAAATTCTATGTATAACAGGGATTGAAAATTAATATTTAAACGAGGAAAAAAACAAAAGTGCTATCAATTTGAGGCATCATTTGAGAGGGATGCGGGATGAA
This sequence comes from Parasteatoda lunata, assembly GCA_949128135.1. Classification (NCBI taxonomy): domain Eukaryota; kingdom Metazoa; phylum Arthropoda; class Arachnida; order Araneae; family Theridiidae; genus Parasteatoda; species Parasteatoda lunata. The sequence continues at coordinate 48,443,416 of OX421980.1, forward strand.
TGTAATAAAGCAGTTCGATTGGTTGATGATACTTGAATATTATTCTTATAATTTTCTCTCAGATCATCTTTATTCCTTGTCAATCAAACATGTTTAAATGATTTTAGTCCAGTCATATTTAGTAGTAATTCGTCAGACTTCTATAGTTATTTTTTTATTATCTCCGTTTACGGCATTACATTATAAGTATGCTTCAACATTTATATGTATACTTTTTTGAATTCCTCTCTGACAAGGAGTTTAAAAATATGTATTAAGAAATTTCTTAAATAATTTTATCAAATAGACTCTCTCTACTTGCCTTGGTTAAATTTGACATAAATCCTCAGTTTTAATTTTTATTCCCCTACTTTTTCTATTCTTCTTTAAAACTAGAATTGCCTCTTGCTTGCTTCAACCACGTGTTCAGCCTACTTTAAATCAATGCTCCATAAATCGGATAAATGATAATTATGCCATTAATACATAACTATTATAAAAGTAAAAATATTTAACCTTTTTAATAACACTTCCATGAATTGAATTTCTTTTCATGTAATAATAATAGCTAATGACGGATAATTAATCATAAATTTCATTCAAAGACAATTCTTAAATACTTACTTTTGGGTTATGCGTCAAAAATATAAATACTAGAAGCAGATAATTTATTATGCAGATTTTTTTAATAATAAATAAGATTAATTAAAAACAATTATAGCATTTGAACTAACGTATTCCAGAGTTGAAATTTTATTGAATTCGTGATATTAGATCGAAATAATAGGAAAAATATTGCACAAAAAGACCAAAGATCGAACAATGCAAATTTTTTGTGTTTATTTATGTAATTCTTTCTCCGTAATATAATTTAAGTTTGTTTTGAATATGCATAGTATAATTATGTTTAATAATTCTTAATTTCTTTCTTGAACAATAAATGTTCTTTTATGCCTAATAAATATAAATAAGTCACAATATCATCAATAAAACCATTATTAATTAAAATTTTTATTTTATTTGATAAGTTAACTTTCCATTTTTGAAAACATGGAATTTTCAATACTACTTTGATTAAAATTAAGTATGACAGCAAACGATTTTCATTTGTAGTTTAAAATCATTTTCTGCAAACGATTTTTTAAGTTCATAATTTTATTGCATTAAATTTTTAAACGTTTCATTGCTTTTAATATTTATTCTAAAGATAGTTTTTTTCTCCTACGAATCAAAATTTAAAGCTAAGTTTCAAGCATTATAAAAACATTTATATTATAATTATCGTTATTATTTTTATTAAATAATTTTTCCTTTTCTTAAAATACAATAAGTGGCAGTAGCTTTATTGAAATTATTATTCGATTATTATATTTTAATATTTTTTCCTTTAAATAATTAAAATCTTTTAAGGAAATAATTTTGTTAAACACATAAAAGTAATCTTTGTGTGAAATTGTTAAAACATATTAATATCTCCGCTAAGAAAAAAGATTTACGAAAAGTGAGTACAAAAAGTGTTCATCTTAAAATTACCTATCTAAAATTTTGCTTGGTTTTTATAGATCGAATTGTAATTAAGTATTCGTGGAGTAGTTTGGATAAAGTAAAATTTTATTATTTGGCATCTTAGCTTATAAATACAATAAACAATAGCAAGCGGTTTATTAAAAAAAAAATTAAGATCAAGCCAATTATTACACATTGCCTGTAAAATTCGTTTTTTTACCATTAAAAATAATCTTTTGCAGTTAAATCCGTTAATGATTAGCAAAAATTTGGTGATTAATGAAACTTATTTAAACTTCCAGTTCAACTCTAAAGCCGGGTTTTACAATTTCGAGTTAAAAAAGTTAGGTTATTTTATTATTTGAATTCATCAAATACTTTAGTAAATGCAATTTAAAAAATATATGTATTATTGAATCTCGAAAAAATTTAAAATTTTGAAAATTTTTTAGTATTCTACAATATATTCTTATACTTGTCTTGTGATATTGACTTATTGTGTTTTACAATATTATATTATAGATTTATAATTTTATATTTTCTTGTCGCACAGATAAAATTTTTGAAAAGATGTAGCATAATTTGTACCTACAGATTCTTCATATTCATTTAGAATGGTTAATGGGATATATTCTCATTTAACTAATAAGAACGACTAATGTTTAGTTGGCTTAAAACTTTTTGTAAAGAAATATTCTTTTAATTTTTAGTAATGGCTTCAAGCTCAATTAACCATGCTATGGAGATATCGTTATATTCTAGTAAAATAATAAGGCAATTTTTTAATAGATGTCAAGCTCAGTCTGATTGAATACTAATATCAGACTAATGTTTCCTTCTTTAGTTAAACATGGTCTAGTGATCGCAACAAAACTAATCAATTTATCTCAAAAATGCACATCTTTTTCCTTGCTTTCCTATCTTTAATTTTTTTTTCACTTAAATTAAATTTCTGGCGAAATCAGATGTGTAGTTAAAATTCACTGAACAGCAGCTTTCTTACATTAAAAAAATTAGATCTAAGCTACCGGAATATGGTAAAAACTACCAGAAAAACTTTTCGCTTAATGGGAACACAAAAAGCTCGGTAATTTTTACCGAAGCGCTTTGGTGATGATTTTGTTAAAGTTAACAACAAAATATGGCTTTATAATTTGTGATATTGGTAAATTAGGTAAAATTTACTAATTTTTTTAATGATACCTTATAATAGGACATAAAAATCATTTATTCTGTTAAATTTACTTTTCAGTTTTGTATTTTTACTAAATTTGTGGTAAAAAGAAACTATAATTTTGAAAACCAGAATTTCGGGTAAACCGTAACCATATGAACGGAAACATTACCCAATAAATTATTTAAAACCGTCATTTTTGTTTCCTTAACCAGAATTATGTTTTTTGTTATTACCATTCAGAACGGTTATTTTACCAGAATTTATCTCGTGTACCATTTGTTACCTTCTTTAACTCCCTTAGCGAAGACAATTATAATAAAACCCACTCAAAATTTACGCAAAAAGTTTTGATAGAAAACAGTCCCTAAGAAATTTAATATAACTTATTTATTATTAGCGATTGCTTAACTTCTAATAAAAAAGAAAATTTTTAGCATATTAATTTTACAATTCAGTTTCGTGATTCATATCAATTATGATATTACTTTACCCATAACATAATTATTTTAATAAAGATGTGTCTTTTCAATCTCCAGTTTCTTAGAATTTAAATATAGATCATAGGTTTGTGAATCTCAGACACTGAGTTTTTTAAGTCAACAGTTTGATAGATCTTCTTAACAGTTAAAAAATTCCATAATGGCACATATAAAAAGACACGCGTTCTTCCACTCACTTTCTATTTCAAAATGAATAGAATGTTTTAAAATGAATACAATGTTTCTTAATGTTTCATAGAAAAAATGTCTCATAGAAAAAAAATAGGAAGCTCCGGAGTCGCATTGTGAAGTTTGAATGCTTTTGTAAGCTTTGGCTTCTGTCCAGCTTCTTGACGGAGCAAGACGATTCATGGCTTGTCATAAGGAGTAAGTGGAAAAATGACAATTAATTGAGATCTTAAGAAGCGCTTCTTAAGTTTCATTAAACGTCGTATCTCTGTGAAAAGCACTTTTACGTTACTGTAACTGATATATAAAAGACATTCCTACTAAACTCATTAATAGTCCCACCATGAATGAACTTAGTGACAGTCTATATCACATGTGCGTATTTAGAGATGATTACTTTCAGCCATGATATAAAATCATTCCTCGCGTGTAAAATGACTGGAAGTGTCATTGCTCAAAAGTTACGGCAATTCTCGTGAGATGCAACACTTAAAAAAAACTGGAAACGGGTTTAATAATACATGCAATTATAATAATTGTGTACTTGAATTTCAAACATATGGTAAGATCATGAAGGAAAAACTTTAATTTCAAACCAGTAACCTTTATCATAAAGGACCAATTTATATCCCGTAACCCTTTTTTTTTTTTTTTTTTTTTTTTTTTTTGTATTTATTTAACTCTATGCCTGCTGTATCTCGTCGCACGCGTGCTTCTCCACTTCTATGTATATCATTCTCAATCTAATATATATATATATATATATATATATATATATATATATATATATATAACACTCTCAACAAAAAAAAAACTCTCACCTATGATGATTTAGCAATCCTTGATCTATATTTCGTTAATTTTGAGTATTATTGCTTCACGAAATTGTGTGATTTGTGAGGTAATAGGAACTCTCAAATATATGAAGAAAATGTTTCATCAAATCGAAACCCAATCATAGTGCATTGTTAGACGTATTTAACTAGAATGGCAATGCTATGATGAAAACTAGACGATCGAAAATAAAGTGTCGAAATAATTCGGCCGGTGTATGGGGGTCAAAAAGTTGGCATCCGTACCAGGAATATCCCAAATTCGAATCCTGCTTCGGGCATGAGTCTGAATTATTTTTCTGTTCTATTTGTCTTTATTCTGTTATTTTTTCCTCTTTTTTTTTTTTTAGAAAAAAAATAGAAGGACGGAATATTTCATTCGGGGAGAGGGGGGCACCTTTCAACATTTTTTACTAAAAAATTATTTGGTAAGTTTTATTGATTTAAAAATCTGAATTCTAACTACTGTTTACTAGATTTATATTTGAGGTAACCTTTTAATTTTTTCCAAAGTTCTAAGCAAAAAGTTCAAAAACAAAATACCTAATTTTACAGATTTAGTGAACCAAACAACATTTTGTTGAAATCTACCCCTCCAGGGGGGTAGTTTTCAACGGGTAGTGGGGTACATTTCAACAATCAAAGAGAACGTAACCATATCATACATTTTGGACAATTATTTTTATTCTTAAAATAATAATAAAAGTAATGAATAAACATATTGGACTTAGGTTCTTTCTACATTATTTTGTCTTTAATTAAATCAAAGAGAATGTCACGGAGAATGTCACGGAATGTCATCACCGAGAATGTCACGGAAAATACAACTCGAGCTGTTCCTCGGCTTAAACGCAGCTGAGGCAGTTTCATTTTAATGTCATTTCTTTCTATACCACTAATATCCTCTCTTTCTGGAAAATAAAGTTTCCAAGAATCTTCCTTCCTTCTCATAAAATTTACTTTATAGCTGTCTTCTTTTATTGCTTCAATTTTTCCTACAAATAGAACTTTATTCTTCTTTCCACAAAACTTAGAGAACAACTGACGAGCTCTAGATTGGCAACAACAATGGGAGCTTGAACAACTGTTAAAACTTCAGTTTCAACCAAGATGTATAGTTGATCAGCTGTAAAATGACCAGAAGCTAAAGCCCTCTCGTAATTGTTGAAAAATTCTTCAACATTTTCTTTATAAAAGCTGTAGCTCTTGAGAAGCTGGTGTTTTCTGGCTTTCTTAAAGTAAGCTGTGGATGACGCTTCATAAAACCTTTAGCCCAGTCATTTCCAGACATTTTATTTTTGTCCCAGCTACTTGGAATTTTTGAGTTGAGAGGCTTTGCGTAATCATAGGCAAGTTGTCGAATTCGTCTGTAAGTTAGGCCATAATTAAGAACTGAACATGTAGTTATGTATTCATAAAGCAGGGTTTCTCGCTTAACATTAAAAACCTGTTGGTTTGTGTATTTGGAACTGTAGCATTCTGATTTAGTATGCTTCTTTTTTTTTTTTTTTGTATGTTTGCACCATTTTTATAAAGTGTAAGGAGTCAAAATAACAGGTTTGAGCATTTTATTTAATATAATGTTACATCGTGAACTTTTTAATTCTCTTAAAATTAAATTATTTGTATTAAAAAACAAATTTTCTTGGATATTTTTATATAATTTTAAAATAGTTATTTTATTGACTCATCTAATGAATTTCTTGTTAATAAAGTCTATTTTTCAACTAACTTAATCTTGATTTCAAGCTTTTAAAAAACTTAATATAATTGAAAAAATAATTATAAACATGCTTCCTTGAAAAAATTCACATCTTTTTCAAACAGTTTAGATTAATGCCTTGTAGAAAAAGTTGAGTATTTTAAATGTAACAACCGTAATTAATAGGCTTTCTTGAGACTGTTACGGGTTAGACTTATCATGCTTCATGTAGCCATAAAAAAGTAAAATTTTCCTGAAACTTTAGTCCTAGTTGTCTTGAAGCCTGTCCTAGTTGCTGATCTAAAATGCTAAATTTCATGATTACTTAACAAAAAAAATAATAATAATAAGTCCGGGCCACTTTTCAACACTGTTGAAATGTGCCCCCCTAAGCTCTGTTGAAATCTGTCCCTGGTACAGACATTTTGGTTAAAGTATTATCAACCACCTTAGAAAAAGACTTATCACTAATAAATAATATAGTCTGAAGCAAAATTAAATAAACTTGTAAATAAATAAATATCACTTACTTTATTAAAAGATTACTGATTGAAAAACAGTTTCAAAATCAAAACTGTCTTTTTACTTTTGGAATGTTAAAACTTGTTCCGCAGAGTAACACAACAGTGGTAAAAAGAAAGTGCTCAAAACTAAATGTTAACAGTTATGCATAATTAAAGCTTATTGACAGGCATATTGACCAACCATTAAGCAATATTAGAAGGGAGAAGTTCTAATTGTTGAAAGGTACCCCCTCTCCCCTACTAGTGACGAAATTTGTTTCCTTGAAGAAGTGACGATAGTTATTTCGTCACTTTGACGAAGTGTTGAATTGTTTGCTCGAAGCATATACCAAGAAACGATTTCATTAAAAATGAAAAAAATTTCGTGAAATTTGAGTATCTATTTTATACAGTGTAAATAACTCCAATCTTTTCATGCGAGTATAATGTCCATGAAACACAGTAATTGGCTACAATAGACCCAGAAAGCATTTTTTTAATATTTATATCATTCTCAATTTAATCACCCAGCTAATACTTCTAGTTGCTTTTGTTAATTTTTTTGTTTGTTAAATATTTCCGATTTTAGCAAAATAAGAAGTATCAAAAATTTTTAAAACTTTAAAAACTAAACTAGTACGAAAAATTCGGCAATTAGCAATATTTAACAGTTGCTTTAAAGCAGAAATTTTTTTTTCTTGTGGATATTACTTACGAATTTTAAACTAAGTTTATTTTAAATTGTCTATGATATAAATTTTTTCGTGGCTAAACTATTTAATTGTTTGTTATTGAATTTTGTTTTAATAGCCAACAAAGTTTATTCATTTCATCGTAGGTATTAAAAAAATTGCAAAATGAAAGCAATGATGAACATATTGGGAATGGCTGAAAAATGTAAAATACTGAAGCAGAAATAAGTCTACGATAAATTGCAGCTACATTTATCTAGAAAAAAAAGTATTTCAATTCAACTTGACGGAAAAATTGTTATAAACGATTTAAAATCTTGTATCGAGACAAATGCTATTAAATCTACTTAAGCTAATTCCAATAATATGCTTGTAGTTGGAATGAGTGCTGTATATTTTTTATTCGCAAGATTTTTAGTTTATTCTTTTAAAGAATAATCTTGAATAAATGTTTAAAATATTTTGAAATATTTAAAAAGATATTCGTTACGAACCTGATATGCTGTTGTTTTCTCTTAAACAGTCAGTTATCAGATCTAAACATGTTTTAGATAACAAATATGAACATTCAATACAATCCTTCATTCAATCAATCATGAAATACAAACATTCAATACAATAATTTTCAATCACATCTCTTAAATATTGATATTAGACTTAAAAGTATAAATTTAATATTCATTATTAATAGTTTTAACTAAAATAATGAAAGACTTCATGGTTAACATATTGATTAATGTCTAATTTTGTCTAGATAGAAAATTTTAAAAAAATTATTTTATTTTTACATAAAATGAATCTATATGGTGGGTAGAATTTGTTTTTGAAAAGGGTTTTTGTTACTTGAAATGTTTGCGAAAAGAATGATAAAATATTGAGGTGCATAACATATTATTTAAATATTACTTCAATGCCAATTTTTTCTTGTTGAAAATCTCATCTAATTTTATAAAACAGCTAGAACTTTTGAAACTTTCTTATAAAAATCATAAAAATGATACTAATTTTAGCACTGTAGAGAAATATATAAAATGTTTGATTGAGTAGTTCCTTAAAATAATTGGAAGACGTGCGAGGAATTGGATGCTTGGAGGATTTAGTAAAGTAGTCGTTAATGTTTTTGCCAACTCAGTTAGTTTATTATATTTGTTTGCAATGATTTCAAATTTCAAAGCCCTCTCACGTATTTTCCTTTCTTTTTTTTCTTCATTTTTTTTCTCCATACTAGAAGGTACAAATTAATCTAACTACTGTGTCCCTTTAAGATACAAAAACTCTTAGATGGATCTCTAGGAAATTTTTTATTTATTTATTTGTTTTTATTTTTAATCCTTGTTAGTATGCTCATTTCAAACATTTTCCTTAAAGGAATAAGTAGAAACTTACATAATACAAGATACAACGTCGTAATTCAAAAATACACCACATATTACAAAGATGTACACACAACTGAAATAAGTTTTCGCAGCCTTTAAATATTTTTTTTTCGAATCCCTGTTTTGTTTTTCTTCTTCCAAGCTACGTATTTTCCTCAATTTTCATCCAGTTAACTCATTGGAATCTGTATTATTAACGTAGTTTTTGTTACATGCGAGAATTCTTTTTTTCGTTTATTGTTCTTATATTAATCTTTTGTACGAGGCGGACCATTTTATGCAGAATTTTATTTTTTCTAAAATCTCTTACACGCAACATAAGTTAGATCAGTAATAATCAGGTTATTATATTTTTAAATCAACGAGATGGCAATTAAAGGAGTTACAAGGACAGTTCTTCGCATATATTTTCAGTGAGCAGCCTCACGATTTTAACTGCACACGCGCCCTTTTGTTTATAATTTTAGTTCAAATTTAATAATCTAATGTAAATTTAACCTAAATATAGCAAAAAATGAATCAACATGCTTTTTTTTAAAACAACATTTAAGAGAATATTTTTTTAGATAAATGTGATATAACTTTAATGTTTAAAAAAGAAGTAGGGTTCTTTTTGTTCTGTTGTTGTTGTTGATAGCTCTCAATAGTTAGCAAAGTAAATAAAGTCCATGATGCGAGCAACTCTGAGTATATCAAGCATGTAAAGCGGATCCACAAAAAGATCTCCTCTAGAAAGATCAAGGTAGTCAAGTATATGGTCGGTTGTAGCCGGAGAGGAAGTGCACTTAGAAAATGTATGGAAAGCCTTCACTTTGTTTTTGCATATCATAGATTTCAGATTACCACTGCGAAAATGAGAAATAACAGTCTGCTCTTGTCTGTTGCACTGGAGAGAAACACCAGGGTGATTATTCTGATAGCAGTTGTGAGCAGGAGGGATAGTGGCACCGTGTAGATTGATAAAGTTTGAATAACACTTCTGAAAAAGTCGGGGATGCCTGAGAAGACAAGGGCAAGAGCTCAGCCACTTTTAGCAAGGAATTTTGCAGACTCATTGACAGCAATGTCGACATGGGAAAGCTATCGACTATCACTCAATGTAAACTATCACTCAAAATCCATATATCTTTCAAACTAGGACGTGCAAGTACTCTATTGAGTCCAGTTTCTATAGCAATTAATTCACTGCGAAAGAGGGAACAGCCACCAGGATTTCTCAATTTGATATGGTGAGAGGTGTTATTGAATCTAATATTTACTCCTCTACCAGAACAAGCATTTTCATTCCTGCTACCATCTGTATTAATAAAAGTAGCCTCCTTTGAAATATTATTGATTAATTTAAGAAGAATTTGCTTCAGATGTGCTGGGATGACTGCCGATTTGTTAACATGCGTAGGAAGGTTCGGATGGAAAACACACTGGGAAGACCTTCTGATTGATAAATAAAGAAATTCAAGGAGTATGACTCTACTTGATCAAATTCTCAACAACTAGTAATCAAATTCCCACTTGGCTCTACCTGAAATCTCAACCACCAAATGGCTAAAGGGATTACTTTTCCTGAGTCTCTGATTGTTACACCAACTCTGAAGAAAGGCAGATGTTCGATTGTTGGATCCAAAGCTGAGTAGTTTGTTAAAATATTTCTCTAGATTTGAGTTTCTTCGAGAGCTGAGTGTTTACAAATCGCCCTCTAAAAGGGCGATGTCATTAGGGCAGTTGTTACATAGACCTGTAATAATCTGAGCAGCACTAAGCTGGATTCATTCTAGCTCTTGGAGTTTAGTCTTAGCTAAACAACAGCACACCGGGTTATCTTATTCCAGGACTGGTCTAATAAGTACCAAATAAGTATTACGAAGAGTAGTATAGTCGGCACCTCAGTCGCACCCAGAGATGTACATTAAAATTACAGAGATGTTCTGGTGTTTCCTGCTCTTCATCACTATATGGTCAACGTGTTTACAGCTGGAAATCTTAGGATCGAAGACAAGTCCCAAATACGTGGGGCTGCTAACCGCAGAGAGAAGTCCGTTCAAGAATATACCTGGAACTTTTTAGGTATCTTTTTGTTTTACTTTAAAGATAACGTTGAGCTAACATAAAAAGCATAAATTAGTAAAATCGAAAAATAGATACTATAAGTAGGAACCAACCATCATCAGTACCAAAATAAAGAATGTGTTTCGGCACTGTTGATGCACTGAAAAAAAATATGGTTAAAACTACTCGAATAGTGTAAAATGTACCGTGTTTCTAGCTCTATGGTATGGCTTTAGTTAACAATAAAATATGGTTTTATTGCCATGCTATTTGGTAATAAATGTGATAAGATTTGGAAATTTTACCAAAAAAGTTGGAAATCTTGATAGTACTAGTAAAATTTGAGAAGACGCAAAATGCTATAACATTGGATTTATATTTGTTTTGTCTTTTTCAAATTGGTGCTGTTTTTAAAATTAAAAAGAGTTTTTAAGCTATTATTGGTATTCTCAAAGAAACAAACAAATGTAAGTGAATAAATAGGTAAATCCCACTACCCCCAGTAAAGATACATACAACAGGCATTATAGCTTGATCTATCCGAGTGTAATAATTGTAAAACGGTAGAAGGCATCATAAGGCTAATTTTTTCTTAGTTATAATCGATAAATAGGAAAATAAGTAATTAACGTCAACTAACTTAAAAATTTAAATAAACTACTATTAAAATAAAACTCCAAAATTTAAATAAACTACTATTTAATTAAAACTCCAAAATTTAAATAAACTACTATTTAAATAAACCATTATTTAAATAAACCACAATTTTAAATTAACGATAGAAGCGTAAACATATTTTTGCTATTCTAATTGATAAGAGGCATATTCATCAAATGGTTAAAATTACCAAATAAATTATAGTTCTGAAGAATTTTTTTGATAATTTTATCATCATACCTTAGAGCACGGCATAAAAAACAATTATTGAGTTAAATTTACCTTTCAGTTTTATATTTTTTACTTAATGTGTGGTAATAAGAACTTCAATTCTGAAAGCCAGAATTTTCAGATATTCCGTTACCATATCGAAGGAAGAATTACTAAATGAATGGTTTAAATACCGTTGACTTTGGTTTTATTAACCAGAATTATGGCTTTTTTTACCAGAAATGTTATTACCATACGGTACGGTAATTTTACTGGGATATTTTTCCCCTGTATGAATCGTAATACTATGAAAATTTGCTACCATTTAAAAAGTGTTAAATAGAGCAGAGTTTCAGTTCAAATTGAACTATAATATGGTGTATGAATTACGTTAATATGGTTTAATTAAGTATCATATTAAGTTTTCAGAAAATTTAAATGATATTGTATTTCAACTTAACAGTACATTAAGATAGCTGAAAATTTGGAATGATTCTATCGTTCAACATGCTTCAAAATTTCTAGCAATGATCTTCGTTCAAAATTGTACATTTAAATCACAAATATCTAAATGCAGCAGCAAAACTAACAATTGAGTTTATTTTCGAAAAAAAAAAAACGTGCAAAACGTTACGAAACATGCACATTTTTCTCTTAAATGCAACAATTGAATTTTTGCCGAATGCATCACCAAATGCAACTATCGAATTCTCAGTTACCAAATTACCGGGAAAAAAACATAAATGTCTCTACAAGTGTGGTAATTTTATCAGTATTTTTCTTATCGTGTGGTACCTACATTGTTATGTTATGTTATTCTTAAAACCCTTTTTTTTAAATTTACTCAAGTATACTCAAGCACTTTGTATTTAAACCTCAAGGTTCTTTTTCTTAGAGAACAAATAAATACATACAAGACTTGATAAAGTCGTATATGTATTATAGTTGAAAAAAACATTTCATATAAACACATAACATTTCATATAAACACAAAACATTTCATTAAAACATATATTATAAACACATTAATGCTTATAATATTATGACTAGGTTTTCTTGTAATTTTCAGTCAAGGTACTCTCCTTCAATATATTTTTATTACTAATTTTAAACATTAATTGACTTAAGTTCAATAAATATACAAATAAAATAAGATACTGAAAGTCTATTTCTACTTCAAGTAGTAAGTAGTTAATGACTGTAAAGTTTACCATTAATTTTTAAACACTTTAAAGATATTTAATGATCTATGACTGATCACAAAAGTGAGCTTTATATAAACAACTTAATGAACCTTCCCGCTGATAAAATAATTTACTAGTTTTATTATTTAGTTGTCAAATCTAGTTGTTACATTTTACAGTTAGGTTGTCTCATTTAATCTTTTCATTTTGTCTATTAAAAGCGCATTCAGTTTAAAGCTGGCATTCTCCGTTTTGGAATCTATCCAATTAAAAAAAAATATGTTTCCATCTGAAAAAAGTTCTTATCGTAAGTTGGGGTGGAAGACATGATTGATAATTGAAATGCCAGTAGTTCCTTTAATAACTCATCGCTTGGGGATAAACAATAAGTAATTACTTTTGAGAAGTAAAAATTCCACAGGGTAAAAAATAGTTCTTTTTTTACGAAATGAAAGTACAATATAAAAATTCATAGCAGTATATTCCATTGGATTATTTTTGTAATTATGTAAAAACAAGCAGAAAAAATAAGTTTAGTAAAAATAAGTAATCCGGATTGATTTTTCTTGATACTTTGCAACAGAACATTTGATTGCATTATTTTTGAAATTACTATGTGTAAAAACAAGTTTATTTATTTTACATTTTAAAATAATTTCCTTCATTAAGCTAAATTAGTGCGTCAGATATGAAGTACGAGATTTGCTTAGAATTTAATAAATAATTTGCTATTATGCTAAAAGTCTTTTAACACGCTTCAATGAAACATATTTATTTTGCTTTTTTTAATATGAAGTTGAATCAAAGTAACTTTCGCATTTAAACTATTCTAAGAAAAATGCTTTTTAGCATGTAAATTAAATTGTATTAACAACATAATTTATTTCTTAATATGTGATGAAGACGTTCCATTCTCGGTGGAAGGTGTAAAATAGTCATAATTCAAATTAAAACCTTAACATTTCTAATATTATTGGTATTTATGCCTTTTTATTAGTAGCTTTTAATAGTTATTCTGTTAAAGATTTTGAATTGTCTTGAGCCATGATAACGTTCCTATTTGCTGCAAACTTAATAAGGTACTACGTTGAGCTATATTATCGTACTTCTAAGACTTGATTACACAATATATATGCACTGACAGAATTTTCATTCTAAAATGACTGTAAAATAACCGGCAGCAATATGTCCATCCAATTAACCTTACAGTTTACGGCTAAGAACATTTTTTCTTTTACGGTTTTGAAGCAGTTTACAACTAGTATGGTTAAAAAACCACGAATACAAAATTATATGTTTTTTTTAACCCTTTGCAACTAACATGGTTTCAAAAAAGTAAAACAGGAAATGTTACTGGACATTGAAGCTAAGCTTTTTGTAAGGAAATGGGCATGGACAGTCCAGGATCGAAAATTGGGGAGTGCAGGGCACTGGAAACTTTTTATGTGATGAAGAGAATGGAGGAAATATTGTGGTGCAACGCTGTGGTCAGGCAGATTAGCACTCTCGTTGGCAGATTAGCATTATGTACCTAGCAGCAAGGAACTAAGTGGCTTCGTTAGGTGGACCTAATTGGTGTGATAGAATTCAGGTTGTTTATCCTGATAAGGTGAAAGTAGTTTGATAAACGGTTTTTCTTTCAATTAACAGTTTGAACACCATCTTATTGACTGCTTTGTTTGAATATGGTAAAATAACAATTAAATAAATTGTTATTTAAGAATTTTTTTAAGTATTTTTTAACAGTGTGGTTCAACTGGAATGGTTACTTGATTCAATTTATCATTTTATAGAGATTGCAGAAATTTTTTAAGATTGCAGCAAAATTGGTAAAAAATGTTCTTTACCGTAAACACTAAGGTTAATCGGATGGACAGAGTGCCGTCGGTTATTATTATATGAAATTATGGTATATTAATTATACCATAATTTTAGGATAAAAATTCTAACAGTGCTCATAATTCAGCAAGAGCAAATTCTAGCGCCCTTTCAGCCGAAATTACCAAAATTTTAACTAATGTTCATGAGCCTGCAGCTCCAATGATCTTTCAATAAAACTATTACGCTGCAGCACTAATATGTGTGAAAGAATAAGTCTACCAGTCACAAAATGAGCACAAGTTACAGAGTTAAGAAAGAGTGTCATCAAATTCTCTCAAATAAAAAAAAAAATTTCTCTCCCTCTTTCGTTATTACCTTATTCTCAATTTTACCTAATTTTATTATAATCAACAACAAAACAAAAACATATTACAACATAATATAGATAAATTATATCATAACTAATTAATTAATGATAAATTTCGCACATATTGCACTTTTCATAGTTAATATCCCTACCATAGTTATGCTCAGAATTGAATGATATTAATTATAAAATCCAATACAATAATTAACTTTTTTCTGAATAAACATATCCGTTTTTAAAAAAATTCGGAAAACCGCAAGAATCCGACCATAAACCATAATAATCAACCATAAGAATCCGAATTGAAAAAAGCACTGTCTACCCAGCTCTTATAATCTCAGAAATGTTAAAAAAAAAAAAAAAAAAAAAAAAAAAAAAAAAAAAAATGTGACATTCGCAATCTTTTAAAGGGAACAAAAATGTTTTCAAATATCAAAAGAACAAAACAATTCCTATTTAGTTTAGTTTAGAAAATGTAGAAATTCCCTATGTTTTGCAGCATCGATTACTTTTATATACTACCCAGAACATAAAAAACATATCAAAAAAATCGCATAATTGTTTTTTTTAATACCAAACTGGTCTCACAATTTGCTAAAATATGACACTTTTTTTTATCAAATAATTAGATACAAAATGAAATTAATAAATGACATGTGATGACGGAACAAAATTATACGTAATAAAATTTTTTCTCTTAAGAATGTTCTTCTCTTACTTTACTCTTAATGGATATCGATCATTATACGAATTTTGTATATATATATATATATATGTATATAGTTTTTTGAGATTTCATGATTTTTTTATTTTTGTTTTCATTTTAAGCCTTTTTCTCTGAGCAATATCTTTTTACATTCTAGAATATTATTTTTTGGACTGGCATTGGGTAATATTTTCAAAAGAATTTTTTTAAAAATTATTTTACCTTTTATAAAATGACCCCAACCTTGAACTGAACCTTGAGAAAAAGTTCAAAATGTCAAAATGCAAACAAATTGCTTTAAAAGAATTTTCCCATTGCGTAATAAATTATTATTTCCCAATTTGTTTTGATTTTGATCGGTTGAAAATTTCTTTTAAGTATTTGAAACTTCATGGCTTGCTCTAAGTTTGCCACAAATCACTTTGTTTATACTTTAAATTATAAGTTATTTATGGAGGTAAAACAGAATTTGTGATGAAAGGTTTCTCCTATGATATAGCGTCCTCTTAAACATTTATTTTAAACTTTAATAATAATTGCATCTCGATTTCTCTTAATAAACGTATTTTAATACAATTATATGAAGAAATTTGAAAAAAAAATTATGTTTCAAATTGAAATACTTTGCTATATATATAATAAAGTGTTTATATTTTTCAAAGGATTGCTTTGATGTTTTAAAAAGCATTTATTGCTTTTTTAGAAGACATCCATAGGGAATATTTTGTTTTTCAAAATCCAAATTCTAATAATGAGTTTTTTATATTAAGAAAAATTTCTATCTAAGAAACAATATTGTTTAATTTAATTTTTTTTTCATTTTAAAGTAAGTTACCTCGTTTTAATTACTCATAAGAAAGGATTTTCATTTTAATGAATCACCTGTTTCATTTCATACTCAGCCTAGAAATAGTCTTTAAATATTTAATGTAAAGGAAATAATTTTGGCTATTAACTTCATTTTTGCTTGCCAAAGTTTGAGTCAATTAATCTCAGCATTTGGTGCAGGAAGAGTAATTTTTATTTTTGCACGAAGGCCACCGTAACTCTTTTTTTTTCTTCCCCTTTTTAATTTCTTTTCTT
Source organism: Parasteatoda lunata (assembly GCA_949128135.1). NCBI lineage: Eukaryota > Metazoa > Arthropoda > Arachnida > Araneae > Theridiidae > Parasteatoda > Parasteatoda lunata. The sequence goes on from OX421980.1 coordinate 48,459,926, forward strand.
TTGAACAACTCTTGAAATCTTTCTGTTTTATTCTAATTTCTACTCCATATAAGAAAATGGAAAGATGTGTTTTATAGTATAAATTTTAACTGTGTTATTTACTTTTCTTCATCTACCTTATTTTTAAAATTAAATGTTTTCAATTCAATTTATTATTTTTTTTATTTATTTTATTTATTTAACTTTTAGGTAAAAATATTTCCATTACAGTTTTTTACTGCATTTAATTTTTTCCGTTTCCTTTTTTACATAAACCACACCAATTAATACGATTTTCTACTTCTACAAGTTTTGTTCTCGTATATTAAAATAAATTGCCTGAACTGAAATTTAAAAGTAAAAAATACATGAAACTTTTTAAAAAAAACTCTTTTTCAAACCGAAGAGAAAAATAACGAGAGTTCATCCAAATTATAGAGGAAAGGCACTTCGTATGCTATAATTTTCTAATTTTCGTCCTCCCAACTGTAGTAAAAAAAAATGGAAAGCTTAACTCAAAGCAATATAAGCGCATGTGAAGGTTGTGTGATATAATTATTCAATCGGCAGACTGCACTGTTAGAAATTCCTCGGAAAAAAAGGTTAATTAACAATTTATTTAATGAACAATTTATTTCATTTTAATTATTCATTTAATTTTAATTGTATTAACAAATTATTACTATTAAATTGCCATATTCAAACAAAACATTCAAATAACCATAAATAAAATGGTAATCGAACTGTTAACTGTGAGAAAAACCATTTATTAACTATCTACTTTCACCTAATACGGTTAAACAACAAAAATTTTATCGCACCAACTAAGCCCACCTAATGAAGCCACTTAATCCTTTGAAGTTGGGTGCATATTATGGCTGAGAGGGCTAATCTGACTGCCTCATAACCGACAAAACAGGGGGTCGAGTCCCGGATTTGACACCACATTCCCTTCAACTCATGAAAAGTTTCCAGCGTCTGACAGTCCCCAATTTGTGTCTTACAATCTCCAAAAACCATTACCTAACGAAAAGTCTAGCTTCTATGTCCAGTTAAATTGCTTTTTTCTGATTTTGAAACCATGCTAGTTATAAATGGGAAAAAAATCGTATAGTTTTGTATTCATGGTTTTATAAATATACTAGTTGTAAACGGTTTTAAGACACGAAAAAAGAAATTTAACTCTCAAATTAAGAAATTTAACTTTATCTCACAATAGGACACCCTTTCTAGATTTTGAGGGTTTGTTAATATATTTTAATTTTTAAGAAAATACCAAGGCTGTAGAATTGGAATTGAGAGATCGAAGTCGAATAAAATTTTGCAGGAGCATTGACTCTAGTTAGTTTGGTCCGGTAGGTAAACCTTTTGACGCAGATGGGACCCCGGTGTCCCTTATATATATATACTTTTTCTGACCCTCTAATTACACAAATAAAAAAAAATTTCTAGTATTTTTTAATTATAAAAAGTAGTCTAATAGCTACTAAAAGAATTGTTAGACTATCGGAATTATATTTGTACTAAAATATAAAATACAAAAAAAGTAGTTTAACGTTTATCTTTTCATTCATATTCAAAATTCATTAATTATTGGTTTTGTAAATCAATGAAATTTCAATGATGAATAATTTTTTCTCTTGGATCCAAATAACTGCAACCAAGTGAATTTGAAAAATTATTGTTTGGGAGTGAACCACGTTTGGAAACTTTTACCTTTAACGCAGAAAAAGACACAGGTGTTTCATGCTGTATTTCATAACCATAAATTATTACAATGCTAAAGATAATATTTTTCACTTATTTTGACCTAATTTAAAACAAAGAAAGACAAAAAATGAAAAAATGTAAAAATTTATTTAATAAAAATTCTGCGTCAGAAGATTATAGGATAAAAAAATTCTTTTTTGATATGAACAATATTATTTTGACAAATTATTTAAAAAGTATCCCTCGAATGAGTATTGTGACAGTTATTTAAATTATAACTCATCAGAAACATAATTAATCACATTTGAACGCTTTTTAGCATATGTTTGACTGAGCTATTGAAAAAGAAAGTAAGAGGCTGTTGAATGGATTGAAACAAAGATATCAATAAATGTATTATTAATAAGATATCTTTTACTTTCTAAATTTCACAACCCATTTTTATTTTGCTTTATTTATTTAGATAATAAAACAAATTTAAGAATTAATTTAATATACCATTTTAATAGTTTACTAGTTCAAGGATATTCACTAAATTTATTTATCATATAACGTTTATATTTGTGCGAAATTGCTAAATTAATTTGCAAAATTAAAATATTTGTGCAAAAATATTTTTTAAAATTTATTCAGTTGGCGCGTTAAAACTGTTCAAAATATAAGCTGTTAAAATGCAACTTAAATAAAGTACCTTTTTTCAAATTGAACATAAAGAAATAAAAATATATAATTTGAAATTAAAATTTATTTAATAATAATTTTCCTGAGATTCGATAGAAGATTTAAGGAAAGTTCAGAGTCAGAGTCAAAAATTTAATCCGCCTCAAAAGATCTGGATAAGGAAGCACTGCTTTTAAGTTATGCAAATTCGACACTTTCCTGATGTTTTACACTGATCATATATACTTTATATATAGTAATAAAGGACTTCAAAATAATCTTTATGTTATAATCTTAATTTTTAAAAGAATGTCTCGAATTATAAACTTTTCACCTATTACTTAAAAACAACTAGGTGAGGAAGAGATAGTCATTTAATTTGTAAAGAATATAATTTTTGAACTTTTACAGACGCGTATGAGCTATTCTCCAGAAAGGGTGATATTTGTGTGATTTGCCTTTATTCAATTTAATTTTTTAACGAACATTCAAAAAACACTATTGAAACTTTCAAATGATAATTTTAAAGTGCATCAATTTTTTTCTTAAATATCATGACTATCAGTACAATTTGATTGTCTAAAATGGCATTCCTGTTCTCCGTTCATCTTAAATAAACTTTCAATGTAATTTTTTAAAAATACTAGGTTAACAATTCATTGTAAAATTTTTTTGCTAAATGAAGAGAAGAAAGAAGAAATGTATACTTGATGATGAAATGTATATTATTATTATAAGAAGATTATAAGAAATGTATACTTGATTTCCATTAACCTTTTCATAAAATTCATCTGAAAAATGCTGTCGCTTAAATTGCTTGTCACACTGTCCCTAACTACAATAAAAAGAACAGTTTATTAAAATTGAGTAAAAATGTGTTAAAATAGCTAAAAACAATAATAATCGCATTTGAAAACCCTATGCATTCAAAATTGAAACAGCATATACTCATTTTTGACCAAAATGCATAGTTTAAAAACTGAGGTGGGGGATTTGTGTGAGAAATGTTCGTTGGCGACCGGCAGAATTTCTCCTGATTTGCAATAAGATATTGTAACTACCATATCTGCTCATCTCAGTCCTGGAAGAGTTAGTAAGTTTTATATTGCCCCCGCAATGACACATAATGATATACTAATTTCCAGTTTCAATGATACAAGTTGCAATTTGCAAAATACAGTTCACACCATCGGAGCTGCGAAACAATGACTATTATAACAAGTTTTTGCTCAATGTTGAGAAACTTTTTTTAATATATATAAATATTATTAAATTGACCACAAGACGATCCCGCATTAACTGAAATAGAAAATAATTTGTACTATTCCTTTTCTTTTTCGCACAAGTGACATATGGTAAATATTTAATCTAAAAGTTAAATAATTTTGCATAGAAATCAGCTTATAAATAAAAATATTTTTAGCTGTGGTCACTATTGCACCCCTTCTATATGCTACTTTATTTTAATAAATTAGTTTATAATTTTAAACTAATACTTTTTCTAAAGATAAATTGAAAAGCATACACGACGAGGTAATTCAGCAGATATAGTCAACTTATTAATGTGTACAGAGAGTGGACTACCAAGCACAAATCTCAACGTCAGGCTTGTAATTGTCATAAGCTACTGAATGTTTGAGCTGGAAGGAGACTTGCCAGAGTTGTCTAGGGCAACAAAAGAGCAACAGTAGATCAAATAGAGGAGAATCTTAATGAAGGTGCTTCTGAAGGAAACATGCACCGCACATTACGGGACAACGGGAACAACGTCTGAATGCCCTAGGGTATTTAAGTTTTATCGTAGATCAGGTACATCCTGTTATGTGAATGGTTTACCCTGTCAGGAATGGATATTTACAGCAAGTAATGCTCTTTGTCATACAGCTCGTATTGTCGATGCATGATTCGAAGAACAAGACGGTGTTTTTACCTTGCTTCGTTGACCTGTACAATCACCAGATCTTAATCAAATTGAGAACTTGTGGGATGAGAGCGAACGGGGCATCATACAGCTGAATTCAGTGCCATCCAATCTGTCGGAACTGAAAAGTTTGTCATCGGATATGGGGTTAAATTTCTCCTACCACCTCCCGACATCTCATAGAATCTATGTCAAGAAGAATTCGAGCAGTATTGCGGGCTAAGGGTGATCTAACAGTGTATTAAGAGGGTAGTCATAATATATATATATATATATATATATATATATATATATACTGAGTGGCAAAATTATTATTAAGATATACGGTAAGAGCAGTCATTATCGAACTACCTGCGTAATACATATTTGCATTAAGTCATCTGTAAAATGCATGACTTCTTTAGTTCAAATTAAAATTTGGATAATTTATTTTATAATCCTATGTTTACTTTTCAAGCTTTACAATGCTTTCTATTTTTTATTTGCAGGTGCCTTCCTAATACCATATCTACTTACACTTTTTCTAGCTGGTATTCCTACATTTTTATTAGAAACATCATTAGGCCAATTTTTAAGCATTGGAGGGCTAGGGGTATGGAAAATATGTCCACTTTTCAAAGGTAAGTAAATTTTGTGAACAATTGAAAGACTCGTTTACTACAGTTAGTTCTTTTGACTCTATATACAAAAATTTTCATCTAAAAAATAAGAAAAAAAAATTCTTATATGGTTACTTTGAATATATAACTGAAAGAATCCTGAAATTTTTATATGGGTTTCACGAAAGGCAATAAAAAAAATTTTTGGTTGAAAAAAAAAACACTTTACGCAATTATGCTATTATACGTACTATACGTATACATATACGTATTACGCATAAATTGTCGGACATGGAAGTTTGATGGGAAGGCTCAGGCGTATTGCACTTTGTCTTAGATTGGGCCAATATTATGAGGCATTCTTACAAAGAACATTAAAAAGATGGAGACTTGAAATAGAGAATTTTATGCTTGGCCATGGTTTAGTGGTTTGCACTATGTATATAAAGTGTGTTCCGTGAAGACCCCACTTAAATGTTTTGTATTCCTCATACATCAAAAAATGTTTTGTGATTTAAAATATTTCAGGAATAACTTTTATTTATCAAATATCTTTTTGTAATTTAATCCTATAAATTGGTCTCTTTAATGTGCTCGTAAAAAAACATTCCTCTTAAGTGAGGAAAAAAACCCACTTAAAATAAAAATAAAAATTAGAGCACTATGTCATTCATTGACAAAGCCCTTCTCAGCATTCTGATGGTAAACGCAACAGAATCGCAAGTGTTGTTGCTAGAATTTGATTTATAATTTTACTATTTTGTTACTGCAAATTTTGCTATAACAAATTTCAAAGGTTGCGCAATAAAAAAATTATAAATATCCCAACTCCTTTTTAACTTTTTACTTTATAAAAATATGACTTATTAGAAACGTTTCGCATTTTGAATTAAGTATTTTTACAACTAATAAATATAAATGTACTCATTTACATATGGTCATTAAGCTAATGAAGTTTTAAAAAATATATACTAAATATATAATATATAGTAAATATATAATATATACTAAATATAAAATATATAATTCTACTAAATTTATACGTCTTTTATAACTGCTTTTGTAACAGCAACTGAATGCTATACTTACGAATATATTTTCCTTTCCAATTTCAATGAATAATACGAAATTATGTTTCTTGAAAATTCTTGAAAAAGAAAATTTTGTTACTTTTTTCATGTAAATTCTTCAATATTTTAATTCTACAGTTCGCTCATGGGCTGCAATATGGCACAACTAAAAAAACACGCGTTTTGGACTAAGAACAGGTGTAAATATGAAAATACACATTCTTTCAGCAGCAATACTAGCACAACTCATAATTCAACTTGAAGGTAATCTTCGTTTATGCAAGCGAAAGCATTTTTTTTTTTTTTTTTGCATTTTCCTTAGCAATGAAAACTTTATACCCACTTATCTCAAAACATGATTTTCTGAGTTGTGCCGCTATTGCAGCCCATGAGCGATGTTATCTCTGTTTAAAAATGTTTCAAAGTAATTCAAAAATACTTTTATTTTTAAATATTTTTTTCAGTAGGAATAACTATGTGTTGAATTAAATATTAAATAAGTTTAAAAAAATGAATTAAATGTTCCTAAATTTGAGCATTAAGGAATTCTAGATAGTGTAAAATTTTACATAAAACGTCAAAAATTGGAAGAAAAAATTGAAAAACTTACTTTTAAAATATTTTAAAATTGCCGATGAAAAAATGTTCATTCTTTGTTTGTTGCAAAGTATAATTTGTACAGTTATTTATGAGCAGAAAATTAAAATAGGATTAGAATTTGAAATAAAAGTTTTATCTAATGTCCCGTTAAATCTATGTCTCTAACTTAACTCTTTTATTGAAAATATATTTTTTCAATAAAATACCATTTAGTGGTTGAGAGAAATATTTTTATATAATTCGAACTTATTTGTTTCTGAGAAAAATTTTTTCATTAATTTAATATGTACTAATAGATATTTAAAGCCATATATGAAATATTGTCTGTATTAGCTATATGATTAGAGCATATATTAAATTGGATTAAATGCAAAGTTGAAGCTGCAAAGAAAAAAGCAGAAATACTGTGCTGATATCAGGGGAAAATATTATATTATATTATTTTTTTCAAATAGTCATATTAATATACAATAACTTTATTTACATAATTCGCAACCAAAAAAAAAAAATTCTTATTTTATAAATCTGTAAATTTTCATATTTTTATCTATATTCATGTTTTATCATATCTATATTTTATATATATTTATATTCATGTTTCAAGAAATGTTGAAAAAATTTTCCTACATTTTATATAATTTTAACAAAAATCATATTAAACATGACAGTTATGTTTTTTTTAAAATGTTGGTATACTGTGCTTCTCTAATTATAAACACTTCTTGAGAACGAAAAAATATCTACATATTGGTAAAAAAAAGTTTATTTTCATAATTAAATCTGACTAAAGCAGTCCCAAAGCAGAACTGCTTTAGTCAATTTGTGCCAAATTTCAATCAAACTTAGTGTACTAAAATTTTAAATATTAGTCATAGGCTTTTCAGATAATTGTTCGTCACAAGTGCTTGTTTTTTAGTAAAAGAGAAAAGCATTTATTTAAAGTTTCAAAGGCTACTAAAAGAAGAAACCTGTTTTAAAATGTTGTGTCGATCACTTATTTTCATAGAGATTTCTTTCTACTTTATGAAGTCAATGCGCAAAAAATAAAGGAACCATTCTGAATGACTTTTGATCTAATAATCGGATCTTCACGTTCTAGGACTCAATCTTAATGGTTCGAAGGGGCAATTTCAAATATGTTAATTAATTAGTGCAGACGATATTTTAAATTATGAGATCAGACACAAAAACATACTTTCTCAGAATAAACATTTTTTTTTACGCATTTAGACCCTCAAAATAAGGACCTCATAATGTTAATTTTATTTTTTGTGTATTTCGCCATATCTCGGGACATTTTTAAGCGAATTGAAAAATGCTTGCACACAATTATAAAATTCGTTTATCCAAAGATAATTTCAAGTAAAAAATAAATTTTAGTTAATATTTAAAAAATTTAGTCGGAAAATTTTTGAATTGTAAGGTATAAAATTTTTTCAATCATCTTAAAGAAAATCAAGTTTGCATGGCAAGATACAAAATTTGAGAGTAATCGGTCGAATAGTTCACGAGAAATCAAATTTTAAAAAGTCGACCGCTCTGTGTAGGGGGCAGGGAACTGTTCTTGCAGAAAGGTTCTGGGTTCGAATCCCGGGCAAGACGTGGATGTTCATTTCTCTCTATCTGTATTCTATGTCCTTTCTCCTTTGTGCGTGAATGTGTGAATGTGACCCGTCCTATAAACGGGTTGTGGTAGTGTGACGTGGGCGACGCTGCTCCACCGCCGTGGTTTCGCCACAGGTGCCCACTGGGTAACGAAAAGAGAGTTAGACATTCTGGCACTCTCTGTGGCCAATGGACAATAGTTCCAAGTGCCCGCCATTAAAAAAAAAAAAATTAAAATTAGACTTTTTTTTAAAATTCTACTTATTTTTTAGTAATTACGTATCAGAAAAATATACTTTTTAACTAAGCAGGCAGGGAAGCTTAGTTTTTGTTTAACGTCAACAAAATCTTGCAAACTAGTCTTTTTTTTTTATGGTTACGCTCTTAGTTTGTGTTCTTAGTCACATAGTGGACTGTTGGACCTAGCTCCTTTTCAGTTGAACTTTTATTATTAACTAATTGTAGTAGATGCCTATATAATGCAGAATCACAAAACCATCTTCTTTAAAATTATTTTCGCTTGGTATATTAACAGTTAGGCATTAGTCAATAGTATCCCTTATTATATAGCGAAGGGTCTTAACCTTAAAATAGTTTAGGCTATAAAGATATATTGCAACAATTTGGAGAGGGACTTTACCGTATTGTAGGTACACTAAATAAAGGTACACTAAAAATTGTTAATAAAATAGCATAAATTTTATGCTACTTTAGCATAATTTTACGCTATGTACTGATTAGTGAGAATGTTTTTTTTAATATTTGCTTAAACTTTTTTTTATTTTTTAAAAAACTAAACTAAAGTTAAAAATTTATGTGGTGTCTGCTGTTGTTTAGAAAGTGGTTTAATTATAAAAATCATTTAGACCATAAAAATAAAATTGTCAATCCAAATACATCAATCTGGAGATCTAATTTGCCACAATTTCTACTTCGATTAAAGTTGCTCCAAAAATATTTTCACTTTTCTAGCACAGAAAGCACAGTTACATGTTTACTTAGTTAAATATTACACTATCAACTATATTTTTTGTACAGCCACTTCAAAAACATATCATTTACCAATAGCAGAAATAATTCCTTTTATTTTCAATAATAAAAAATTCAAAATTTTATATTTTAACTGGCAACCGGAAAAACTAAAACTCTTTTTTCTGATATTCAAGCTAAAGTGCAATATAATACATTTACGATAAAGTTATAATGAATTACGGTTTTTTTTTCTGAATGTTAACCTTTTAATATAATAATAATAATCTAATTCTAATCGAATTCTTCTCCTTTTCATAAGAAAAATATTGGACCATTTTTTAATTGATTGTATCTCATTATATTTCATTTTGAATTGTTTTACCATAAATTTGAATGATCTGACTATGATCATTTAAGATCAGTAGATCAACGGAAATCGTTATGCTTTGGCTCATAGATAACAAAAATTTAAAAATAATTAAAATCGGCTCCTTTTTTTTATAATGATAACTCTTTTGCTGTAAAAGCCAGTAATTAATTGATCTTTAAAATTTTTTGCAGCTTACTCTATGGAAAGGTCTCATTAATAGATTAATAGATCGTTTTGTCCATGTTTTGAGAGCTGAATCGTTATATCTTCATGCAGCTGAATCATAATTTCCGTAATGTTAAACAGCGTCATATTTAAGGAATATTTTCTAAAAATTGACATAATAATCAAACTTGGTACATTTTACAGCAATAATTGTACACTTTTGGAATTTTGACTGAATTAATCAGATATTTTTCTTATAAAAAATTCTGATTAAAATTATATATATTATTGCTGTAATATATACAATTATATATATATATATATATATATATATATATATATATATATATATATATATATATATATATATATATATATATATATATATATATATATATATATATATATATATATATATATATATATATATATATATATATATATATTTATATATATGTATATATATATATATATATATATATATATATATATATATATATATATATATATATATAAACTCTCTATTAAATTAACATAAACTTAGAAAGATATTCCCCTCTTTCTCACCAATGCAATGCTAAGTAGAGATGATAAGAGGAAAAAAAATCTGAAATTCTTTTTCTTCTTTATGGAAATAAACTCCCTTTTCCGCCGGTGTTTTCTTTAGGCTATTAGTAAGTGCTTTAGTACATAAGCCGCTAATCGTGAAATTGATTTCTCTGAATTAAATGAAAGTATAAAGTCCATTAAAATAAACGAAGTTACAGTAAAGTCCATGCGTGAGCCTATCCTATTTAGATGTTTCGTCGGGATCTCATTATGTCGTTAACCACTGAAAGGCAGGAAAACATTCCTCATTAAATTAATCATGACGTCAATGTTGTCCTTCCACCCATATCCCCTGCATTCTGCCACCCCTCCTACATTTTTTCCCATTCAATGAAATCATTTACAGTTTGTCAGCAAGGTCATTAAACAAAAGATACTAGGCCAAATTCACCTAAATATTGCAAAAACACTAAGAAGATTTTAAAAAAAAAAAACACTTAATTTTTTATTCTAGTCTTTTATACTAGTCCATTACGGATTAAAATTCTTTTAATGCTTCATATAATTATACACATATTATTACTTCTTATATTATGCTAAATACAAAATTGTAATTAACATTAGCCTGCAAACAATAAATGAGAAAATATTGTTGTATTATCAGCGGAGATGGGGATTGATGAGACACTGAATTAATTGGTATTTCGTATTCTTTGGACATTTGGTCATAATTATCTTTTAAAGGCAACAAAAGGTAAACATTTGTTTCATATAAGACAAAATAAAGCAAATGTCCATAAAAAAAAAAACTATTTTTGACGGGGAATTTCGGTCAAAACCAAGTTCTATTTTTTTAAAAATTTTATTTCTAAGTGTAACTGAAAGTGCCATTTTTTAAAAATATTTTTGATAACTAATATTAAAATCGACATTGAATAGTTGATTCAACTTTGAGTTACAATATTCAACTAGTCTACTAATTTTTTACCCTATCCAGAAGACAAGAAAACTCCGGGACCGAGCATTGAGACAAATCAGCTCATCATCATAGATATATCACTCATTAAGGCGTCTTAAATTGCAAGGAAATTATATAATATTTTTTTTTTTAATTTGGAAGATTAAGTAATAAAATATATGGCTTTTTTTGCGCCAAGTCCAAACACTTTACTGCAAAGAATTTACGAAAAGCCTGTATTACTCAAAAACATGAGAAAAACAAGACTGTAGTATTTGTAGGCCCAACATATATAAATAATGATGTAATTTGATTTTCAGCATTGGAATTTCTACATCTGTCTTTCAGAAATTATAGAAACTACGGAAATGGCCAAATTATTATATTTAATTGATTGATTCTCTATTTTAAAGTTTGCAATGGCTTTTATTGGAAAATAGCTCTCTTAAAAGTCCTGAATAAGTTTTCGTATAGATGTTTAGAGAATAACAGTCATTATATTTAAGAACCAGATTATTTGTATAAAAATTTTATAACGGTGTTAGTAGGAACTAGACAAAACTCTCAGTTATGTCCGCAATGTGCTGAATAATGATTGCTAAACTTAATAAGTTTCAGAAAATATAAGTGAATAATGATGGTAAATAATGGTACAAGACTCAAAAGTGAAACCAATCTTATTGTAGTATTTAAACGTATTGATCAAAAACCGTTCCTTTCCAAGCTCAAAATCGTTTTTTTTCCGAATCAGTTTTTATGGACAAAAACTGTTCTTCCACCATGATCTTCAAATATTAATTTTTATTTTATTTTTTCTTTCTGTTTAATCGACATTACATAAACTTTTTTTGCAACTTTTGAATTACTAATATAAAATATACATATGCTTGTTTATTTTTGTAGGTGTTGGTTATGCAGCAGCTGTCATGGCATTTTGGTTAAATACATATTACATTGTCGTACTTTCATGGGCACTTTACTACATTTTCAACTCGCTAAGATGGGACGTTTTATGGAGAACTTGTGACAACTGGTGGAACACTCCCCTTTGCCATTCGGAATATGAAATTGTAACTAACACCACCAAAAGTGTTCTGAACGCATCCATGGCAAATATTGTTAGAAGTCCAGTTAAGGAGTATTGGGAGTATGCAAAAAATTTATATTTCTAGTTATTTAAATTCATAATTCATATCACGTGTCATGTGATTACTGAAAATAATTTTTTTATCTTTCTTATTTTAAGTGATTACGCCAGGGGGCTGTATATATATATATATATATATATATATATATATATTAAAAACATTAAAATTGAATGGTTTCACTTCGTTATGCTTATCAATAGGTGTGTCTTCTATGAATGTTATTTGCAAGATTTACTTACATTTTAAATTTTTAACTCCAATCTAAATAAACATTGGAGGACTAGATTCATGGCGTATCAGGTCTGTTACCGGATTGGAAATGTTGTTGGGATGGTTAGTTTGGAGACCCCATCCTTAAGTATTTATTATCCTACTTTTTCTTCTCATTTTTTAATGTTCTTTTTTATGCTTGCTATTTTTTAAATTTTCATCTCTCAAAAAATTGGATTTTGCAATTTTGAAATATTGTTTATAACTATATAAAAATTGGCACGCCTAACAATTCAAAAAGTTTTTAACAATTTTTAAATAAATTATTAAAAAATAATCAATTTTTATAAAATTCATTTTTAAGATGCAATTATGTTTGGTTTAGCAAAAGTTTTACAATTTGTACAAATTTTTCTAATAGTTTAAAAAATCTAGTGAAATACGCAGAAACTGAAATTAACATTAAGGGGATAAGATTTTCGACCACTATCTTGAATAAAATCGTCTTAAAAATCACTCGAACGATTAGAATAAATGCATCATAGTTCGTGAATATCTTACAACTGGATTTAAAGTTATTAGGGTGTAACGCTTTTTTATTTTTTGCACTTGTGTAAAGAAATTATATATTATCTATAAGTTTTGGAAAGAAATAATTATTCAAATTGAAATGGTTGTTTAATTAAAATATCATCAGCACAAACCAATATATATATATATATATATATATATATATATATATATATATATATATATATATATATATATATATATATATATATATATATATATATATATATATATATATATATATATTATATATATATATATATTATATATATATATATATATATTATATATATATATATATACATATATATATATGTATATTATTTTTTTATTTTATTCTTTTTAAATTTTTATTACTTTTAATTTTTGTATGAAAGAAATAATAATTGTTTAAAAGAATAATTGCCAAAATATTACTAAAGATGTGTTTGTCTCTAAAATGAAATGTTTTTGCAATGAAGCGAAAAATTAATTCGAATGCGCATGAAAATGTGTGTTATCAGTAGGTAAGTAAACAAATAAAAGATGCATGAATAAATAAATAAAACTATAACAGTGAAAAAGCAAATAAAAAATGTAACTGTATGCGCTGTAAAAAAAATGTAGTTTTTCACAACATCAAAGATGGTTGCAACTATGCGCAAAATTTTTTACAGTGCCACTGCAAAAAATTTTTTAATAACAAATTATATTTTAGGCTGCTAAATTTAGGATAATCTCTGGTGAACAGTTGGTGCCAGTGCTGATTTCTAACTCTTTTACATTACATTACATTAATAATTTCTTAAATTGACGCGGGATAAATTACGTAATTGCTTTAAAAGAGGTAAAAATAAAAAATAATAGCATTTCATATAATTCTCACAGACAATATTTCCCACGAAGTAGATAAGAAAAACTGATATGAGAATAGATAAAAGTTGTTAATAAATTTTAAAAATAATATAAAATGTAAGTACAGCATTCCTGCAACAGCCTGTAGTAGGTCAAGGGAGTCATGAATGCTAAGACTGGGCCAATGTAGTCAACATTGTGCACAATACCGTTCTTACTTCCCAGATAAACTGGATTCTCTCGATATAAACAGTTTCAAGACGCCGCTGAGGATTGAACTCCGGTTTTTCTCAACGGTAGTTCAGTTCCTGTAACCACTAAGTCATCGCGACTGCCTGATGTTAATAATTTTGAAAAGAAAGAAAGTGAAGAAGATTCAGGGGTATATTAATGTTAACCCTGTCATACTTTTATTTTCCTTCAACGAAAATATTGTTTTACTCAACTTTCGAAATTAGCTTTGATTTTATGAAAGGCTTGAATAATCAAGACTTGAAATCATATGAAAGCAACTTTAAATAATTTTGTTGCATGATTCTTATTTTTTTTCTTTTTTAAATTACAAGACACTATTAGTTCATTATAAAATAGTACATTGTTATAATTTTTTAAAACTTTTATAAGAAAAATTCATTGCTTTCGTTTTATTTAAGTCTTATATGGCAAATTGAATCATTTTGAACATGTGCTTCTAAACCGAAGAAACTGTTACTTTTTAGTTTTAAAATAAAATATTTCTTGATAAAACATACAGTTATTTACTTATCTTTGCGCACGCATTGTAAATAATATAGGATCAAATTACGGTATAAAATACCAGAGCTTTAGTTACCTCCTTCGTAAAAGTCATTTTATCGTAATATCCATTTTTACCGTAAAATGTTATATCGTAATTTTTACAGTTATATTTTTTTAATTAGTGCATGCAATTCAATTATTTTATTATAATTATTTCTGTAAATTTTGGATTTATCAGAGTTTTTATTCTGTAACATGTTCCTTTAAAAATGGATTTTACGGTAAAAAGTACTGGCATCCCGAATGCCGGTTTTTACAGTAATTTTATCTGGAACAGTTTACAGTGCATAGGAAACATGTAGTTTTAAATATTTTAAAACTGTTGTTATATTGTTTTGTACTAAATATTTTATCCTACGATTCAGCTTGAAAAGTCAGTATGAAAATACTTTGCCATATTTTGTACTAGATTATCAGTAAGGATATAATGTGTGGATGGAATAAATATTCATGGAATAAGTATTCAGTTATTGTCATACATCAGTTGTTTGAATAGAGTTCCCAAAATCAATTACTCTTGTCCTTTCGTTAAATTCTCAATAATTGAAGATTATTTCTTAAGTTTTATGTTTTTTTTCAATAATTACTCGCAAATTCAAAATAACATTAGAAACATTATATATATATATATATATATATATATATATATATATATATATATATATATATATATATATATATATATATATATATATATATATATATATATATATATATATATATATATATATATATATATATATATATATATATATATTGTTACACATATGGCGCTCCATTCAAACTTTTTTTATTTAAAAAATTAGTTATTTTAAAGAAATAATTTTTAAAAAACTTGAATTAATTTAAAATAATTAAAAAACAATTTAATACTTTAATACCAGTTATCGTGTAGTATCAGTATATTTTTAATAACCGTATTCGCACGATATATGTTTAATAACCGTATTCGCACGATATATGTTTACTAACCGTATTCTCACGATTTTTAATAATTTTTTCTCATGATATATCGTAAATACCAGTATGCAATAATTATCGAATGCACCATAACTATCAAGAATTATAATATCGGATCATTATCGACAAATACAGATTAAATGCGATTGACGGATTAAATGCGACTGAATATCTATAGCTTCCAAATACAATATTATCGTAATCATTATCGAATGATTAATAAATCGAATTAAAGAATGATTATCGAATGATTAATAAAACTTGAAAAATATTTGAATTCAAGTTTTTTAATAAAAGAGCTGAATATATATATATTGATTGATCATTACTGATATATAGATAGATCGTTAAGTTTTGGTATTTTTAAATACTTCTATAACTACGTTTTATAATTTATTCTCGCGAATACCTTCGATAATTATTGATGTGCTATGACTATTGACATTGGAATTATCGCGATCATCATTGACAACAATAAACATCAAATTGATAATCATGGAATATCATCATTAGAGGTAGTTTTCGAATGCAATAATATTGCAACTATTATCAAATAATTATTAAAACAGATTAAATAATTTAAAAAACAATTGAATTCAAGTTATTGAATAAAAAAATGCACAATATATCGATAAGTCGTGAAATATCGGTATTTCTTAAATACTCTATAACAATGTTTTAAAATGCATTATCACTGCAATTATTGAATAAACGATAATTATCGATAATTACTATAACAATCTCGATCATTATTGACAATAATAAATATAAAATCGGTAATAACGGAATATCATCAATAACGATAGTTTTTGAATACAAGAATGTTGTAATCATTATCATCCATGATAAATTTTGTTTATCATATATCAATAATATTATAGTTAATGATGATTACCGAATATGGTCATATTGTAAATATTGATGAATTTTATTTAACATAGAAAATATTTTCTGAAACATAATGTAAATAAGCTAACATCTAAAATTTTGATAAATCATGAAATATTGATATTTTCTAAGGATACAGTTTTTCGATTGATCGCTTTTACGCTTTTCAATATAAATATTACTGAATGCTTAATTTTTTTAGGCGCAATGTACTTCAGATTACCAGTGGATTAGGCGAACCAGGTGAAGTACGGTGGCCATTAGCAGGAACGTTAGCATTAGCATGGATTCTTTGCTACTTCTGCATTTGGAAGGGAGTAAAATGGACTGGAAAGGTAAACATATTAAATGTTGGTTATCTCCCATCCCAGAAATAATAGCAAAGTAGATTTTACATAATGTTTAATTTTAAACTCTGTAAAAAATAACTTTCTTTAACATTATTAATTTTCCTCAAAGTTTTCCTCAAAGTTTATATTATATAATAGGTATTATATAATGGGTACTATATTAATCTCAAAATAACATAATTTGTCCTCCTGGCTTAAGAATAAATTCTTTAAAGGTCTAAATCTACTTATACGTGATATTTGCCTAATATTTTGGCGACTTAAGTTTTGAAAAGGTAATTTTGAGAAAAAGTCATGTATATTAAAACAGCATAACTAATAAAAACAAATATTTTGGATCAATTACTGCTAATTAATATGTAAATTGCAGATTTTTTCTTGTTTTCACATTTTTTTTTTATAATAATGAAGTTTTTCTGGAATTTTTAGCAAATTTATTTTATTCAGTATTTTGTAGCAATTTATTTCATTTACTTTTTTTTTTTTTTTTACATTGTCCCTGCGTGCACTTTAAGATACAAAATTAATATACATTCTGTTAAATATTAAGATAACTAAATGAAACTTAAAAAAATTATAGTATTAGCCAAGAAAAAAAATGTTATACATTCTATCGTTGGAAGTTTATCCTTGATATTGTAGTCAGATACACAGTCATTAAATTCACAGACCTTCTATTTAATAAAGATTAGAACATATAGAATATTAGAAACGAAAACCTATACATGTTTTATTTCAAAATATGATCGATAGTAATGGAAATTTTTTTTCCTGTTGCTTGAGATTTTTTAACACATCTAAAATACTAACGTAAGGCTGATTTTAAATCTGAAACCGGTTTCTTTCTGAAGGTTACAGTTTCTTTAAATGACATTTGTACAAATGCCAAATTGTGCAAGTTTAAAAACGTTAGATATAGCAGATAGTCTCGTAAATGTTGCGACGTACTTCTACGGGTCGTCATACGCCGCTAAGAGAGCCTCCCGATTATAAACTGCTTCTTCGTGTGCTTTTGAATACGTCATAATAAGGAAGCGCCTCTCATAACGTATGATAACATTCAAAGGAATGGATTCCAAAGCAATTTTAATCTTGATGATGTCCCCAAACTTTCCCAGAAGTTTGTCGCAACATTTGCTCGACCTCCTCTTATTTATAAACGTTCTGAAACTTGTACATTTCGACAAAAAAAAAAAAAAAAAACAGACTAAAAATAATTGTAGGTTTAGGAGCAGAACTAATTTTTGGTTTAAAATCCTCACACCAGAATTAAGCAAGATTAAGTATTTGTATAAATGCAATGGAAAATTTATTTCCCAGTATAGTTTAAGTAAGATAGGTTTCATTATACAAAAAAAAAGAAAGAAAAGAAAAAAATATCAATAATTAGACAATTACGGTTTTGTCTCTTAGAAGGTAAATGAATGAAAAAAATTTGAGTTTATTCAATTATTCTCTTTATTTTAAAGATAAAAATTAACTGACTTATCTTGATTTTTTAAAAATGGCATACCAAGAATGATAAAAAAATATGCAGTGAACTCAAATATATCGAATCATAATGAACTAAAATGATCAGATATCAAATAGCATCGAGTTAGGGGAATCTACATTTATCATTAACATAGAATTTTTATTACTGTGATAAACCGAATTGATAGAATTTTAAAGAAAAAACTGTACTAAATAGTTTTAACTAGCATAATATTTTTTTTAGATATTTGTTTATAATTACAACATATAAATAACAATCTATGTTAACATGTCTATGTTAACATCTATGTTAACAACTCTATTTTATACTTTATGTAAAAAATAACGCAATTTTTAGCTCTATTTTTGTTTCCAGTATCACTAATTTTCCTCATTTGATCCTGTTTTAGTTAATTCCTGCTTATGAACAAATTTTATTATACTTAAAAAGGAATAATTGACATTTTTCCTAGAACCATAGAGTTTATAAATTGCACATATTTCTTTTCTTAGGTTGTTTACTTCACTGCCCTATTTCCATATTTATTGCTTTTCATTTTACTCATCAGAGGGTTAACTCTCCCTGGTGCTGGTGCTGGTATTTGGTTTTACATTATGCCTAATATGGAGAAATTGAAGGATTCTCAGGTATTGTATGTTGATTGTTAATTAATAAGAGCAAAATAATTATTTGAAGCGATTTCAATCTTAACCCCTTAATTTGAGCTCAGCAAACATTTAAAATATATAAAATTGCCATGATTTACTGTTAATTTCATAGATAAATTACGAATTGTCATCAATATACTGAATAAAATCCAGATCATCATGCATTTGATTAATAAAGGCAATATTTTATGATATTGGTAATTTTTCCAACATTTTTTTAATTTTGATTTTATAGCTTCAATGTAATATCATAGTTAAAAAAAATTTTTGAAATTAGAAAATATATAGAAAATTAGAGTTTGAATTAGATATTCCGATAGTTTTATGTTACTATAATTTGTATACATCATACTTTTTGTACTTTTCAGAATAATACGGTTTTAGAAAATTTAGTTTTAAGTAAGAATAAACTTAAAAGTGTTCAGTTTTGTTTTTATGAGTATTGTAATTACTTAATAATTAATTAAAAAATGCACTTTCAAATTTAAAAAAAATAAATTCAGAAATTTCAGTACGTTTTAGAAGAAAAAATATTTTTTACTTTTTTGAAAGTTTAATGCGACTACAATCTGCACGCAAAATGAATTTAGAAAAAATTTCAAACTCTTATATATATGAATAATTAAATAAAATAGTGTAAAGATGATTACTATTTGTTTTATGACTAGTAAACGTTATTTTCTCGAAATCATATCAAAATCTATACCGTATTTTTCGCTTTAAAAAGGAATTTTTCTTTAAAAAAAAGTCCCACAAGAAAAATTTCATGTGCAACTATTTTTTTTAAGGAATTGTTTTTCGTTTATTTTTTTATAACCGCATTCGAGTTATACTTGTCTTAAATTTTAAAACATGACGTCGAGAAAAACATGTCTAAAATTCAAAAGATTAAATTTCAGTTATTTTTATTACTAAAATTACGATTTCAATTAATTTCAGTTTTCATAATGTATTTTAGTAATTCTGTCAATATTTCCTAATTATTCTTAGATATTTAATTAATTTGTAAACTATGAAATAAGTTTTGTTTTACTTTATCACCTTTTATATGTTACAAGATAACTTTATATTAAAAATATTATTTTCTTTTTTTAAAATATGATTATGAATTCATCCTTTAACACTTATTATTTAATTAACAAGAACTTAACAAAATAATAATCGATTTAATGTGAATAATAATCGATTTAATGTTTTCCAATTACTGCTTTAATATTTAATTGTTAGCGTTCTTAGGTTATGAGCTAATTTTCAGCCAATAAAACACAGAGAACTTTAAAAACATATTTATATTATATGAAATCTTTAAAGATAATTTAAAATTAGATCAATTTCAATGTATTATTGTTCTTTGGTCATTAAGATTTAGGAAAATTAGTGACTCAATATTTCTGAATTAGTTTGGCATTTCATAATTTCAACACTTAAAATAAAGTTCTAGATGTAATTTATAATGAATTTAAGTTTATATATTTTAAATAAATTACCTTATTTTCACTAGTTTATTAAGTAATTGATGCTGATAATTTCTAAAGAGATATTAAACTTAACTTAAAAGATGTGATTTCAAAAATAAGATAAGCGTTTATAAGAAAATATTTACACCTATTTAAATTTGTTTCTATTTTAATAGCTGAGTAATTAAACCATAGTAATATATTTCATTCTCGACACCTTATTTTCTGAGTTTAAAATTGCATGCCTGTAATACTTGGTCTCGATCAACTCATTGAGTTATGACCTCGATGTGAGGAAGTGGTCAATTTAAGTATAATTCAATCAGTCATCCGTAGTTGTAACATTAGTCTCGCAGTAATTAAAGCTCTATTTTCTTTTATAAATCATATTGAAGTCGTTTGGTTTAATGATATTTACTAGCGCCATCTATAGATATTTTTACTGACTAATTACACATAATTGATAATCCACATAATTGATAAAAACTGAAAACTGAAACATAAACAATATAAGATTTTTTGAGTAAAATAACAAATTATTTCATGTATATTAACTATCATATACATATATCATATACATTAACTATCTTTTAAAAAAAAAATCCTTGTTAACTTTAAAAAGAAAATTAAACATAATATTTTTGGTTGCATTGACTTTTATTACTGTTCTTATTTGAAAAAAAAATATATATAATAGAACAGGTCATAAATATTTTCTATGCATTTCATTTAGAAATTTTTGATAATCCATTAATATATTTTGGCTTCAAAAATTATCAATTTAAATAAGGTAAATAAATTTTTCATTTCTTTTTAGAATAAAGCAACCAAATTTTTATCGTTATATCATTATTAAAAGTTACCAAACAAAATTGAAAAATGTTTATGTCACTTAACTATATTATGCATAACTTCATTTAATTGGTTTTTCAATCAAATCACATTTTAGGTTTCCTATTAGTGAGGTTTTTTTTATATTATAATTTTGTGGTTCGATCAGTTTTGTTATACTTATGAACAAAAATAGGAAATAAATATTTTCTATTCAAATCAATTTTTTTTTAAAATGGGGTAAAAAAAAAGAAGGAAATGGGAAGAAATAGAATAAAAATTCCTAAATAAATAAACAAGACATTCTTTGCGTTATTTTTTACCCAAAATATGTAATGTTTTTCCACTTTTGTTTGGGTGAAAAAAAAATAAAGGGTTTTTAAATCATCTAAAGGTGACGAATCAATTTAATTTTTAGCTTCAAATTGATCAAATTACTTAGTACTTGAATTAATTATGAGCAAAAGCTATACACAAAGCAATAAGCAAAAGTTTTCTTTGGGACAAAATTATTACTTCTTATTATATATAGAAAGAGAATGGAGTTTCATTATTATTTTAATCTTAGGTATGGATTGATGCAGCTACACAAATTTTCTTCTCTTATGGTCTTGGATTGGGATCTCTAATTGCATTAGGCAGCTACAATAAGTATTCTAATAACGTTTACAGGTAAAAATTAAATTTGAGAAAAGGTAAATGTTTTCTTCAATTAGTTACTTTTAAAATCGGTCTTACTTTTTAAGATGGTATTTTTGATGGAGACGTAAATTCTCAAGATAGTAAAACTGCACATTCCCTTAACAATTATTAAAATTTTTAATAAATAATAATATAATTAGTAGGTAATTTTTTCATAACGTGAATTATTTAATTTAAAAAAAAAACTTAATACAACAATTTTTCTTCAGTTAAAAAAGTGTTAAATAAATTTAATCATTACTTCAAAATAAAAGTTTACTTTAAATTGAAAGGATAACAGAAATAATTTTAGTTTAAATAAGTAAAAGAAAAGAGAAAAAAAATATATTTAAAAGCATCGCAGAATCCAAACACCTGAAATCATACGCATTAACGAAATATTTTTTAATATATATATTAAAGATATATTGAATTATATTTAAATTAAATAGTATCTTTTGGCATGAAATTACGTTCTCGAAAAATATATTTTAGAACGAGCAACTACTAAAATCAGATGATGCTTATTTCAAATGCTGTAGACTCCTAAATAGCAGTTCTTGGTTGGATCATGGTATGAAAAAACTTAAATATTTAAAACTTAAAATTAGTATCCATTTGTGAAGCCGGCTACACGATCGTCCATTGAATTGGACTACTTATAGGGTGAACCATAATCATCGCCTTTATATATTTTTAGTATTATTTTCAAAATGAAGTAAAAAATATTAACCATTCAGCTCCGAAGGTTTAACATTTCAGCGAGATAAAAGCAAAAACGGTATTGAAACATGGAACAATATCAATGAGAAAGGTGAGATTTAAAACACTAAAAACTAAATTGCTTGATTACCTGGGATATTTTAAGTCTTATTTAATAACCATCGTTGAACAGCCGACCAAATATTGAGTTTACCACTGCCAATGTTCAACTCCGTGCTTGAGGATATCGTAAAAAGGTGCAAAGAGATATGAGAAATACCTTCAAATTTAATTCTGCAATCATTTTTAATTTCATCTTCTTTAGGAGTCCTCGGCATGGTTCTGCATGAAACGGAAAAAAATATTAGTATGCAATTAAAAATTTTTAAACTTAATAATTAAACAATGTATACGTTAATAATACGAATAAGCTAACCTCGAAAACATTGTTTAGGGAAAATACTTCATAAAGTTTACGAAATCCTGCTCCATCCTTATCCAGAGGGCGTTATAACATTCTGGTTTATGAGTTTCAACTTTTTTAGAAATATAGTCTCTAATATTCCCGTAGAAGTCGAATTAATAGCATCATTTTAATTAATTTTTTATTTCTTTTAAATCCATAGTGGTGTTCTTCCTCGTGTAAATTTTCACTTTAAAGTTAAAATTTTAATTTTTTTAGAATTTTGATGAATATATATTAAAGAATATGAATAAGAAACTACATATAGTTTCATACCGTCAACCGAAGCAACTTTGATCCGAAACAAAAAAATGCGTTACTTTTGGTACTGAACAAATAAAATAAGACCTAAGGGTAGTTTTAGGCTTCAAAACAGTTTGTACCTTATATACAAGAGTATTTTAATAGTTTTGGGTAATTTAAAAAATTTGTCATTGGTAACACTGCTAGTGTTACCAAGCATTGTATTGTGAAGCATTTGTTTTGATAAGTAAACTGTTTATCTTCAAACTTTCCATTGCAGACGAATCCAGTTACGGGATAAAAATAAGGTAGGCAATAAAATGTTACCTTTGGTGACCTGTTATAAATGTTACCAATAATTGCTTTTCTTTATATTTTTTGCCTTTACGTTACATTTTAAAGTTTTCATTAATATAACCTATAAAATCAAGCCCCATTGAAAAGATATTCCTATTTACGAGTGGGCTGACATTAAAAAATGAAAAACATCCTGTAGCTAATGAGATGAGAATACTTCAAGGGCCCTGAGATAGCTAGAATGAAAAATTTAGCATGTGAAAGTCATAAGAATAAAAATAAAGATTTTCTCATGCTTTTCAAACATAGTTTTTTTAATGTTTAAATCTGTAAACTAAGTTTTTGCCAATTTTTCGCGTCATTTGATAAGCAGTCTTGCGCAAGGGATTGCAATGGTCTAAGATGGGAATAGTACTCAATTTCTATAAGTGAGGGGTCAAAACCGAAACTTTGAACAAAGGTTACATTGGATAAAAATTTTAAAAAATAGTAAAAAATATATAAATAAGGGAATTATTTTTAAAACAAAAAAAATTTGACTGTTTACTTCCTTAGACTTTATTAACTGGTTGAAACTCAATTTGAACGTTGAAAGCTCATTTATTAATTTTTTTATTAATTAATATGCAAGTAAAAACACGAAAAATCTGACTAAAGTTACCCCGGTTGACGGTATATGTCATACAATATTTTTTCTCGATAAAAAATTTGACGAATAAATTTAATCTTTTACAGTTTTGAATTTTTGATACAATGAATAATTTTCTTTTTATTGCAAATTGAAAAATTTTTTTTTATTCTAGACGGTGCAGAGAAACATTTTTAATTTTCAAGTTAAACTATAGCTTCCTGATTTTGCTTTGAAACCTATTAATAATTCTAGTATTTCAATGAAATATACTTGAATTTCAATCTGATATTGAACTGTGCATGCATTATTTATATATTTTTTGTTTTATTTTTAGCCTCGTGTAACGTTATTTTAATCATGAACAATATTTCCCAGCTTTAAAGAAGAGAACAAATTTTTCTGTATCATTAATTTTTCATTTAATATTATAAATATGTTGAAAATATTATAAATATATTCATATAATTCTTTTTTTAAGCACACTGTACATACTTACTGTCTTTCTCAAAATTATGAATTGAAAAATTTATAAACCATTCTTTGTATTTACAAAGAAACCCTTATATGTATGCAAATAAATAAATATATCCCACTACTCTCATAAAAGATAGATAAAAGAGTCACCACAGTTTGATATATCTGAGTCTATAAATTACTTGAATTAGACATAGGAAGTCATCATTCATGTGTATTTTTCACTTGTTATAATTGAGAAATACAATAAGAAAAGAAATAATTCACCATCCGTGAACTCAAATAAGCCATTTAATTCTCTTTCTTGCTCCCACTAAAAAGACGGGGGGAAGTTTCACCCGTTCTTCCTCGTGCCCATGATATTTCTGGGCTAGAGTGTTCAAAAATAAAGCGCGCCACGAAAATTAAAACAATCTATGTCTTATGTCCAGAATCATGCTTATTTCTCAATATATACTCCAGATGGCAGTGCCAAACTATTTTTAATGGGTTTACCGATAGATAGTTTATTTTGAATTAGTTATCAACACTCATCAAACATGAAAGATAAAAATTAACCCAAAAATTAGAAATGAATGGATATTTTGTACATACATTTATTTGTATTTTAAGTTTACATCGTCATTGAACGAAATATTATTTGAAATGGACAATCATCCTTCAAAAAACTTCTATGAAATATTTTTGGTTTTATTTTCTTCGATATGTTAATTTGTGACCCTTAAAGTAAACACTATTATGTTATTATTTTTACAAGAATTATAAAAGTATATATTAAGTTGGGTTTTTAAGGAACACCCAATATATATAATTATTTATTCGGTTATTTGCTAAAATCAATTCATTAATATAATTCATGTTTTGTCTTAAAGGGATTCTTTAATAGTATCCTGCATTAACAGTGGTACATCAATGTTTGCTGGTTTTGTCATTTTCTCTGTAGTTGGATTCATGGCACACGAACAAAACAAACCTGTAGATGAGGTAGCTGCTTCAGGTAAATAAGACACATAACTGGCATTCATAAGTAACAAAGCGCAACAATAATATATTGTTTAATTCCACAGTAAACATCAGAATATTTCTTTTAAAACTCGCGAGACAACATGAATTCACGTTTTCCCCAAAATGATGATAAAATATTGAAAACAAGTCTTTAAAAATTACACAAAAATAGTATACGCTTCATTCGGTTAAATGTAAGTCAAAAGGATTTTTTTTTCTTTTTAAGAACGAAAACTTTAGCCAAACACTTTTCCTTGTCCTAGAAATCAATGAAAAATATTTTACTTTGAAAGCCCAGTAGTTTTCTTCAAATAAATCCAGTCAAATAAATGATATCCATTAATATCTGTATGATATTAAAATAATAAAAATAAGCCAATGAGGAAAAGAATCCGAATATAATGTCTGCGAATTGTTTCAAACATTGTTTTACGTTTATTTTTTAAATTTTATAATTTTAACATCTTCCTATAACAATCTTTTATTCCGCTTCTTTGTGCAATACATTGCCGAAGAATAGTAGCTATAAAATATTTTTTTCAATTGTTATTTACCGCTAATGATTTAAGCAATTTACCGGTTGCTGCTCGACTTTATAGTTGTTAAATTGAAATATAATACAATAAATATTTATTTGAAGTTATTTTTCGAATTTAGAAATTATGAGCTTTAAATTCGTGATAAATATTCAAATTGTGTGGAATAATTTTTTACTGCAACTTTTACAGTTTTTTCAGTGATGAAATTATGGGAGCCAACTTTGTTAAAATTAATCTACTATATTTTGGAAAAGAACACAGAAATGTTGATCAAATAATCCTCTCTGTATGGAATATTCATTTCAAATAGATACTTGAAATTGTTAATATTTTCCCAAAATTAAGATTTTTTATGACTACATAAATATGATGCAGAATACTTTTATATCAAAACTGAAACAGTGGTATGCTCCGAAATGCGAGGAAATCACGGAGAGCAAGATCGAAACTGTAAGGTGAATTGTCAAGTACCTCCCGGAGTAATTCATGCAGCAAATTATTTGGTGTGCCAATTTGGTACATCATTGATACAATTTCAAGAAACTATTTTGATAAAAATTAGAAATATAAGGACATTTATTGATGCCCATTTGACATCTTTAGCACTCCAAAAGTGAGTTACAACCGATATTTTGTTGCCAGATTCTTCTTTTCGGAAAATAGGGGAGTTGAGCACTTTTAAGACCACATAAGGAAAAAGAATCGCTTCCCTGCAACCGCACGCTCCGAGTGTATACGTACTAAAGAGCACGTATGAGTACTAATACAAGATATGATACAAGAGTACCGAATTGAGATCATGTTCGTATGATCTTGGGCCGTTAGAGTCAGAAAGGCTCATCTCATATATGATACCGTGAACCATGAAGGGAGAATCGCGTAATTGTGGTTCAGTAGGAGTTAATGGTTTTAGATATTCAGAACTTGATCTTTTTATCAGTGGATGTATAATATGTGGAATTTCAAAGCCAGGGCAATCAACAGGCATCACTCAATTTCGTCTTAATCAATTTCATCTTACTTTCACTTTATTTCCACAGATTTTACACATTTATGACCAAGACTACAGCAGGAGATGCTCAAAATTTTGGCCAAACGCCTGGAGACACGCATTGCTTCGACGCAATATTAAATGATGTACATCCCAAACGTACCAGATTACCTCTAAATGCATTTTCTTTCATTTTTTTACCCTCTAAGATATAACTGACAAACTGTAAAATATTTAGATTCATAAAAATGTCTCCTGAGATATTTTTCTTAGCTGAAATATACAAATTACTTCTTGCTCATATGCATAATTTCATAATTATTTTTCTATCCTTAGGTCCTGGTTTAGCTTTCTTAGCATATCCTTCTGCTGTTTTGAAATTACCAATATCACCATTATGGGCTGTGCTCTTTTTCTTAATGATATTAATGTTGGGTCTTGACAGTCAGGTATAAACAAGATTATTTTTCTACTCTTATAATTGAAATTAATTCAATATTATTCAAAGATTAAAAATTAACTGGGCTTCGAAAGTTAACAATAAATTATTTTATTTAAATAAATCCTTCAAGATAAAACTAAATTGCATAAATAAATGTTCAGTTATAAGTTTTAAAATTCAGGTTCAATATATTATTAGTTTTAATAAATTGTTTATAAAATGCCTCTTCTTTTCCTTTCTGAAATATAAAAATATAAAAAAAAAAAAAAAACATTTTTTAAATTAATTTTGCGATATTGATTATGTATTTCATGCTGGTATATGTTCAAATTAAATAATTCATTGGATAAAAAAGGTAAGTCAGACTCATACACCATTGGGAAAATTGTCTTTCAAAAGGTATGTAATTTTTTTTCAAATAATAAATTTTAATGCATAGAAAAGGCTTCAGATTAAATATTTTTTAACATTAAGTAGGAACTTAACGATAAAAAAAAAATAATAGTTTAATTCATTTATAAAGAAAACGCATCCTTTATTTTCCTTACTAGAAAAAAATTTAAAAGCATTTAAAAAAAATTATTTTCTTAAATAAAAAACTTTCAAACGTCAAAAATATGATTTTTTCCTACAAAGTTTAACTAAAAAATGATCAAAAAATATAATTTTAATGTAACTATAAACTAATTAATAAATCATTTACAAATTGATATTTTTAAGACTACTCAGCCTAAAATCAAAATATTTTATTTTTAATTGGATTTGGAAAGAAAATGAATACTTTTATTTAAAAAAAGATTTAGACTAAAATTGTTTCTTATTGCAGTTTTGTACGATGGAAGGTTTTATTACTGCCGTTGTTGATGAGTGGCCAAGACAATTAAGACCTCATAAAGAACTGTTCATAGCTTTTGTTTGCGTTGTATCCTACATTATGGGACTTTGTTTTGTCACGCAAGTAAGAATTATATTAATTATTTCGAACTGTTACTTTGTAGTTTTATTTATCAACCAATGTTATAAACGGAATGTTCCATAACGCATAAAACTTAGGATGTATTTTTAAAATCCCTGATATAAAGTTCTATATCCTTGTATTTTCAATTTAATATTTAAGCTACGAGAAAAAGACAATATCAAAATCTGGCGAATTGTTTATTAAAGAAGGTGAGATTGAAAACATCAAAACTGGTTTGATTACCGGAATAAACTTTAAGATGTTTTTAATAACAGCCTTCTAACTCCTCTTTTTTCTTCCTGTTATACAGATTTTTAAGTTTTTAAATCCTATTTTCTCTATCGTGATTCCCTGGATTTCGAAAAAGTTTTTATTTTTCCCTTGCTTAAATATTGAGTTCTGACCTCTAATGTGTGATTTTTTTCTATTTCGTATTTGACATGAATTTTAAAATAGTTAACTAGAGTGAAATAGTTTTTCTGCCTTTATGGACTGAAAAGTTATAAATAACTATAAGAGCACTTCAAAATATTCTTCCAACAAAATTGCGATATATTATACTAAATATGTTTACACTCTCAGATAGATGTTACAAATCTTGTTAAATTAAATTTACATGTTTCAGCTAATTTTTCTGATTAAGTTAAGAGAATTGCTTTGAAATTTCAAAAAAAAAGGTCTACGATTATTGTTAAAAGCAAGTTTTTTTTTTTTGGGGGGGGGGGAGTTAAATTGTTTATTCATTTAAAAGATACTATTACAAGCAAAAGCCTTTCTAAGTATAAAGAGAAAAGAGCCTAATGAAAATCACTAGGTTCTTCATAGGATTGCGGAACTAAATATTGATTTTTAAAATATTAAAACACATTACTCATAAAATAAAAAAGAGATCGCTCTTTTAAAAAAAAGGGTAGATTTTAAAGATGGTGATGAAAATGCCAAATTTTGTTCAAAATTTAAGTTTTTGTTTAGAATGTTTGACATAATATCTACGAATATGTGTATAAAAAATATAAATTAGTGAATGTGTAAATGAAATAAAAAAAGATATTCATTCTTTCTATTCTTCATTTTTTCTAATGCGAAAAAGTATTTCTATTTTAGCCATATAAATTTAAAAAGATAGTAAATATATTTTTTTTAAATAAATTTTATACAGTTTTTATGAATTTTTTGTACACTAAACACATTAAAACTATTGGTGTTTATACGTTTAAAGGATAGGTTTAATAACTTAAATTTCAAGTTGTTTGATTCATTTAACAAGTTTAAACGCATCCAAAAATACAAATATCTTACGTAGATAGAAGATTCAGACAATATGTGAGTAATTATATGGGATTTTATCATTAAAAGATTTAAAACTACTCAGTATTTTAGTCTCTTTTACAAATATTGATTGTGCTCAAAGTAAACTGATCATACAAAATGCCCATTGCTGATAAAAATATTGAATGAGCTCTTGAAAAATACTATGCTCATAATAGTTACTGTGGAACCAGTAATCAGATAAAGAAACAAATACGCCATCAACGCCTCCCAAATTAACAAATGAAACAAGCATGGTAAAAAAATTAAAACCAGTTTGATTGTCGGAAGAAAGTTGAAGGTATTTCTAACAATAGCCTTTCAACTTGCTCTCTGATTTCTTTGTCAATCAAGCTGGACTAGATTTCTTCACTCCCGTCTTCCTCAATAATGCTTTGCTACATTGGTTTTTCCTCTTTTTAATATCAGTTTGTTGCTCCTATTGAGTATACTTTTTTGGAATTTATTTGAGGTTTCTAAATATAAGCATTAAGGGGGGTCATTTTAAAGCACCCTTGTGTATGTAAATACGCTAACAAGAGAAGTACATATCAGTAAAAATCCTATTAAAATGAAATTAAATTAAAGAGCATGGTCAAAAGCTTGAGACGGGGTAAGGATTTACCGCAGATGTACTTCCTTTGTAAGTCTGATTTCCTTTGCAATTTCTCTTTTCTTTTTAGTTCTTTTTAGTGATTTTTCCTTAATTATATCATTTTAGGGTGGAATGTATGTGTTCCAGCTATTTGATTACTATGCTGCGAGCGGGATCTCACTACTTTTCTTAATATTTTTCGAAGTAACCGCCATCTCTTGGTCATATGGTAAATAATATAATATTTTATTATAGGATAAAAAATTATACAATAGAGCCTCGATTTAGCAACGTTAGTCGGACAGGACAAAAACGTCGTAAATAGCGGGACGTCGCTATATCAGTGATATGAAAATTCCCTTAAAAAGTAAATTTGGAATGCATACACATTTAATTATATTTTGTTAAATGCCTAAATACGATTTGAAACTTGGATGCCTAAATACGATTTGAACTTTTTTAATTTTTTTCTCACTAAAATGAATTTTTCAACAATCCAGGGCATTCACTTCATTTTCTTGCTCTTCATATCGTTGGTTTCAATTTTTGCAGCATAACTACTGATTCAATAAATGATGGTGGTTGATCTGAAGATTCACAGTCTTCTTCGTCACTCCTGAAATTATGTCAGTATCGACATTTTGCCCAGGAATGTCGAATGCCAGCCGAATGTCAGATGATGTAAAACTAACTTTCCCGAAACCATTAATGAAGCAATATTTGGAAACATTCTTCCAGATCTATGATATTAAGTTCAGAGCCTCTAACACTTTTATTTTTCCTTTTTGTAGAATATTAGAAGTCGTATAAGACTCGGACTGTTGAATATTAGTCGGTATTTCAGGGAAATGTGTTACAGGACACATTAAATACCGGATTTTTTTTACAGTATTGATATAGGAAAGAAAAGGGTGCCAAGCTGAAAAGACATTAGAAACGGGAAATCGTTAATCACGAGAGACGTTAAATCTGAGTTCTACTGTATATGTAAAAGGAATAATACAAGTTGCACAAATGATACAGACTACTAAATGGTTTTGGTTTCTTTTAAGGGGACACTGAACGCTCAAAATGAGAAAAATTCATTATTTGTTTTTTGAGACTTGAAAAAATGTACTCTTTACTAAGTAATAGACAACAAACCGTGTTTAAATCATAGTTTTCCTTATCGAATTATAAGATTATGAATTCGTAAAGGTCCATACAAAATATGTACTTCTCGTTGACAAAGTTTCTGTTTCTCGTATTGGAATTTTTCAATGTTCTCACAACTTTGAAAAGTTTCGTACGCACCAGTTCTTATTTTATTGTAATTAAATTTTTTTAGATACTCTTTAATGTGTCTTGTTTAACTCTAAATGCATTTGATTGATTTAATATCTTAATTTTTTATTAAATGAGCAAACATGATTGAAGCGTATTTTGTGAAGAAATTTTTGGTGACTTAATAAAAATTTATTGCCTAATTGCGTTATATTTTGATACTGTAACCATAACTACTTAGGTTTATTTAAATGCCTATAAAAACGTATCTGGGTAAAAATTTAATTCCAAAAATTCAAATTCGTTCGCAAGGAAATTTTTAATTACCAACAATCAAAAACCATACTTTTAGCTATAACTTTTAAAACTAATTTCTAAGACTTTGTGCATAGACTTCTACTAATGCTGAGAATATTTTGTTAAAATTTGAAAATGATCGAATAAAGATTTACTTTTTTTATTTTGATTAGCCTGTGTCCCCATAAATATGTAAAAAAGTTTACTTCGCCATTTGGAATGCGTGCAAGTTGAATGAAAAAATTCTAGTTTTTCCAATAATGCACTTGTTTCAGCCAAAATGCTGAATTTGCTAACTTCAGCACATACGTTTGACATCTCTATGCCAAAATTTGAATTACAGTTTTTGTAGCTTGATATTCCAAAGTGAAACAAAGGAAATCAGAATTATTTGGAAAATGGATGACATGAGAAGAAAATAACAATGCCATTTTATACCTGCAAAAAAATGAAGGAGTTAATTAGACATTCATTTGGAAATAAGGTAAATGATAAAAGATGATTTATATTCAAAGCTATAGAGTTAGAATAGGATACAGTGGGGCAATTAATGTTGAGATTCATGGATGGAAAAGAGGACCTATACCTAAACAGTTTCTCTACAATACTTTGTTTTTGAAGAAAACCAACCAGCAATAATCCTGTAATGAACACTTGCGGAAAATTTGTTGAATTGAAATGTTTCAGATTTTTGGACGCAAATCAAAGTAATCATAATGTGAAACAACTTATTACAATAATATATTACTTATGGATGAAATTTTGAAATTTTTCATTAACTTTCAATGAATGTTATCAATAGTTCCAACCTCTCTTAGTCTTTCTCCGTAATCAGTTCTAATACACTCAATTTTATAGGAATAAATAAGGTTTTTTTATCTTTCGTCTGGTTTTAACGTCATAATAGTTAGATTAATCCAGCTAAACAAGCTAAGAAGTATGATTTTTTCAATGTTATTGAAATTCTCGTTTTGAATAAAAATTTACCTATAATTATTACGAAGACTTTTTCCAAGAAAATAAAATAATAAATATGTTTTTCAAAATTTAATTTGATAATTTATATTAAAATCGTCGTCATGTTGAATTGAAACGGCTTGATATAGGGGCATAGATATTTTCGAAAAATACTGACGAATGTATATTAACGCAATGAGACTCCATAGCCTAGTAATCCGGAATTCAATGTAGATTATGAAGGACTTTATACACGTCTTCGTGGAAAACTGACATAGGGAGTGGAACTAATCTATGTTATATCTAGAGATGAAATACACTGTCCTCCCATGGTTAGCCCGAAGGCAAGGGAACTTTAACCCAATATCCGTTTGTCACAGGGAATATTTTGAGAAAACACTGTTTCAGCAGCAAGTTGAAAAATGTACAGGAATCAACAAGCAGGTGATGGGATTCGTTAACTTGTATCCCTTGAACGGGAAGATAACGATTTTCCCCTTTAGCTATACTGCTTAATGGTACATTTTTGAGCAAAAAATTATAATTTTCAGAAGAAAAAAATTCTTATAACATTATAAAAGAAAAAACAACCATTTTAGGGACGTAGAAACCATTTAAAGTTTAAATGGGGCGTATATATTGTGCAAAGTTCAAATAAGATTTCGTAATATATTTACGGCAGAAATTTTTTTACAGATATAAAATATTTTTCTTTAAACCCTTAAGGTGAAATTTAGGCAAAATAATAATGATATTAAATGAAAATTTATTTTATCCATCTTGAAATTTCCAGTGTACACTGTAAATAATAATTGTAAATTTTATAAAAAAAAAAAATAAATAAATAAAAAAAAAAAAAAAAAAAAAAAAAAAAACATATTTTTTACAGAAAAAAAAAAAACTGTTAAAAGATAAATACAGATTTTTTTTTTCTATTTTTAATCGCTACCAGCGCGCTGCAAAAATTCACACTTCTTTTTAAATTTTTTCCGTATATTGGATGATTTAAACAAAGAATATACATAAGGAAAGAATTCTAGCTTTCATTAATGTAATGTAAACAAGTCCCCCATGGTTTGGTGCTGTCCCTGTGTATAAAGGATAACACAGCACAACAGCAGTGGTTCTTGAAACGGACTTCCTCTGTTCCTAACCAATACTGGGATTGGGGTGAAGAAGGAAACTTTTTTTTATCGTTGGTTTGTTCTGTATTTTTACGCTATTCATAATCAGTACTGTACTAATAAAATATTTCCTTGAAAATATATTTATATCATTCATACTATTTAAATCTGCTAATACACAGAAAGAAAGAATAACATGGCGGTAGCCGGGAATCAGCGTACCCAACCATACACAACCAACCATACGCTGAACTACTGGTTCACAGATGATGTACCTCCTAACTGTCACTTCGGTTCGTACACGCATGCGCAGGATTTAGTACATATGATGCTCTGCTAAATCTGAGTATGTTATTCAACCCGTAAGTTGTTTTTCTGCTATAGCGTACTACACCGAGCAGTTCACCGCGTTAGTTACGTATTCGAAGAGTTGGACTTCTTCTCCTTTCTATATTCTTTGGTTTAAAGCCGTATTTTACAAAGCAGTTTTTCATCCTAATCATAAACGGATTAAAACGTTCAATTCAAATTCTTGTTTAAGCCATGCAGTTTTGCTTATCGTAAGATAACTTGATCTTTTTTTTCCTTTCAAATCTATTCAAATTTTCTACACTTAATCTTACTTTTTTTCAGAAGTTATTCTATGGTTCTGAACATCATATAAATAAAATTCTGATTCGACTTCATTGTCGAATCAATACTCTACCTGATAATTATTTATTTTTAGATATAACTATTCGGTAAGTTAAATTGCCAGACATTTTTATAAGGGTGGGCCAATGTAGTTTTAAACGTTTTTACACTTAAAAGTAATTTCAATAAGTAAGACTTTTAAGATAAAGACAGTTTAAGACTTTTCTTCAAAACCAAGCACTAAGATCCGTGGTGGCTCAGGAGATAAAGCATTCGCCTTTCAATGAGGTGAACCGGATTCGAATCCCAGCGACGGCTAGTCGGTACGAATTCCACCCCCGGCTCGCGCCGACCACAGTGCTGACGTAAAACATCCTCAGTGGTAGATGGATCATGAGTTAGAGTCCTCTTGACGTCAAGCTAACCGTGGGAAGTAACGAAGGCAAATTTCGATCAGGAATTCATGATTCAGGAGTTCCCTTATCTTCTGCACTGCGTTCAAAATTACAAGGCCCCGGAGTTGAACATTATTAGTCGTAAACCCAAAAATTGGGTCAGCTGTTCAACTACTTTTATAAAAATGAAATAATCAAGCACTAGAGCTACCGTGGCTCAGGGGACAGAGTACTCACATGATGACCTGAGCTCGAGTCTCAGCGTTGAGTGGTCATGAGACTTTTGCTCTGAGCTTGCACGGACCACAATTTTGACATAGTTATTATATCGAGTTTTTTTTAAAAAAAATAACAGTTTTTTGTTAAAATAACAAAGTTTGTTTGTTAAAATAGCAGATCTTTGTTTTTTAAAATAACAGTACTAATCTGCTCAAAAAACAAGCTTCCGTTTTTAAAAAACTTTTTTTTTTCTCTGAAATAAATGGTCTTATACTGACACATAAAGAGACAGTTTTTTTTTCCGCAAATTTAACAGATATTTTTTTATAGTGTAGTGTTATATGCTTTGGTCTTTTAAACAAATTATAATATTTTTTCTTAGGCGTCAACCGTTATTATGATAATCTTCGTGATATGTTAGGCTATTATCCTTGCTTCTGGTGGAAACTGTGTTGGGTGTTTTTCACACCCTGTGTCTGTGGGGTAAGTTTATTCATTATTTTAAATTCTGTTAATATTAAATTAATTTAAAGTCGATGCATTCGGGAACTTAAAAAAAAAAAATTCCAAGCTAAAAGAAGACGTTAATTGAAATTATTCACTTCTTTCTTTTTGTGATAAAAGGATGAGCTTTTAATGCTTATAAAAACTAAGAAGAAAAAAATATTTTCCATAAGTTTTTTATTTTAAACAATAAGTCAAAATGCTTGCCTAAAAATGTTCATAGCTTGAAATGCGCGTTTACTTATAAATACTCAAATACTTATTTTAAATTTCACTTTTTACTTTCATAATTTAATAAGCCAAGCCCATAATAGGCTTATAAAAGACTTTGTTGGTTTACATATAAATATAAACGTATAAGTTTAAATTTCAATGGAGTGATGAAACCCTAAAACATTATATATTCAGATAGCTATTAAAACAAACTTACTATTAGTCAGTAAATTAAAACTTTAAAAATTAGCAATAAAGTAAATTTTTAAGTTAAGTTTATAACTTATAATAATGGTTTCATTGATTCAAGACATTTTAAAAATCTTAATAATTATTTACTTTTAACCTGGGATTGCATTTCAATTTATTGTAAGAGTAGTCAAGAAAATAAATTATGCTTATATTTAAATATTAATGTTTAATTTCACAGGGAGTATTTCTATTCAGTATAGTGCAGTACAAACCTCTAAAGTATATATCTTATGAATATCCATGGTGGGGCGAAGGTATTGGATGGCTATTGGGATTATCTTCCATGTTATGTATACCTGCTTATGCTATTTACAAGTATTGTTCTGTGACTGGCACATTCAAAGAGGTAATTATTTTACTGTCACTGAAAAATAGGTAATCCTCTATTTCTTTATGTATGTGTATCCTCTATCCTCTATTCTCTATTTCTTATGCACTTAATTCTAATTTTAGTGATTAAAATATAGTTAAAATCTGAAATTTAATATGTAATTGGTAAGTTGGTAAAAGGTGACATTTTTGTAAAATTGGGAAGATCTATAGAACAACAGCGGGAAGCTCTTTAGCCCATTTTCGGTCAAATGTGCGTAAACGCACCGTTTCAATAAATAATTTTTATTAACGCTGTGACGTATATTTTTCACTAATTTTATTTTTCTGCTATTGTCAAGGGTTTAGAAGACATCTATAAGATATTAGTAATTCAATTAGAGTAAACACTTTCTGTTGAGAACTTTTTGAATTACGTTAGTTAACTTAAAATAGTACTAAATAAATACTCCTTAATAGTACTGCTCTTTAATAGTTAATAGTTCTCCTTAACTTAAAATATACTAAATGATTTGTCCATTGATTTGTTTAATGGTGAATGTATGCACCATTTTATTTCTAACATTAAATATTATTTTTCATGCACGAATTTTTTTTGTTTTTTTGTTTTAATGAATGTAATTTAAGCATAATTCAATAAAAATAATACCACATTTCATAAAATTTTATGCTTGTCATGAAAGGGGTCAAATACCTTTTTCCATTGAAAATCACTTTATTTAAAATTTTACTGGATAAAATTATTTAAGCGTTTACACATATCATTCAGCGTGTGGTTATTTTTATCAATTCTAGAATTAAATGTATATCACATTTGTATGAAATTTTATTTATTTATGTTTAAAATTTCTAACAATTATCTCTTTGAACTCCTAAATAAGTTTCACAAGCCTTATGGTTACACAAAAAATGTAAAATTAAATCGAAACTTAATATTTCTTATCGTAGACAGATTTAAAACTTCATAATAGAAGGATATGATTCTCCAAAATAATTCTACTGTAATTATAGTTTTGAATAGTATGTTGTCAAAGCTTTTCTTTTCTTACAAATGCTTTTATTACTTTAAAAAATATGTACTACATTGAATGAGCATTATGTGTTTCATTGTTATATTAACACTTATACAGTAGCTTAACACTTGTATAGCAACTTTCTGTACTGCCTTTGAAAGATTGGACTCTGTTAATAGGTCACTTTTTTCATATAAAAATACAATAATAAAAAGTTATATTACAGCATATTATACACGTTTATTCAGAATAACAATACAATAAATAACGCCATAATGAATACCATTTTGTTGTCTTTCTTAAATACAGTATTGCATTTTTTGATATTATACGTTGAGTTCTGCTTAATAAAGTTTTTATATTTTCGACTACAGTGAAAAAAGGCATGTCTTTCAGTTACTTCATTTCGAAGAGAGACAGAGAAAAAAATTCTTATAAAATTACCGCACTGTATGGTAATGACATTTCTGGTAAAAGTAAACCATAATTCTAGTCTATAAAACCAAAATATACGATATTTAAACCATTCGTTAGGTAATTTTTCCGTTAATATGTTAATATCCGTTGATATACCGCTTTGATTTTTAAAATTATTGTTCTTATTACCACAGATTAAGTAAAAAATACAAAAACGAAAAGCAAATTTAACCGAAAAAATGATTTTTATGCCATGCTCTGAGTCTAGGGTATCCTGATAAAAATATCAAATAGTACCACTTTTACCAAATTTTATCACAGATGATAAGACCATATTTTAGTGTTGATCTTACTAAAACCATTACCAAAAGTACGTCGGTAAAAATTACCGATATTAATGGTGTTCCCAAAGAGCCGGAAACACTGTAAATTTTACCATATTCTGGTAGTTACCATTTTTTTCTCTGTGTGAGGTGACTATGTGCTATCATATCATTGTTGGCCATTGATGCTTTGGTTTTTATCTCTAACATAGCATCCATTTTAACATATCAACTCTTATAAGCTTTCATACTTTGCCTTGTGAGAGAAATTGACTTTATATGCTTAAATTGCTATGTATTTTAGTAAAATTCTAAAAATAATTAATTATTCTTTTAGCGGATGAAAGCCCTCTGTCGACCTGATATAAATATTCAAGAAGAAATACGAGAAAGAAAAATCCGAGAACAAGCAATGAGTGCAGTAACATCCGTATAAGGGCTTTCAAAGCGATGACCAATGAGCAAGTCTGTGCTCTCTTGCTGCAATCCGTTCACCTACACAATTTTTTTCTCATGCATGTGCAGCAATACACACCATCTGCAAAGTCTCCCTTACGTGACATTTGAAATTAAAATTGAAACAACGTTAAAGATAAATAACGTGTTTTATTTTTGGGTCATAAGGTTAGACTTGAAGCCCTTCAATGCAAGTCAAATGCATTTCATAATAATAAAATTAACGTTTGCTGTTCAGACATCATATGTACAGTCATTAATAGAAGCATTTTTAGCGCAAGATTTGACATACTAAACCATATATTTTTTCATGGTTCGAAATGTTATCCTTGACCAGCAATTACCTACCAAATGACCTTCGAAATTTATTACCTCTTCATGAAATGAGCATTTTAAAGTCAAAGAAAAGTTCAAATTTCAAAGATTTTTTCAATATTTTCATATCTCGACCATTGTAAATATTGTAATCAAAATCGCTTCTGTGTATAAATGTGGCTGTTAGTATCTAGTAACATTATGTCATCTGCTCTCATTGTAGCTTAGTCGATATGAATTTTAAAGAATCTCTTATGTCAATTAACATTATTTATTTACATTTCATTTCACATTTTAATTTTTTGAACTATAATCATATATTTGATTCAAAATTTTTAAAACTGTTTACTTTTAAATTGTTTTATTCAGTTTCAATATATAAGGATATGTTAGGTTAAAAATTTTATAAATTGCTTTTTTTTTTCCAATTAATTTATGTTTCAGTTTTATAATTATATTACTTTTGTAAATGAATGTAATTTTTCTTTTCAATTTTTTTCAAACTAAATTATTCTTTGACTGAAATCGATTTCGATAAAAAAATTTTCATTCATTCAACTCACAATACATTATCTACAACTAATATTTTTTCCATTACTGCTTGTAAATTAAAAAATAATAATTTATTTAATTTTTTTTTTCAATGTAAACTCAAATTAAAATAAACTTCTGAAAACTTAGAAATCTTTTAAACTGGTTTCAAGGTTTAGTAATATTGCAATTGTTTCCGGAATTAGAAATGAGCTAGTGCACATGGGTATCACAAATATCTCCGAGCAACCAGAAAAAAGTACTTAAAGTTTGTGAAAAATGTAATGAATATAAAGTGAATGAATATTGTGATTGATTATAAATTCAGTTTCTATTGTTTCAAATTACAGTTGTCATGTAAAATTAAGCATTTGAACCAAAAAAATGCATCAAAATAGGTGCGAATAATAACGATTTAATTAAAATCTATAAAATAAAATTCATTTCTCTTTACAAATTAAACTTGTTTTTCATATTTAAAGCAATTCAAATTTTCTTTAAAAACTAGTTTTTTTTTTCGTATACAATTTATATAGCAAAATTAGTCAATTTTTAGAAATTTTCAGGGTTTACAAATTAATAATAGTTTAGACATTTGCCACAGACAGTTGATATGAAAAACACTGCTATTGTTTGCGCTTGCTTGCTAAGACAGAAAACGCGTGTATAGAGTGTTTATACAGCAGAGAATTGCATGGTAACTAAAAAATTCTAGATAAAATTGCAGTAAAAAATATCGGCACTGAGGGTGCAAGTATTTTTTACCGTAAAGTCTATTTTTACCCAAAAATTTTACGGGACAAAAAATCTGATGTATCATAATTTTTACAGTATTATTTATGGTAAAATCACTGAATTACTGCAATTAAATAAATATTACTGTAAAATTATGGTATTAAATCTTACGGTAAAAATGAACTTCACGGTAAAATGGATTTTGCGAATGTTGTATTGAGGGTGCCAGTACTTTTTACTGTAATTTGACCCGGAATTTTTTGCAGTGTATTTAAGAAGGAAAATATTCATTTTAAGTTTATCTTGAAATTGACACAGTGTTGTGCCTTTGGCGAGACGTTGCAGCTAGAACCAAATCAAATGATAAGTACAAGCCGATGTCTCAATTCATCACTTACATCAATTACTCAGGAATGACGCTAAATACAACAGAAGACGGGAAAAATAGCTTTATTTTATATTTTTTTTAACGTCAATAAGGCATCTCATTTGTTTTATTGAAATTTCCTGTATCATTTTTATTGTTTATTTGAAGTATAATGTACATTGCTGTACATATGTAACACTTATGCTTATTATATATGTGGCATAATTATGCATTCGCGATGTTTAAAAGAGATTAAAAAGATAGATGTACAATATTATCATATTCATTTTAAATAATTAGCTCCTTAAAATATTTCAAAAAACTCAATTATGAAACCAGCTGCATTTCAAGAAAATGTTAGTGCTATAAAAAAGTTTTCAGTTAAATTAATTTCTTGAAAAAATGGTGTCCTTCATAATTCAGAAATCTGTTATTTTTTTAGAGAAAAATAAGAAAGCATTTCAGTAAATATTATTTTATTTGGTATTATCTCATTCAAATTTGTAATCCTGGTTTGGCATGCAGCAAATTGATGACAAAAATAAATAAGAAATAAAAATGTAAATGCCTTTTTTTAAAATTGCACTACCTCATATTTTCAAATATTGTCATATAATGTACAATATTTTCAATGTTTGTTTATATTTATGTCTACTTTTTATTGAAGGGGATGTGTAACTAAACATTTAGCAAAATAAAATTCACTTAAAATTACTGGATTACAAAAAGCAAAGATTATTTTTTTATTTTACTTATATATTAAAATGTTAAAAGCTCTTTTTATTTAACGAATTTTTAAAAATGTGTTTATTATTTTCCAAACATTTTGTGAGTTAGTTCGCATTAAAATTGTTATAACCCTATTACTTAATTGTTTATTTCCCACATACTATAATCTTTATAAAATAAAAATAAGTAATAATTTCCCTTTCTGTTTATACTATCACATCCCCATAAGCAAACGTTTCACATAAATGTTTTTATTCTTTTTTTTAGATTCATATATTTGTGTATTAAAAGTCGCCTAAATAAAAAATAAAATGTATCTAAGGTACAATATGTTTATTGTTTTTTACTTGACTCTTTTTACGTTAATTTATTTGATTTAAAGAACTAATTTAAAGATGGGAATAAAATATAGCAAAATTTGCTGAATTATAAAAACTATGAATTGTTTTAAAAAAATACGAATATGGCAGGAAATTAATTGTGACAAATTAAATATTTTTTCTGACCCTTTTGATTGAAGTATTTTATATCAAACAATATTTTAAGAATTTCTGTCCGAAATTTTTTCGGAGAATCAAAAAACTATTTTTTTAAACATTATTTTCCGTTATTTCTACTTAGTCTTCTATCAATTATTAAAATTTTAAAACTTTTATTAAGATGTCCTGAACTAACCACAATCAGATCGACTGATTAACAACAATAATTTTCTTTACAAAAATACTTCAGAAGTAATTAAGGTCTCTGAGTGATTAGTTACGTTTTCAATATGACATGATTACGAGTTGGACAATTTATTCAGAAAAATTTTCACTTTTTAATTTGTTATTGCTTACTGAATATCAAAGCTCCTAAATATATTTCAGATACAAACGGTATAAAAAAAAAGATATTAGTCTACTCAATTAGTAAATATATCATGGTTTACAGTGAGGCATTTTGAACAGAAAATTTAAATATTAAAACATG
Organism: Parasteatoda lunata; assembly: GCA_949128135.1. Taxonomy (NCBI): domain Eukaryota; kingdom Metazoa; phylum Arthropoda; class Arachnida; order Araneae; family Theridiidae; genus Parasteatoda; species Parasteatoda lunata. Next base: position 48,502,643 of record OX421980.1, read on the forward strand.
TCTTTTTTCTCGGGTAGTTAAAGAGAAATGCCTCCTTAAATGTCTAACTGCTTCAGATAAAACTGATTCCAGAAAAATATTGATTTGCAAAATACATCGCGGCATGTCAACCAACAATTGTCACCAATTGCACAAAGTGATCAGGAAATTTTTATTTATCTCAATACGTGGGCCGCTCGGCAGTCACCTCCCAGTGCGAACTTGCCTCTACCTTTCACGGCGGCGAGTCACAACTTTCCTGAATACCCATACAACAGAGGGAGGGGACGGATAAATTATTAATTCCCTTATCTCAATATATTGCTTCTTAACGTTCATACATGGAGAAAAAAAATTCTTGTAAAATTATCTTACTGTATAGTAATTACATTTCTGGTGGAAAAAAAAAAAAAAAAACCTGGCCCAAAAAAAATACCAAATTATACGGTATTTAAACCACTCTCATTTGGTGTTTTTACGTTTATATGGTAATGGTTTACCGGAAATTCTGGTTTTCAAAATTACAGTTCCTATTACCATACATTTAGTAAAAAAATAAATAAATACAAAACTGAAAAGTAAATTTAATCGAATGGATGGTTTTTATGCCATGCTCTAAGGTATAATTAAATTACAAAATTTTACCAAAATTTATCACTTGTTATAAAATTATATTTTATTGTTCATTTTACCAAAATCATTACCAAAGAACTTCGGTAAAAACTACCTAACTTTTTAACTTTCTTCCACTTTAAATTTTACCCTATTCTGGTAGTTTATGAAACAATGTTTTTCTCAGTGTAGAAATTTATACGTCTTCCCTTTCAAAGTTCAGATTTTCAGTAAATTAAAGACGGGAGCACTTAGTGGAAAATGACTCAGACTGTGATAAAATAGGGTACAGATACCTGGCTAAAAATCGCTGAAAAACCTTCTGCTCTGACAAGTGATTAGCATACAAGTACATAATTAAAGTAGGACAGCAACTAAAATTACTTATCATAAATCTCTTAAAATAAATAATTAAAATGTCTACTTGATTAGCTAGAGATCAACATGACATAGTCACCAACTTAGTGTTATGAACATGAAATTTCTATTATTTTCTTAATAAGCTGAAGCGTAACTAACATTTGAAAAAAAATGTGACGCCTTCTCTTTCAAATTAAAATGGCTTCACATAAATTTCGCGTGGAATAATATTTTCTGAAATTATTTAATAGTGCGCTGAGAAAAAATTCTGGTAAAATTACCGAACTGTATGGTAATGGCATTTCTAGTAAATAAGAAGCAACATAAATTTTGATTAATGAAACCAAGTTATAAAGTATTTAAATCATTCATTTCTTAATTTTTTCGTTCATATGGGTACGATTTACCGGAAATGCTGGTTTTTAAAATTGTTGATCTTATTTCCACACATTTAATGAAAAGTTACAAATCTGAAAATTAAATTAAACCGAATAAATGGTTTTCGTGCCATGCTCTAAGGTATCATGAAAAAATTGTCACAAATATTTTATTTTCATCCTGCGTTGATCGATTAAATGTAATTTTCTGAAAAATATATAATAATATTTAACTATGCATATGGGCATTTTCTGAAATTTTTACGTCCATTTTTTAAAAAAAAAAAATTTAAAAAAAACTATGTTAATAGGATTTTTTTAATAGGATTTTTTTTCGGGGGAGGATGATTATGTTTTTACGATTTCAGAACATATCTGAGTTATTTTTTAACAAAAAAATAATAATAAATAAATAAATAAATAAATATATAGTAAATGTATGATGAAAATAAAATATATATATCATTCAAATAAAAAATAATCATATTATTAAAATAAAAATGATTCTGTCATTAAAATAAAAATAATTATGTCATTAAAATAGAAATAATTACATCATTAATATAAGAAAAAAGAAATGTTAACGAGGCAGTTAATATTATGCAATTGGATATGTAACGAATCTTACTTTTGCATTAAACATTGATTGATTGAAGCAAATTTGAAATCGGGTCAGAATGGCGTACCTAGTTTAAAGTTTCTTCAAAAATACTAAATTGTCTATTAAAAAAGCTACAAATATTTTTACAAACAAATTATACTTTTATGTAAATTAAAATATAGTATTATCATAATATATTGATTTTAAAAAAACTGAAAACTATGTAAATTACTCCATTCTGCCATTACTCCATGGTGCAAAATGGGGTGGTAAATACCAGTAAAACTAATGAAAATGGAGACAAAATAAGTTTTATATTTATCTAGAGTTCAGTTGACTATAAAGGTGTTTCTTTAAGATCAAGTACATACATTTATTTGAAGCCGTGTTTAAACTATGTGAACATTTCCTTTTTTTGAGCAATCATTTTAATCCTCCAAGCTTTGAGCATCTGGGTGTAATTGTACCGAAATTTCCCTGCTACGCACCACTCTCATACCATGAGTTAAATCGATTTTTTGATGCAGGAATGCTTGCAATTAAAAGTTCGGAAAAAGCCGGAGCTAACTTTCAGAGGGTCACACTGCTTCTTCATTACAAGTATAAATATTGATTGAATGAGGTACTTCCCCAATCTGCCCAAGAGACATGATTCAGGTAACAGAAATAAAGTGACATGTGAAATAAGTCTCAACAAACGTTTAATTACGCGAAGCTAAAGACATTTAAACTTACTCTAAGCATGTACTAACCATGTCTACAATGTTAATAAATATGTATATACCATTTACGTTGGTTTAAAAATCCCGAAAAGTTGCAATACAAGAAGCAATGAATCACAAGCAAAAATTACTTGCAAAAAAGCTCAGGGAAACCAAACTAATATATTTGCCATAGTTAAACAGTATCAGGCTTATATAGTTCTAGATATTTCTTCTTAATATCAGCATCTCCGTAACACTAAAAAAACATTTATACAGAGTAATTCTACAATCATGGGACAATATTGGACTAGAAGTAGAGCACATCATAAAAATTAAGAACTGCAGAGGATTCCGGAAATGTCATCATACGCCGCTAGGGGCGCTTCATTGGTTATGAACTGTTTCTAGTTGTGCCTTTGAACAGGCACTTTTATTTATCTAAATTATCCTCATTTCATTTTAATTTTATGTTTTCTAATAATTATTCTCGAAAATTGCATATAAGTTGGTTAGTTATTTTTGGTTCGTAATTTACTGATTTGAATAGTCAAACTGCTATATAAATGTTATTTCTGCGTTTATTGGAATACAATTTTCATTAATTTAGATTAAGTAAACTAAGATAATTTAAATTAAGATAATTTAGATAGATAAATTACCGGTTCGAAGGTACAAATAGAAACAGTTCATGATAGGGAAGCACCTCTAGCGGTGTACAATGTCATTTTCGGACATGGTTCTCAAGCAATTCTTAATCCCTAATGTGGGCCCTACATCCCCTTCAAGTTTTGCCCATTAGTGTAGAATCACCCTGCATATTTCTCGCGTGAATTGACAAATGCCCTTTCGTATTATATTCGAACACTTAAAAACTATAACAGATACTTTTGAAAAGAATAAATTATCTTGAAACAGATCTACTACCAACGTTGAAGTATACTAGGTTGTTATGCATACTATTTTGGACAGTTCCAATATTGAGCTGTTATACATATTGGCTTGAGCTGATCCAATAAGCAAAATCAGGCTTGATTAAAAACTTCAATGGATTCAAAACATATAACGATGGTAATAAAAGTAAATAACATGTTTCAAGTGCTTTAGAACACAAACGTGATTTTAAACAGAAAGTGTAAATTTTCAATGAAAAATGGAAATAAAAGTGAAAAAACAAAGTTAAAAAAAAAAAAAAAACAGCGGTAGTCGAAACAGTTAGGCAAATCAGGGCAAAATGCATTCCCACAAGCTATGAAGAGGTAGGAGGTGGCATAGAACTCATGTCATAAACAAAGGAATTGGAATTCGTATGAATGAAACAAGACTTTAGGGCTCCAAAATGAGCTGATATGACAGGGATGGAAATAATTTTGGCATTGTGGAAATTGAATTTATGGCCAAAATTTCAATAATACGCATTAATTGATGATTTATCGCATTCTTAATAACGGACATATCTATCGTGTTCCTTTAGTCAAAATTTATGTAGTATATGCGTATAAATTTATATATACTATATAGTACGATGTAGCCAAAGTCACAAACTCTAAGTATGTGATAAAATCCCCAACGATTTTCTGTGCTAATAGGAACTTTAAGTGACTTTAATTTTGTTAACAGGCTTGAAAATGACTTTAGTACTAAAACGGGATAGAATAATTAGCAATATTATTACAAACGGAAGAGAAAAACGGTACAATAACAAATTCACAGCAAGAATTAGAAGAAGAGGAGCGTTTGGGTATGGTTTTGTTCTTTCATCCTATTCTATTTTTCTGTTTTTCTCCCGGTTACTACCGTTTTTCTTGTTTCGTTTTCACCTTTATTTTTTCCCCTTTTCCGTTCGCAATTTCACATTTTATGTTTCAAATCACTTTTGAACGTAACATGACAAATTTTTCTATCATCTTCATATATTTTTAAGCCAATGAAGTTATATATTTTCATTTTAATTTCTCGGGATTATTTATTTAATATCAGGGCCTTATAGTTGAAATAGAAAGCAAATGAATCTTCTAGTACCACTTTCAAAATGCTCAAACTGAACATTGAATTGTACAAAAAAGGCATTGAACAAAATAAATAGTAGCAAGTGACAAAAGCAAAGCTTCTTTTGACGCTTATTTTATGGATTAAAACTTCCACCAAGGGTTATATAACAGGCTTTCGGAAGTAACATCTCATTTTAATGAAAGGTAATATTATTCTTTAACAGCGAAATAAATAACTCTACTGAATGGTGCATTTTGTTACCGAGGCATTGAGGCTTTTCATCGCGCTTGTTTGAGGAACTGACAAACTGTAAATAGTAAGAATAAAAATAATGAAAAAAGAAAATGTTTACTATGTTACGAAAAAGCAATAAAAATGTTATTTGAGTAATGATAAAAATTTTAAAGAATTTTAGAACTAAAATCTTTATAAAAGAATTTTAACCTTGACCAACTTTGTTCCAAATTTATCTTTAAGTTTGAGAAAAGAAATTTATTTTTACATAGATGAGGATAAAATATCAAAGGAAAAAAATGTTTTCATGGTTTACAGTACTGAATGCAATAAACAAGTCAAAAGGAACTAATTTTAAATATATATATATAGCAGCCATGTCGCTTTTCTTAACAATGTATCTGAAAGTTACTGATTGAACTTTCACTTTAAGTTCATTTTAACGAGCCAATAACAGTAATATCTTAGAAATGCAAAAGGTTTGAGCTTATATTTAGAAAAAGACAGGACAGAACGGAATACCTAATTTAAAATATATTTTTAAAGTACTAAATAGTTAATTAAAAGAACTGCAAATATTTCTATGAACGCATTTTCATTCCATATATTTAAAAACATAATGATATTTTAAGAAAGCAAATGGTTTACATATCTTTATTCAAAAAAGTAAAGGAAATTATACCAAGAACCCCGACTTGCTAGATGGTATAGAGTTTAACTGGTTGATAAGGAAATTGGATTAAACAAAACATAAACTGGTGAAAATGTAGAAAAACATATATATTTATATAGTTTTAAATGTAAAAGGATCAGTTTTTAGGAATCTAACTCCTTAAGACCGAATTTGTAAGACATACGAGTAGCTAATTCACAATCCAACGGCCATTAACGACTCGCTCTAATTTTTTGGAGATTTTTCTCTTGGCTGTTGTTGGTCTTAATTACAATTGAAGCTTTTTATTCTTTTAAAATTTGCTATCTGAATTTTTAAAAAAAAGATTAAAAAATCATGTTTTTTTAATTCAAAAAAAAAAAAAAAAATACCATGCAGGAGTGTGTGTTGTAAAAAGATTCCGGATTGAAAAACTTGGTAAGATATTACCAATGTCTTAAGAGTGGTCGTGCATTTATTTTAAACCATGTTTAGAAGAAGGGAACATTTTCTTCTGTTAGCAAATATTTTATGTTTAGAAAGAAATCACACTTATTTCACAACAAATATTAACATAGACTGAATGGACCACATTTACCAATTTTCCCATGAGCGGTTAAAAGGAAAGAGGATATCTTTTAAGAGCTATACGTAAACGAACGCTAAACTACAAAGCGAATGATAATCAAACGTATTTTAAGCTTGGATATTGGATATATAACTTGGGATATTAAATGTTATGTAAAATGAATAAATTTAAAAATTATTAAAATGTACTTAAATAGTGAAATATTATTGAAATGAGTAAAATCTTAAATGTGTCTTAAAACCTCTAGAAATAATATTTCTTTCAAATTTGTATAATTTATGAAAATAAATTCAAATTTATTGGTTTCAGATTTATTGGTATATATATATATATATATATATATTAAGCAACTAAATACATATTATTAGTTTATAAATTAAATTAACATTCTCAGTAACAGTAAGTAAATAACAATTACTAATTCAATTATTCAGAGTTATTCTGTTTAATGTGGGAAAAGAGCGTTATTCTTCTTCGAGGACAGTCATGGACGATAGTCACAAATCATCAAAATAAACAAAATCTTCTGGAATTTATCCCTTTGGTTGGGTTGTGAGAAACTTATTTCCGCAGTACCTATACTAGGTATTTTGGTATCCGTATTAGAATATTTAGTACACATTACAGAAGCACCTACTAACATGATAAAAGCAATTTTTATTACTATAATTAATTAAGCCTGATTGGTATCAATGATAGTAAACAGGGCTCGAAAAAACTCGGAAATTTTAACCATCTCCGAGGACGGCTTGTCCAACAATGTACCCGTCCTCTTTTGAAACTAACCCGTCACTTCTAAATAAATAAAAATATAATTTTCTCTTATTTATTACAAACATTTATCATATAAATTGCATAATGAATTAGTAGTTACTAGGATTACAAAAACTAGGATTACATTATACAGTAATAAAAGAAATACTAGGTTACTAATAGTGACCTAGTATTTATTTTATGAGGTAATTTATTTCTTATATGAAATAATTTAAATGACAAAGGTCAAGTTATCCGGAATGTCAATTTATCCGAGCGTACTGCGTTTTTTAAATGAATCAAATATGACGTTTGCCAATTCCACAATCAATCCAATCAGTGGCGTACCTAGAACTTTTGCCGCCCGGGGCGATCTCCAGTTTGCCGCCCTTTCTATTATAAGTCAATCAAATAGTGGTTTTTATAAATTAATACACATAAATAAATTATTAAGTTATTTAATCAATATGAATTAATACACAGAGTAAATTTTTTTAGACATATTTGTATGCACTCGTAAACATATTTATATAATATCTACTCTTCTAGCTTTCATACTAGAAAAATCGTGCATAATGCTCTCAAAATTTATATTATTTGTAATTTCTTGTTCTATTGACAATATTGCAAGATTTTGTAGTCTTAATTGACTCATTGTAGAACGAAGATAATTTTTTATCAACTTCAATTTTGAGAAGCTTCTTTCGCAACTAGCGACACTGATTGAAATTGTTAAAAAAATTCTTAACAAAATTACAATGTTGGGAACAGAATTTTCCAACCTATACTGCTGAATAAATTTTAGCAAATCAAGAGGGCCCTTCTCCCCGTTTTTCCAATGTTTTGCCTCTTCTTTTAGTGTAGGTACAGCCATAAAAACCTGGATCCTTTTTCTTTCAATATGGAACTGTTCTTTATCAATGTCAATCAAGTCATTTATTTGACATTCAAATTCTTCATTTAGTAGGTTACATGGTATTATACACGAATATTTTCTTACAAGGCCATGCAACTGATCGAAGCGTTCTTTTATTTCCTTTATAATTCTGTCCATAGATGAAAACATTTCTCTTCGTACTTCTTCTAAGGATAGCCCCACATCTCGCGAATTTTCCCCACTCATATATTTTCGATATCTTCAACTCTTCACAAATTATTTTGGCTGCTATAACAGCGTTTTGTACTAGCGTATCTCTTTGTTCCATGAAATGTGTTTGCAAAGAATTATATGTATAGAAAACGGCAAAGTCATTTTACTACTCTGAATAGCATTTAGAATAACATCTATATCTATAATACGTAATATAATATACTTACCTATAATAAACTCTCCAAATGCACTGGCACCCGAATAATTTGTTTCACTCTTCACTGTTAAAAGATTGAATCGCGAATGAACAAAATGGTTTATAAGCAATTTATCATTCCAAATACAATTCTTCAAAACGGACTGAGTATATTTATCTATTTGCGATTCCTGAAATTGTAACTTCATCAGTATTTTTGTTTTGTCTCGTTTAGATTTTGTTGTTTGAAAAAGATAGTTCTTATGCCGGCGCCCTAATGCTTTGCAGACCTAGCAGACCGGCGGTCTGCTAGGTCTTCCGCCTAGACCACCTTCCGCCGGCCCTACTTTTCAGAAGAAAAATCGATGATTTAAAAAAATATTGATATATCACTTCAAAGTAATCATATAAACTTTTCAAAAGAAATGACATTTATAAACTGATATCACAAAATTTTAGTTAGGAAAAATTGCCGAACAAAATCGTAAAGATCCTTTTACGAATTCAACGAATTTTAATGAATACAATAAAATAAAATTATTATCTTGTTCTTGAATTAGAATTCAAAATTTACACTAAAATGCATTTATATACACCGAGGAATAATATTCGAAATCATATAGTTAATCATAATTTATATAATCCAAATATTAAACTTATAATAATCATAATAATCATTTATTATTCAAGAAAGAAAATAAATATGAAATGAATAAGTTGCTTTTTACAACTATAAGTAAATATAAAAAATGCCGCCCCAAAGTAAGTGCGGACCGCGCCCACCGCCCCCCCCCCCCTAGGTACGCCACTGAATCCAATGATTTACAGAGGTTTCTGCTCAGAAATCTGAAAGGGGTTTTCCATTTAGGTAGATGTTCATAATTGCGTTTAACACTTCTTGTTAAGACCAGTACGTAATGTGTTTTTTTGTAAGTTCATTACTGAAAAGCTCCTTTCAACCGCTGCAGTACTCCCAGACAGAGAAAACATCAATTCCACCAAGCGCAGTATGTCGCTGTATTTCTAGATTAGAGGGTCATTATAGAAGTGAGGTGATAGACTCTTGTAAGATAACAGAAATTGAAAATGTATCACGAACTTTAACGGGAAAATGGCCGTCCGCGAGGACGTCGGATTCGATAAATTCGTTGTCCGCGGGGAATTTTTGACCGCCGAGGACGGGCGGTTTTTCGAGCCCTGATAGTAAAGCGATTTTTATGGTTCTCATACATGAATGAGTACCGTTTATCCATTAATTTAGCTTTTTAACACAAATTTATATATTTATTTCATTTTGTACCTACTTTTGAAAATAATTGTGGTTCTCGAAAATAATTAGCAACGTCACTATTATCCTAAAGAATATTTTCGATGAGCTAATATCAATACTTATTTCGAAGGTTATAAAAAAATCATCAACTAACTAAACTAATGGTTAACTGAATGGCTAAAAATACTAGGTATTACCGTTACAAATGCTGTGGTAATAGTTTTTTAATGCTACTTTCCGAAACGGATAAAAACCTAATATCATCTTACAACATAAACATATAATGCATATATAGGGAAGTGTCGGGTACCCCCGCCCCACTGTCAATTTCATATGTATAGAATATTTTTTCAAGTCAATGGGCCATCGGACATTAATTGTTATATTAAAAAAAGATTATTTTCAAAGTTTCAAGTATTTATGCAGCTGGTAACATGGTAAACAATTGTTTTGAAAATATGTTGAATACAGTAGTCAAATTTTTTAAATTTCTATTTTTTTAAGTTAAACTATTCTTTTTTTGGTTTATTCTTATTGCATTATTTAATTAGATGATAAAACAATAGAAACATACAAAAATATTGATTATTACTCAATATTATACAGAAATATAAGCAATACTCCTTAAGTGGGCGGGGCAACCCGACTCTCCCCTAACCCTTTTTAAATATGTGTTGTATGGATGTTAGACTGAATGCAAACTATAACAAGTTTTTTTAAAACCGGAAGAACTCCCGGTGCATCCCTTCGCTAGTGTTATGCTTATGAGGCGATCTGTGAACAGGCTTAATATTCTAAGAAGTTTTATTAATGTGATTTATGCTTAAATTTACGTGTAATTTTATCATTCATAAGAGTTTCAATTTATTTATAAATTCTAAATAGCTGTGAGACTAAAGCAAATTTAAGAAAATTAATATCACAACACAAATAAAGTGTAAGGTTTGCCTTGTTTTGAGTGTTATAGCTAACTTGGCTATATTTGTGTAAAGTACCACCGTTAGTTGTTTTTTGGGTTGCATCTTGAAGGGCATAGCAAGCTAGAATTCTTATGTTGTTTATTTCATTGAAACTTAAAAATCGCGTTATACTGTAAACATTACATATGTATTATAATTTTTGATGGCACACTTTTTCTAGCTTAAGCGTAAAAATCAATCGGAAGTAGTAATCCGGAAGTCTTACTGCGAATTTTAAGCTCAAGGGCCATCTGTGATTCGCTTTAAACGGTCAACCATCCTATACAGATGACTCATCGGATAGAGCACTCGCCTTCCAATGATGTGAACCGGGTTCGAATTCCAGCGAAGGCTGGTCGATACGAATTTCGCATCCGGCTTGCACCAACCACAGTGCTTATGTAAAATATCCTCAGTGGTAGATGGGTTAGAGTCCCTTTGCCGACATGCTAAACGTGTGAGGTTTTCGTGCTTTTCCTCTCCTTGTAACGCAAATGCAGGTCAGTTTCATCAGAAAGTCATCCGTGAAAGCAAATTCAATCCAGGAGTTTCCTTGTCTTCTGGATTGGGTTTAAAATTTTAAAATTACAAGGTCACGGAGTTGAACATTAGTAGTCGTGAACGTAAACCTTAAAAATTGGGTCGGCTTCTCAATGACGGTTCTTTATATATATATATATATATATAAAGAAGACATCCTATTTTGTTACAACTTCAATTAGATTTATCATAATATGAATCAAAATTTCAACTAACCAGAAGAAAGCTTAACTATACATGTAGTATTATTTAAAGTATGATATTCAAAATTTATCACAATTTTCAAATAGCTGAATAAATAACATAATTTTTTTTAAAAAAAATCTTGTTGTTTTCCAATACTTAAGTTTATAGAGACTCTCTTTAATTACCGTAAGTAGAGTTATAAGAAACACATGATTTTATGACTTTGCAGCAGTTTTAAGTTCAGAAATTATAATATTAATTTTTTAGTAGAAAACCAAATTATCTATTTGAAAATATCGCCTCACACAACAAACTGCAGTAAGCAACTGTAAACTTTCTATCCAGAAGGCGTGAAGGTAAGGATCGAGATTTGCTTTTGTTTACATCCATCCGTTGGTTATTACAGGCAACCAATTGATCATTGATGAATTCTCAGTTGGCAAGAAAAGGAAGTGACGTCAATTTAGACAACTCTATTTAATACACTATGCTATCTGTTAAGCTGCAAGGTAATATTTTAAACAAGTCACATTGAACTGAAGTTTGAAGAAAACCAAAAACCGCAAGAGAATGGTGTTTTTGTTTGTGTTTATTCTCCTAAGATTTTTTCTAGTATTGACAGATTAATTTTTTATAATTATCAAATCCAGAATTTTTCATAATGATGCTCATGATGTTTTCTTAGTTGATGAGTTTCTTTAAGTGTTTTTTTATCTCCAACAATGTAAATTTCATAATTTATCTTTCTTTATATAACTTGTCTCTCAGTTTACTAATTTAATATTATGCATATCAGTAACATTTATTTTGATTTGTATTTTTGCATTGATAATTCCGACTTACGGTTTTTTACTTACTGATAATTTATTGATAAATGTGTACATGTTGCAAAAAAAGTTGTTAAAAATGTAGCTAAGTTAATAAAGTATCTTCAAATTTGTTAATATATTTTATTAATTTTTTTAACTTAATGTCTATTTTTGATTGATGTTTTAAATGTAATTTAATAATAAGAGTTACCGTAAAATCATTTCATTATTTATATTTATGTATTATTTGTAATAATGATATTATCTTTTAATAATAGATGCTAGAATTCAAGGAAATTAGAACTTCTAAATAATGCTTATTTTGTAAATTTTTATGAACTAATTATGGAAGAAATAAAAATCTTCGTAGCTGTATTTCTTAGATATTTACCTTCTTCAACTAAACATGGACTCTATTTCCCCAAACTGCACTACTTAACCTTTTTAATTTTTGCACTAGAAAGTGAATAAGTTAGGTGACATGGAGCTTTTGTTGTTCTGACTTGGAGCTTCCTAGTTGTTCTGACTGAATTCAGTTTGAAACTTTTAATCTCTTTTCATCTTTAAAGAAAAGTAGAGATTTTTCATCCTTCTTTTTTTTTAAATAAACAATTTTGTGTAGAATTCAAATGTTTTGAAAATAAATTTTTCATTTTAAAAACTAAATGTTTTCCAACAAAGATACAAATGTTATTCTAAAAAAATAATGAGAGAGCCATTAAAAAATATTAATTCAAAATACGTGAAGAAAAATTAAAGTTGTATGAAACTAAATTTATTCCTTTCTTATTAAAAGAAACAATATTTTCTGGTAGAAAGTAAGAAATTATAATTAACATGGTAGACCAGAATGACATTTTGAATTACGTTTCATTGCATTTTAAATTAATCAAATATATATTTAATATTTTGCTGGTTTTCCATTTGGCATTCCATAGAATGACTGGGAAATGTCTAAAATAAAAATTGCTTCATACAGAGCTCTCTCAAGGAATAAAAATAACCCTCTTATAAATACCCTCTAGATTAGATTCCTAGGAATAGATTACCCTCTTATAATATTTTATGTGTATATTTCACAAAGTAATTCTCATTCATTATCAAAATAACAAAAATTTGGTGCTTTTCAAAAATTATTGAAGACAAGCTAAAAGACTATCTATAGGTATAATTTTTTTTACAAAAAGTATGCTAAAAAAATTATTAATGGATGAACAACTTTAAAGCATTTTCTATAATTTAAACTAAAAATTATGAGAAAGTAAAAATTTAAAGGAGCATTTTTAAGTAAAAGGAATTTATTTAAAAAATATAATGGTAAGATTTAAAACCACTAAAAAATTCTTTAATACCTCCCTCTCCCAATAAAAAAATTAACTAGACAACACAAGGAAAATCTTACTAAAATGAAGGAATCAAATTAAAGTTAAATAATAATCAGTCACTAAATAAATCAGAAGTGGACTTTTCATTAAAACAGGTGGTTTAAGAATCAACCTTTTCCTGAAAAAATAAAATTACAGTGTTTTTATGGGATGGCGGTTTATTTTTACAAAAGGGCAATTAGGACGCATTTATAGTGATCAAGGGTAAGTGGGACGGGTCGCCCTTCTAAAAACGTTTAGAGAGAACATTGCTTCATACACTACCCCCTAGTTTTAGACATAGTATACAATGCCTAGGTATTCTATCGAATGCCAGATTTCAAACTTACCTGGTAATGTACATAATAACTTAAAGTTTAAAAATTATTAATGTTCTTTACTTCTTTTAAGTTGCATTTGTTTGAAATAAATAAAGGAAAGCTTACTTGTTTTATAATATAATATGCTTATAAAACAATATACTTGTTTTTAATTTGTTGTCTATTAGTCGAATGATTTGTTACAGATTAACATTGATTTAAGTTTAGTCATTTAGGGTCAAACTGTATTCTGATAAAAAGGTTTTTTATAGTGTTAACACGTGTTCAAATGAAAATAAATTATGAAACAGTAGTTTTGAAACTTTTGTCTTGATTTATTTTCAATTATTTCAATGTTTTTTTTTTTTTTTTTGTCTGTAAAGACATATTAGTCAAAAAAATAAAGTTTTTAAACTGTGAAATCTAATGCTTTTCAAGCCAAAATTATGAAACAATTTTATGTTGTTAATGCTATGTAAGATTGTTAAGAATTCAGTATATTAATTACAATTTAGCTGTCAAAAGTTCTATGAGAGTGAATAGAATTTCTGATATAAGACATAGCTTTCTAAACTTTTTGGAGTTATGGTGCCTTTACTCATATATTTGTCTGCAGTATAGTATTTATTAATTATACATAATGCATATTTATAAGGATATGCATTAATAATTGCAGTTAATATGCAACCATAATAAAGGGAGAGGTGGCAGGGACAACGGCCATGGGGCCCTGGCTGTCGGTGCATTCTTTGAAAGACTTGAAATGCTTCTATTTCATTGCATATTAGTTTTTCTTTATAAATATTTAAATATCTTGACAATGTTTCATAGTTTTATTGAATGAAGTCTTTACATTTGATACTTATTAATAAATATATAAATCAGCAAACATTTAGTTTTTAGCTAAAATAAGTACGAGAAAATATTGATTACTATTTTAATATATAATTAAAAAGTTTTATTCCTACAATCAAAGTAAAGAACATAGTTTGATAAGTATTTTTGAAAAAGCTTACGAAATATGAACGTTAGAATTTTCGTGTTTTTGGGAAAAGGCCTGTAAAAAATTTATCCTGGTCCCTATAAATCCTTTGTTCAACCGTGATAATAAGTATTTATAATATTAGGAAATATATACTGTGAAACCCCGATTTTACGTTTTCGGTTAGACTAGCGATAAAAAACGTTCGAAGCGGAATAACGTAAAATCGGGATTAAAAAAAATCTATGCATATTTTTAAAAATTGACATTTACCAGTTAAATTAATGGAAAAAATGAGTAATCTTTACTTGCTTTTTGTTTTTAGCTACAATTTCATATACAGCTCATTCAATAATAAAAAAATTTTTGCAAATTTGCTTCTGATTTACATTTGCAAGTAAAAGTTATTTTAGAGTTTTTATGCTTTGTATCGCTTGATCGTCTTGGCACGTCTTCTGTTATTTCATCGTCATCAGCACTATCGTCGGAATCGGGCATTAAATCACTTATGGAAGGGATTTCTGAAGTAATGAGATCTGTGTCACAGTCGATGTATGCATCATCGACTTCCGGAAGATCCTCAACTTCAGACACGCTACCTTCTTCTTCTAAAACAACAGCGCCCTCCGATATTGAAAATTCTGCTTTATTGAATCTATTGATAATGCACTTTCGGTCGACACTGTCACAAGCTGAAGAAATCAAATTAGGAGCCTCAATAACATTAATTTTTGCCTTAGAAGCATCCTGAAAGTCACCAGAATCAAGAAACATTAGAGATTTTCTAGCCAGTTGCTTCCGGTAACTCTCTTTAAATGATCAGATAATTCCTAAATCCAGTGGTTGAAGTTTGCTCGTACAATTAGCTGGGAAAAACTCTATTCTCTCGTTTTTCAATTTAAGGTTTAAATGAGCAGTGCATTGGTCTAGGAATAAAATTATGTTGCGCTTTTGAAAACTCATTTTCTTATCCAGTTTTCGAAGAAATTTTTCACATAATGCTTGCGTCATCCATGCTTTTCTGTTTGAAGCGTAATCGATCGGAAAACTCTTGATATTTTTGAAACACCGTGGTTTCTCTGCTCTACCGATCACAAGAGGCGTTAACTTTTGGCTTCCATCGGCATTAGCACAAAGCAAAACAGTCCAGCTCATTTTTGAAAGATTTCTTCCATGGCAATTTTCACCTTTAATTGTCAATGTCTTGTTTGGCACTAGGTTGAAAAACAATCCCGTCTCGTCGGCATTAAATATGTCACTTGGATTATAGCCCTTTAATAAATTTGGCAGAGTTTCTTCTTTCCACTGTTGCACAGTTGTCATATCCACACTATCGAATTCGCCACAGATAGATTTGAAGCATAAATTGTTCCTTGTTTTTAATCGATCAATCCAGCCATTTGATGCACTGAAGTTTAAGCCTTTCAGCAATTTCAAGCACCTTTTCTGTCAGGATGGATCCATTTATAGGAATCTTTGCTGCTCTGGCTTTCTAACTCATTTTGAATGAATAAAATTTTTTCACATGACATTTTTTCTAACTCATCATACGGAGATGTTTTAAGGGTTTTTCTCTTGGCATATTTTCCGAGTTTTTCAGCGCTTAGTTCTACTGAAGCTTCTTGCTTTATAATCGTTTGCAAAGTTGAATAAGCAATACCATGTCATTCTTCCAAAACTTGTGGTTTTGGGGTTCCAATAAATTGCGTCTTCCCCCTCTCTTCCGATAGTGACAGAGAGGAAACTTCACCTCCCCCCCCTCCTATTGACAAAAGGACAAAACAGAACAGAAAGAATGCAAGAATTGCTCCATACAGCTGAAAAACAAGTTTCTTTTGTTCAAAAAAACTAGAAAAAAGTTTGTGTGAGAATTGTAGAATAAAAAAATTATTTTTATCTGTTTGTAGAAAAACGCATCAAGCGGGATTTTCATAAAAGGGGTGACGCAAAATCCGGGATTTTTTAACATTATCGGTATAGGCCATTTTCAGGGATCAGCAGAAAATGACGTAAGAAGCGGGATAACGTACGAAACGGACAACGAAAAATCGGGGTTCCACTGCATATTATCTTTCATACTCAAAGCAATTATAAATTCCTTTAATATCAAGAATGAGCTCCATGCTCGTTGCATAACTTTTCAAATCATGGAATAAAGCTCAACATAGCTACTTGCATTGTTTGTTTAAAGCAACATTTTTCTCTCTCTTTCGAGCAACAGCTAAAGACCCAGCATTTTTCTTTGGGTTTAGAGCAACAGCTAAAACCCAGCTTCTTACAGGTATAAAGTCCAAAATGAACTAAAACTTTTTTTTTTACGACTGTACTTTCATTTTTTAATAGATTTCCAAAATTCTATCAAATCAATATAAATAAATTTAGTTTTGAAATTTTTCATACTACTATTTTGGGTATAAAATTAGCTTCAGATAGAGACTGCTTTAGTTTGGGAGTGAAAAAATTATTTTGTGGCTTGTTATTAAAAGCTATTTGGTAAAAGTTTGATTAGTGATTTTGAAATCCAAAATCTCACTTTTCAAATAAAGATCTTTTAATCTCACTTTTCACTGTGCTGCAAGAGTGCTCTGCTAAGAATTGGGGAAAATTAGAGACATTTCAACAATGGTTGAGAAATTAGTATATGTAAATGCATTAAAATAATTATTTAATGTATAATGATTGTAATTTATATATTTTTTATTTTAAGAATAAATCATGTAAATTATATATATATTTTTAATAATTTGCTTTTTTGACTGTAGAATAAATTCAAAAATGTATTCTGGCAAAGTTGAACTTGGTGATCTACCACCCAGTATTGATATTAAAGATGACAGTGTCTGCTGCATAAAATTAAATGGATTAAAAGAGAATGAACCATGCCACTTTAATTTGTCTGATGAAGCTACAAATCCGGAAATATCAGATGATCATGAAACTGTTCTCTCATCTTTGTAAGTAATAAATTTTTAAGATTAATCATTTTTAAAAAAGTGTTTAGCAATCGTGGAAATAGGCTTTGAGTCATTCATAGAATATTATATTACCTATGTCTGTATTACCTGACTATAATATATCCTTTGTTTAAATTATTGTACCTTTTGTGTAGGAGGTGTTGTTTGGTTAAAACTAGGACATGGCATTTCTAGCAGGTTTTGTGTTATGTATAAAGTATTTTTAGTCTTTATAATGGCATTGTTGGATAAGGACATAACCGTCTGTCAAACATGACCGCATAGTACAAAAAGCTAGGCTACTGGTAAAAATATAGGATAGGTGTATTCAGTGTTTCATATGTACAGGATTGACCCAGGAAACCTCTGGCCAGGAAGAAAAGCATCCTCAAAGTTTCATGTTTTGTTCTTAAATATGATCAGCTAACTCAATTTACTAAAAGTTAAAAAGATGTTTTATTTAAACTTACTTGTGTTCCTGAATCTATAAATCCCTGTATGATTATCAATGTAGGAAGGTAATTTTACTTGCGTAATGTTATGAATAAATATTTCAGTTAAAAAAATGTGTATTTATTTATTTTTTTGTTAATATATATTTATATGTGCTTGGTGATATCATTACAGGTTGGCTGTAACCAGGTACTGGCATAATTTCAAAAATTTTTTATTTACTTTACAGAATATGATTCTTTTCATATGACATATTGTTATTCTTGAAACTTAAGGGCTAATATGTCATTCAATTTTATGTACATAGCTGCTTAGGTAAAATAGAGGAAACTGAAGATTTAGTTCAATTTTCTCCAATATCCATAGGCAGGTTTAAAAAAAGACTTGTTGAGGAACATCCTACACAATATTACTATTTAGCTGCTATAATTTGCAATATGATTTTCTTTTATTTTTTATAAATGTATTTAGTTTTTGGATTTTCCAAAAAGATTTTGTTGCTTTGAAGCTTTTATGAACTTAATATAAATTTTGCATTTTAAAATTTTTGTATTGTTTAATTTTTTTTCCTTGTTAAGGTAATCTAGCAGTCACACTTTTTTTAGAATTATTAAAAGTTGTGAAAGTAAATGATAAACTTCTTATTTTTTATTGAATGTAATCAATATTTGCTACAAATATTATGATTGATATATATATATATATATAAACACTGCTACTTTGATAACTTGTGTACAAAATTGATAGGTTAATCAATTCTTTATAGGTCTAATCAATAACAGAATAGGATCAATTCTAAACCATTTGTTTAATATTAAAATAAGGTATGTAAGTAATGTCTGCACATTTTAGACTCCAGGACTAAAATTAAAAAGTGCACAATTTTCATGACTGTAATTTAATCTATTAATTTGACAGAATGCAAATATTTTTTTAAAATTTTTTTGTGTAATAATAAAAATAAGCACCAGAAATAAGTATTTTTTTTGTAAATTCTTTTTCAAAGTATAAAATTGTGGATAAACTTAAAACAGTCTAAAGTGGTTTACATAAAATTTTATAAGAAAAATATTAATTGTATCTACTCACTCACTCTATTCAAGAATGAACATAGTGAAGCTTATAGTTCAATGAATTTTCTACTGATTACATGTTGGCACAGTAAACAGTACGGTAATTACCACCTCTAACTAATAGTAACCTTCAAAGAGTGACCATATGTTTATGGTACCAAATGTCTTCTATAAAATTTACATTATGCAAAACCTCTGAACAGTGAACCATCTTTTAATCCCAGTCACAGTCCTGTAAAGAACTGTTCAAAGGTTTTACTGTATTGGTAATTTTTAAATTAATGCTATATTGGTGAGTTGCATAAAACAAACTTAAAAATGTTTTTTTTTTTTTTTTTTAATTTATGTATTTATTTTTGAAATAAAGAATTCCTATTTTTATGTGATTTTCTTTGTCCTATTCTGATATTTTATTTATTGGAAAATTAATTTTTATTGTTTGCAAATTGTTTTACAGCTCAAGTGATAATATATTACATACTTTAAGTGGATTTTATGCTACATTACTTGTTGTGGTTACCTCAATCGCAATATTTTCAGAATTGCTTCATGAACGTCTTGCATTATTTTATATTCACGTGAGTAGTTTTTCTTTTAAATTACACCTTAACTAAAATGTTATGTATCTGCATATCTTTGAATCTAATTTTTCATTCAATTATATGGAGAATTTGCTCTTTCAAGAAAGCATCCATGTGCAATCCCGTTATACTTTCCTGAAGAGCAAACGAGCTTTTGGAGTTGTGAATCAACAGTAGAATAGTCAAAGTAGTTTTTTTAAATAAAAGGAAGTGGTTGATAGGAAAAGTATTGTACTTAGAATTTTAATTTTAAATTGAGCCTAGATAATTCAAAATTTTATTCAATACAAATTTTTATTAAATTCTCTTGGTGGAAGGAATTATCAAGTTCCAAGCAACAAAACCAATGAAACTGCTACTTTTTTTTGTAATTTGTACTGTCACACTCCTTATGCAAAAAAGTTGTGTGCAACCAACAATTTGAAATAATCAATCGATTTGTTATTTTTGGGGGTAATAAAGTTAATTAAATTTAATTTGAAGAATGTGTGAATTTATTTATTATTGTTTTGCTTATTATACTATGTCTTGGTTGCAAAAAGAGTCTGACTTTTTAGATTTCTTAGGTTGGCAGGACTGAACTTATTATTAAATTTTAGAAGTTGATATAATTAATTCCTAATTTTTATGATAAGCTGAGCTATGAATCAAAGTATGTTTCTTTAAAGACTTTTAAAATTCTTTTTGTGTATTTTTTTTTTTTTTTAACTAGAGCAAGAAAATGAATTAATTTACAACGAATTATCTTTAACTTGTTATTCCTTTCATTAAATTTGATAGGTCTGATGACATATATATCTTCTGCACGAAACATTAAAATGTTCAGAAACTAAACATTTTATGAATACTGTTTTTTCAGTATATTGTCTATTATTCTAATGCAGTTAATTTTGATAATTTTTATTTTTTACTCTTCAACTTATTTCATGTAATTCATTTTATCTCATTAATTATCTTTTAAATTGACTTCATTTGCCATTGACTCAAAGTATTTCATAACTAAACAATGCAAGAATTATTTTAAATATTGTAAATAATTTCAATATATTTCATTTTAGTATTAATGTTTCTTTTTATTATTTATTTCAAATATATTTATTTAGTCTTTAAAATGTACTTGAATATTAGAATTATGTCGCAGAATAAATGCTGCACAAATTAAATCTTGCTTTATTTAAGTATGCCAAAAATTGTGGTGCATATAATGTGTGCAAAGTTACATTATTTGTTTCAATAAAAAAGAAAGACTAGTAATTTACTTTTTTATTTATAATCAGCTGTATTCAATGAATCTGAAATAAGTATTTTTTTTTCAGTGTTTTCTTTTTTTACACTTAGTTTATTTAATTAAAAGGGTACATCAAAAATTATTTTTAATCAGCTAATATGGAAAAATTGTGAAGAGTTCCAGAAATACACATAAAAACTTTTGTGGTTAATTAAACAAGTTAATATTTATTATTAAATGTTATAAAGTTTACTTTTGTTAAGTACATTCATATTATTTTTATGTATTTATAATTCGTATATATATTGCAGGATTATCTTTTTCTCTATCTCCTAAGTATTGGGATACTTCTGCTTATTGGAGCATTTGCTAACAAACTTCATGAGAAATGTTTTCGTGTAAACATAAGAGATTTGGTGAAAATGCCTCAGTACTTATCTAAAAAATTAGTAGGAGAAGTTAAAAAATCAAATATTGATCAATGTTTTAAAGTTGGGATTTATAGTAAGTATTTAAATGTTTGTACAATTTAAAAAAATAATAATAATGATGTTATTATTAAAAATCAGTAGTTTTTTTTTTTTTTTGTAATATTTTGTGATAAAATTTAATGTTTGGCAAAAATTTCTGCAAACTTTTGAATTTAAATATTGTGAAACTTTAATACAGATTTTTATTTTATTAGTTTCTTTTCACTTTTTTGTTATTCTTTTCACAGAAATTCTTATTTCTTTGTATGTGACTATTTGCCATAAATTTTTATTTATACAGTAATGTATCCTTAAGATGAACTTAATAAAATAAAAAAATGTTAGTTTAACTTCCAATTTTTTTGCCAATTTTCTCATGAAAAGCATTACAGTGGCCACCATTTATTAAAATCACATTCACTCTGAAATTATTTGATTTTATACACTGGCTTGCCTCCACTTAGTATAAAAAATTCAAAGTTAAACTTTATAAATACTCTAAAAGCTAAATTTATATTTCATTTTAACTATTTTAATTCCATTTGGCATACAGTATCATTAAACATGAGCAGTATTTAACAGAAAAGTCTTAAAATATTTACGTGAATATTAATTAGCAGAATTTGAAATTAAAGAATCAGCATCATTTCAAAGTTTATAAAAGTTCTTATGACATTCAATATTACCTACCTCAAGTGTCCTAAAAATTTGATTACATTTTGAATCCACCTTTTACACTCCAATTTTGCCATTTAGGTATGGGGCTAGCAAAAAAACTAAACTCAAAACAAATGTAAAAATATATCAACCTACAACCTTTATTCATAGTTGAATTATAATATGAGCAGGAGCAACGTTTATCATAACGAAAATTAATCATAATTCATCAGTATTCTAGCTCCATTTTTTGTTAATTTTATAAAATAATCTACTTTAACGGAATGGATAATAATCTTCTTTAATAAACTAACGGAATGGATATCCGTTAGTTTTATGGTTTATTTCATTGAATATGTAAGAAATTTAATTTATTCTTTAGTGTTTGTTTCTTACATTTGCATTATTTTTCCACCCGGCTGTGACTGCTTCAATCTTTCTTAACTGTTATAGTCAATGAGTGAGTAATGATCACTGACATTGAATGTTCATGGGCATTCAATAAGTTCTCTTTTGGATTATTTTGAACTACCCCTTCCTTTTTCATTATTTATTTGCTAATTTAACCCTTTGATTTAATCAAGCAGTGTAATCCACGCCTGTAGCTTTGTTTCTTTTGTTCTTGGTTGGCAGACAGACTTTATCCACAACATATCTTTCAAAGCATGATGGAAAGTAAATTCTAAGCTGTTATACAAAAAAAAGTATGAATTTTTTACTGTTTAAAACAAATCTCTACCAAAAAAATTTCTCTACCTTTATGAAATGGAAATCATTATTTTATGAAAGAATGGTTTCAGTATGTTTTTGTTCTTGCAGATTTTAAAAAATAGCGATTTTATAATCTAGTGATTTTATTAATGGCGGTCACTGTATCACTAGTATTAGAAATACCTCAAAACTATTTTATGTATTATGTTTTTTATTTATTTTGTAATTTACTTGAGTGAAAATACTAATGCTATTATTAAAAAGGTGTAAAAAAATCTATGTTTACAAAGCTTATAATTTCAAATTTCTGTGAGTGTAAAGTTTGGGTGTTGTATCTTTTCATTGTGCAAGCCCATTAATTTTAATAATCATTGGTATTTCTGATGAAAATTTCATTAAAAATGGTGCAAATCAAATTGTAGATGCATTTTAAGTTGTTTCTTTTGAATAGAATTCTAATTTTTACTTGTTTAAGGAGTAATATGTTCTTATTGAGATTATTATTTCTCTTCATTAAATAAAAAGGAGTTCTAATTTACATATCTTGGATGCCATGAGCTATAAAAATTAAAATAGCTTACAGTTCATAAAAGTGATAAAGAAAATAATAATTTGGTAAAATTATTTTGTTTATGTTTACTTAAAATTGATTTAAGTTTTTTAGTTTTTTATTATTTTTTTATTTTAGTTATTTTTTTGAGGTAAGTAATAGTGCATTAAGCTTCTCCTGTCATTCTTTTTTATTTATTTATTTTTTTTTTTTTTTAGTGTTTGGCTTAGTGGTGCTTATTTCAAATGGATTAGAGGCTCTAACTATATTTATGTCTCCTATTACTTGTTTATACCTGGCTAGCACAACTCAAACTATTTTGCGTTTTATTTTTAATGGCCTTCAGATAGCATTTTTTCTATTAAACTCAAAAGTAAGTCATTACCATTTTTCTCAGCTTTATATTTTAATTCTAAACTCGTTATAAAATATAGTCAATTTGCCATAACTGTTTACTGAACTATAGCTATTTACTGAAATATTAATGTAGCTTAATATTTTCATGAGGCTGACTTTTTTATCTTTTATTTGATCCAAAGAGGTAACAATTTCTTATTCTTTCTTTTGCAATCTATTAACAATAGACTT
The DNA here is from genome assembly GCA_949128135.1 of Parasteatoda lunata. NCBI lineage: Eukaryota > Metazoa > Arthropoda > Arachnida > Araneae > Theridiidae > Parasteatoda > Parasteatoda lunata. The sequence continues at coordinate 48,526,474 of OX421980.1, forward strand.
AACTGCTCAAAAGAGGTTGAGTCAGTATGGGAGAAAAAAATATTCCTCGTGAAATTGTTGTGTTCTTTTGCCCATATTGACTTCATTGTCCTTCCTTATTGATAATGCAAATGTATTCCAGAGGCTTGAATTTTAAGTTCACCAAATTCTGGATGATATTCTTTGTCCTTATCATTTTCTCTAGCGTTTATAGGAAATTATTACTTATCACGGAAAAAATCTTAGCAAGAGATAAAAAACTTTTTCTTTTCCATATAAAATTATTTTTACTAATGATATGTAAGCAAAAATTAAAAACTTTCCTTAGCAGCTAAAATTATTCTTCATGGTTGAATAAAAATTCAACCATAAAAGAGAAAGATATAGCGTTAAAGTGTGAATTCCACCGAATACTGTTTTAACTATGGTAAGAGGAAAATAAATATTTTTAAATGATATTAATTCATGAAGTCTCTGTCAAAAAAGATAATTACTAATATTTTAAAGGTTAAAACTGAAGTTGACCGTCAAGTAATAACAATAAAGTCAGAAACTAAGGTCATATTTTTTGTTGCTTCTATTAGGTTTAAGTTATCAGAAACTGACATTTTGACTAATGGTGATGAATTACTTATTTCATTCTTCATTAGTGTGATACTGATTAAATATAATTTTGATAACTGCATGCTCACTGAAATATTTAAACCAAAACTGTAGATTTAGTCCTCTTATATTACCAAATATTGGAGAATATTGAGAATATTTAAATTGTGATTATTCTGTCCCTTTAAAAAAAAAAAACTATTAATTTTTTCTTTTTATGAACTAAAATGAAACTATGTAAACTGGAACCACCACAGTCAATTTTGTGAACTATTATTAGTTATTAATAAAAAAATGAGAATTAGTAGAAATTATTCTGTCTTTATGTTATAAAAAATAACAAATCTTAGTTTTAACAGGTTCTGTAATAATCGCAATGAAAAAGTATTTTTGAGGGATTTGCAATATTAAAATTGTTTGTCTTTTTAAAAATGAAAAGCTTAGGGTAATAATGATAAATCTCATTTTAAAGTACTTAGGACAGCCTTTTCTTGGAGAGAAAATTCTATGATTTCTAAGATAAGCAATAAGATTATTCTGTGTATTGTGCTGTTATTTAATAAAAATTTTGAAAAATTGTAACTACCTGGAAACAATATTAAGAAACAGTTTGATGTAAAAATGTCTTTGAAAAAATATGCTCATCACTATATTGCCCATAGCTCTTCATATGTTGTACATAAATTTAAAAATTCTTATCCAAGATTTCTAACAGCAGTTAATAATGCTTTATTATTAAAATAAAGAAAGGAAACTTTGAATTAATTTTATTCGTTTTGTAAATAGTTTATTCCGAATGACAAACAAAGTTTCAATAATAAATTTTCTACCTTTTTTTTCTTCATTTAACTTTTGACCATATATACTACTAAAACATTAAAAAAAATACTATCAAGAGTCTACTTGAGCATTTTTTTTAACGTTTACTCATAAACTTTAAAATTTTGTTTTAGTTATATCATTAGAAACTGATAAAATTTATGTGTTTGAACAACAAAAAATAATTTAAATAAAATATATATTATAGAAAGTACTAAAAATCTTGTTATTTTAAGAATAAAAACATTAAGATGCTTGTATGATAATCAAGACACTCATAGTGTTGACTTCTGAAATATGAGAGACATAAATTTATACAATATAGTGAATAATTTTAAATGTATCTTAATTGTGAATTGAAAAAAAAAATTAAAAAGCAGGTATATATTTAATGAATTGTTCTTTGTTGATCTGATTTAAGATTCATACAATTTTCTCCATGAATGTTTTTCACCATTCATATTATATAAAAAATAAAACAACTCTTATATTCAGTAAATAAGAATGCTAAGGTGCAGTTTTATTTGTTTCTTCTCTTTTCTGCCTAGAACTGTTTTCAAACTGTGTGGCATAGTATACAAGCTGTGCTGCAATAAATAAATAAAATAAAAGGTTAAAGAAAATTCAAAGAATTATAATTGAAAGCAAATTCCACAAATTTAAAACACTGATAAAAATAAAGTTAATTCTTAGCATGTTTTAATGTTAAGCACAGTTGGATTTTTGTCATCAAAAACTGGTTAAAAATCTGAAATTGTAGCAACTGAAATTATAATGCATGTATACTTTTAAGCAGAAGAAAGAAATTTTCTCTACATATTTATGAAAGATCTTATGTTCTCAAGGGTTGTACTCAATTAAATAAAAGAAATAGCTTAATTATTATTCAAGTTTTCATACTAATAAAAATGAATTGCTTTTTGTTGTAATTCGCAAGTTTTTTTTTTTTACATTTTAAAGTCATACAGCTGCATAAAATTTAAATTATAGCATTGGATTATTTTGTAAGCAGAATTGTTAACAATAATAGCTATTTTTTTTTTCGGAATATAATAGGAAAAATCTGCAGTTCTAGTAATTTAATTTATTAAATAAAGTTTCATATTACATTGTCTTTTTAAGCAATGCCCCATAAACCATTAATCTAAATGGCGGCATAATTAGATATTAGAATACTTAAGTTCCTTTTTTAATGTTAGAGTGTCATCTGTAGAGCTTCTAGTGGATCTGGATTTTTTTGTTAACATATAGTGGGGTGTATAATCAAGGTATATGTAATGAAAGATTTCTTTTTAAATATTAGGTCTCTCACTCTTTTTTTAGCAACCCATTTTATGCAATGCAACTGACCTTGATTAATTATTCAATTATAATAATTTCATTTTATTCAAATATAAATAACAGATGCTTGAAAAAATTTCAAAAGGAAAAAGTCGATGAGAATATAGTATTATATTAACATATAGCGGGTTGTATAATCAAAATATATCTAATAAAAGAATTTTTTTTTCAACAGCTTTTTCTTCTCAAGATGTTCAATCCTTTCAGGGAGGTGGAATAAATACTGTCTTCTTTATTTTTAACTATAATATAAACTACTAAAATTGTAAATGTTTTTATCTAAACAAAGTGGTTTTTATTTTGAAAAATGAAAGTATAGTTCTCTTTGCTTTTCTTGATTAGAATTTTCTGTCCTGCTAAATGTTAACCAGAAAATATTTAATAAAAAAACTACTATTTAACAATTGACCTTAATCACTGCCTCAATTTTCTATTTAAAATTAGAATAATAATATTTTTACTTTTGCAAAAATAGTTTTTTTTAGGTTTTTGACAGAGTGTTTCAAAAAGTGACTCATGTTATGAACTTGCTTACAATTCCTTTAAGTTACTGAATTTATTGTAGCTGGCTTTACTTTGATTGCAAGTCAAATGACATTACCATTTACAGGCTTTGGACAAAATAGTGGAAACACTTCCATACTAATACTTTTTTTTATATTTCTCAAAAAATGCTTAAAGAATCAGTTTGTAAATTTAGAAGTGTTTAGTTCATGCGATTTCTCGTACATATCAATGAAGTTTAAAGCATTTTGAGGTATAGCAAGTGACAAATTACAAATGAAAAAACAATGTTTTTGAACAACCTATGCCAAAAACGGTAGTAATAAATTTGCAACTTATAAATATTATTTAGGTTATTATCTGCAATAATTGCACAAAATTTCGTATTTTTAAATATTTAGGGAGATAAGACATTTTTATAAAAAAACAAATTTTTTTTGTCATACGTTTTTTTGCTATAACCTGTATTCAATAAAATTAAACAAAACTTTTGTGTAAATTTAAAATTGATTACAAACTTATTACTTTAAAATTTGTTTAAAATTATGCAAGATATGAGTAATAAAAGTAGTACTTTTTATGGAAAAAATTGAAAATTTTTTTATTTTTATTTTGTGGGAATCATATTTGGCTACTAATAAAGAGTCTCATTTGATATCTTAAAAATTTAAAATGTTTCTAGCAATTTTCTAAAGTTTTTTTTTTTTTTTTTTTTTTTGTTAAAAGAAAGCTCAAAATTATAAGGGGTTTTCCACAAATTTCATTTTGCATTATTAACAAAAGATAATTATCCTTCTAATGATGGTCCAGACAGCAAAGTGTGATTGTATTAGGATATTAAACATACCAAAGAATAGATACTTTTATGGGGAGGATCCCCAACAATGCTGGTGTCATTTTTTACAAATTTTGTTTAATAATACAAAATGAAATTTGTGGAAAACTCCATTTAATTTTGAGCTTTCTTTTAAAAAGTAAGTACTTTTTAAATGTTTAAGATATTCAAATCGAACTTTTTTAATAGTTTTTTTTATTAGTTTATTTTTAAAAAAAATTTAAATCTTTCCTGTGCACTATATAAGAACTACTTTATTTACTCATTTCTTGAGCAATTTGATATGAATTTTTTTCACATTTTAGAAGAATAATTTTGTAATCAATTTAAATTCACCTAAAAGTTTCCTTTAGTTTCATTGAATATTTTCAAAGTTATAACGAAAAAGTATGACAAAACAATTCGTTTTTGTATAAAAATGTCCATATCTCCATAAATATTTAAGCTAGGTTTGCGATGTTTTGTGCAATTATTGTATCTTGTAACCAAAATAATAGGTATAAGTTATAAATTTATTACTACATTGTTTGGCATAGGGTGTTCGAAATTTTCCCCCATTTGTAATTTATTGTGGGTCCCTCAAACCTAAAAAAGTTTCAAACTTTACTTATATGTATGAGAAACAACACAATCTAAACACTTCTAAATTCATAAACTAATTCTCTAGATATTTTTCTAGAAATAACAAAAAATGTGTTAGTTTCAATGTGTAGCTATTATTTTGTCCAACATTACAATATATATATATATATATATATATATATATATATTGAAATTACATCATATTTGGCTGTATGCTTCCAACTATATTTTGTGTGAGGCAAGTGTTGACATAAATGGCGTGCAGCATTTAGGCCCTTTAAGACCATTATCTCACTCATTCTTTAGAAACCCATTTTTCGTGCAATGCGACTGACTTTGATTGGTTATTTGGGATTTATATATTCATTTGATTCAAATATGAATAACATATGCTTTAAAAAAATTCAAAAAGAAAAAGTAGATAAAAATAAACTTATCCACCTTATTTTTGACACAATATGTTTAAGTTACATATTTTCTTTAGAAATAAATAGACTTATTTTATATTTTATAATGACTTTTCTTGCAGCTTGCTAATCAAATGAGATTTAGTGTCATCTTAATAGACTGTAGTAATTACTAAAATGATAAACAAGATATAATCTGCTTTTATTTAAAATTTAAATCAAATTTTTTTTTTTTTTTTTTTTTTTTGCTTTGTGTTTGGAATTTAAAAAATAATATTCTAAATATTAAATAAAAAATAGAAAAACTAAAAATTATGTAAAAAATTAAAATTCGATAATTAGCTAGATGAATATTAACTGTTAAACTTGTAGAAAAATATGCCATAGAAGCTGCTCTGTAGGCCGCAGAAATACAATTGCAAAGTTAAGTTATGATTAAAGGTGCTGTAAGGGCCAGTTTCATTTATGATCTAAAAGTGAGTAATATTTTTCCTTTAAAAATCCAATTAGTTTGAAAGTTTTTGCAGTTTTAAGTAGTATTTATTTTTTTTTGCTTTACATAACAATAATTAGTACTCTGTTGTAGTAAAAATATATTTTTTGCTTGAGATTTCCATTTTATAAGCTTTTGCTCGACATGATGTGGAAAGTAATAAAAAACAACTAATAGATAAAATTGAAAAAAAAAAAAAAATAAGAAAGAAATTATATGTTGCCAGATATAGCTCTTAACATTTATGTCAAAGTTTTTAAAAATGCAATATATTCATTAAGATAACCCAGACAGTTTTGTGTGCTATTACAATGACATGAAAAAAGAAAATTTCTTTACTTTTATTCAGTAATGTGTAGGTTCATTAATTGTGTGGGAAATGCTTAGGTATGTTTGTAAACATAGCCAAGCCTCTTCCTCAGACTGCATGGTGGCTTCTGATAATAAAAAAATTCTAGAAATCCATTTATTTCTATTTTTGTGGAGAACATTGGTAGCCAAAGTAGTATTTTCCAGTAGAATAATGCCTCCAATTACTTTGCTAAATCTTCTAAATGTTGGTTTTTGCATATAGGGTGCATATCATGAATGGCCTAAACGGAACTATTTGAACTGACCTTTTACCTGGCCTATGGGGATATCCCTAAGAAAACGAGAGAGTTGTCCTCTGTAGGACTGTATGTATCAAAAAGCAGTTTCAGTTTGTGGTAGAATTAAGGAGCTATCATCATTTGAACTAAGGATAATATTGATTCAAATGTTCTTTATGGTTTGATAAATGTTACATAACATCATATATTTCAAGTCATCTATAAACATGACAGATTTATTAACTATAATTTGAAGTGTCTTCATTTTAGTTTTTTCCTTTTTTTCCTTCTCTTTTATTTATTTGATGTTCTTTTCCTGCACAGTTATGGCAAAAATTGAAGACTGCTTTATTTAGTTAGAACGCTCTGTATGGTTAGCTATTTTTACATGTATTACATAATTTTATTGCTATAATATTATATAGAATTTTTTTTATATAGTCTACTACCGTTACATTTAGAGTTGATTAGAAAAATAAAGGAGCGTTTACTTAAATGCTTGTGTTTATATAATGTGAAAAATGAAACGTAAACTCACATAAAACAGAACAGCAATTGTTTTGGTATAACAAAGCACTTCTTCATTTTTGAGCTAACATCAATAAATTTACTTTCATTGATTTTCAATTAATTAGTGTAAACTTTGCTTATGTATGAGCATCAGTTTAAATTGTTTTATCGTTGTACTTTATTTTAACTTATTTTTAAAATGATAAAAAAAACATTAAAAAAATGTTTTAATCTAAATAATTTTCTTAAAAAAGATTGAATGGGTTTGAAAAGAAGAGTTAAAATTAATAAAAAAAATTTATAAAAAAGAAATTTTATCTCCAGAAAAGTTTCTTTTTTTATGAAACTTTTTTTTATTTATCACTATTTTGTTAACTTTATAGCTATTAAATTACAATTTTATACCTACTAGTAATCAAGTCTATCAAATTATGATATTTTAGATTATGAGACAGCATATTACCAAAGGTACTTTTTTTCATTTATTAAAGTTGCTTAAATTCCTATAAGATTTTTTGTGATGCTGATTTATTTATTGATTTATTTTATTTTACTAATTCCTTTCTATCCAACTTGTACTACATTTTTATGATTGAACTGTTTTTATCTGCATTAAAGAATAGTTGGAATAACTTTTAGGCTTTTTTTAGTTTAGGTTTATTATGCTGCATTACAAAAAAAAAAAAATGCTTTTTTTCTGCATTCATTTCAATTTCTGGACAAATGTAAAATTAAAAATTCTTTGTTTCATCTTTATTTCTAATTTGTATCGTATTTTTTTTATGTAGGAAATATGGAATATTTTTGGGTGTGTTAGAAATCTAGCGTTTATGCATTTACTGGCTACCAATCTTACTGTGTGGATACGATTATTACTTTGGGAGAGTGCTAAAGATTGGGAATCAGCAGTTCATGTAAAACACAATTCATCCAGAAAGTGGCATCAAAATGAATTAAATATTACCCTTCATTCTTTGGAATCAGATATAAATTCTGTGGATTCCAGTAAACATTCTCCTATTCACACTGTACATTGTAAGTTGATATTTAACCTTTGTTCTAGTAAATATTATTAAGTGATAAATAATGCATTTAGAAATTTTTAATATTTAACAATTTTCAAGTCTTGTATAATATAAAATTTCTTTCATTCTAGCCACAGTATAAAATCCCACTTCATTCCCAATATATACAGGATTTTCAATTATCACTGCCAATGCATATTTTTTGAATTCTTTTCAAAAATGAAATGCTGTTACTTGTTAACTTTTCTGATTTTGGCAAAAGACTGCCATATTTTTTACCTGTTTTGCGATCTTCTGATTAAAATCAAAACTCTTTCACTATTTAAAGTTTTTTCTTTTCCTACAATTAATTTTTAAGTAAGAGAAAGTTTTTTAAAAAAGCACTAATAAAAAAATATTTATTTTAAAAACTATTGAAGTGCACTGTTATAATAAAATAATAAGTCATCAACTCTTCCTCATATTTTCACCTCTTTTTTTTTTTTTTTTTGCTCGTTACCAGAATAAATCAAGTAGAAAAATACTGTGCTGCAAATCACACTAGTTACTTAGTGCAAACAAATAATCCTTGTTTCTATTCCACAGGGATGAATTTTTTCTTCTTTTCTTTAATTTTTTATACGGGATGACAATAAATAATGGGTATAAATATTTTCAAATTGTTTCATTAATCTAAAGAAATGTAACAAAAATAAAAATTGTTTTGACCTTTTCTAAAATCATATTCAAAAGATTTTTAAGTGGTTCCTCCTCTGTGAGTATAGGGCCAAACGTTGCTTATAAAAATGTGAAAAATAAACACACAATATCCTAGTATTGCCAGTTTATTACACACTAAAGGTCTTTTCCTTGCAACAACATTTAGACAAGTTTTCAGACTTTTTTTTAAAATGGCCTATTTCAGTTATGATCATTCAAATGTAGCTCAGGATTAGTTTGCAAGGAGCCAGATTTTCCATATAGCATACAACGTATACAATCTGTGTTTAAAATAAAATTTGCCATAAAACTACTATAAGGACTTTTAGATTGCTGTCTTCACTTATTCAAAAATATAATTATTTAGTACGAAAAAAGGAAGATCCTTGAAAAAGGAAACTGTACTAAAACTTGGTTCTGTTTTTTTCTACTTAGCATAGATAGAATAAATGTAATTAAAGTCAAAGTTTAAGCTTCATTTAGTTTTTAAGCAATGAAACAAAAATTACAAGAATATGTTAAATAGCTTTGATAGAGTTACCCAATTAAAAATGTGTCCTCATGATATTTTTTTTTTTTTCAAATGAGATTTTTGGTTACTATTGTATCAACAGAATTTTATTTATTATTTGTTCAAAGTCTTTTTAGGATATTTCATAACTCTAGCAGCCATAACAACATTTATTTTTTCAAAAAAAAAAAAAAAATCAGTAATAGGCATCTGACATATTTTGATAGTAACTGCTTGAACTGAGATGGAATGACTTGAAAGTTATCACATTCTATTAGTCTTAAAAATATAGGAAATAAATATCTTATTGAATTATTAAGTGAAATTGTGGTTCAAATCTTAATAATGTAGCTCCAAATTTTTCATAACTGGATTAAAAAAAGCTATCATTTATACCCTAAAATATAAACAAATCTTTAATTTTTGCATAAGTTTTTATAACTTGTTTCATACTTTTATATACTATTTTCTCCTATTTTAGATACTTACAACTGCTACTGGAGAGTTAAAAATTCTGATGAAATGGATGTTATATCAGTTCAAAGTTGTCTTGAGAATTCTACTGTTGGATATGCTTGGTCCAAATCAACTGAATTTTTATATCCTATTATATCTCAATATTATTTCATAATTTTGTGTATTATATATATTATATGGATTAATGGCGATTCAAATCACATTGATAATTATTGCTTTACTTCATCTAAAAAAAACAGGAATGAGTCTGTATGTAGCCGATCTACTAAAGGTCTCTTCCTTGGGTTAATAATTTTGGCTGTGTGTGTTATAATATCTATAGTATTTTTTTCAGTATCTAATGATTTAAGATTTTCTCTTAGAATTTTTTATTGTGTAATTTTTGGGTCGTCATCATTTTCTGCTTTCATGGGAACAATACAGTCCTGTAAAATGAAAGCCAGAAACTTTTCTGATACTTATTACAATGGCTTTCTACAAAATTTTGGTCTATTAGCTGTTTACATCTATGGATCTTGTAATGTGTTGGCTGGTGCTATTTCAGATGAGGAAATGAGCTTTGTTCTCATCATTGAAGCTGTTTTCATGGTGGTTCATGCTTCTATTCAAAACATATTCATTACTCAAATTTCTCAAAAGAAAGTTGATCAGTCTAATTTTAATGAAAAGCCTGCTAGACAGTCAGTCATGTTTCTCTTTCTTTGTAACATTTCTTTGTGGATTGCTGAGTGTGTTATATCCTGGACTATAGTAAAAAGAGATCTTCAGTTGTATACTTTTGGTAATATAGCTTGGCCTCTTATAACTCGAATGATATACCCAGTTCTTGTGTTTTATCGGTATCATTCAGCTGTCCTACTTTATAAAGTTTGGAAAAAGTCCTATTCATAAATTTTAACATTTTGATTTAAATGCAAGTAGCTGATTTATTTCATAAGTAAAATCAACTTTATGTAATGTGACAGTGCATTTGAATTTGAATGCTTTTTCGCTGAAGGATTGAAGTTCAACGAATTAAAACATAAATGTTGTATGATAATGGTGCCTTATTAGCTTTTTTAGCTTTCTTTTCTAAGTATCAATATTGAATGATATGATATTTTCTCAAGAATTCTTCCTATATTTTGTGAGAATAACTATTTATACAAAAAAATTTTATTGTTTTTTTATAATACAAAATTTATGTATTGTAAAAACTTTTTTAAAAGTTAACTAAAAAATTGAAAATATTTTAAAGTTTAGTCTGTTCAAAATTATTTGCTAGCATAAGTATTTGACTACAACATTGACTACACTATTATATTTCATTCAAGTTTTATTAAAATTTAATGCAAGTTTTGTTTCTTTATTGTAATAGCCTTGAACATGAATGGTCTCTTAAATAAATATCTTTTATATGTGTTTAATTTTTCACACAAAAAATGCACAGCATTTTAGTTTGTTTTTTAATGAAAAAATACTCTTAAAATGGTTTTATCAAAGGGTTTAGATCTGATTTATGTTTGTTTGCATTTTTTTGTTCATTCAGTTTTATAATGATCTGGTTTTTTTTGTTAGGCTTTTTTCATCCCTTTTATATAGGAATCTGAAAAATAGTTCAAAACTTATTTTTTAATTAAAATCTATTTTTAAGTTATCTTCATTTTATAATTAAGTAAATTAATTTTTTATTAATCTCAGTTTTTTTTCCAATTTGACTGGCTGAAATCATTTCCTCTCATTAACAAAATTTAAATTTATTTTAATGTAAGTTAATATATGATTTTCACCATATTTTATGTGGCATAATGTAATCTTGTATTATTAAAGTCCATGTTAGTCTTTGTATTTTAGATTTCATTTATAAACTAGTTTACATTTTTAATTATGTAGCTTTCAAAATTTGTTTTACTTCATTTATACTACAAATACTTAGTCTTGTGTGTATAGTGTAACTTAAAAAATCACTTGAAATTTTTAATTTCTCTTACTAATTTGTTGTTTAATAGCTATAGTTTTTTTTCTCTATAAGTCTTTCCTCACCCTCCAAAGTGGTCCTTTAATTTTGTGCTATTTTTATCAGTTGGATATAATTTTTTTTATCTGATAGTGGTACAAATGCTTTAATTTAGTTCATTTTATATTTTTGAATTAAATGTCCTGTTATATTGGTGCTTTACAATTTACACTTTTATTTTATGTATATTAAATTTTTGTGATGTTTTTATTTTATAAACTTGTTTATTTTTATGTTTTACTTAATTGGGTATTATACTTTTTTTTTCCAAATTGGTGGTTTTATATTGGTTAAATGTGTGTGTGTTGCCTTTTCTTAAAAAAATTCTCAAGATTGGTTATTTGAAACATGAGTATAGTAAACAACTATTTTACAACCTTTGTTGGACTCAGATTTTTATGACTTTTAATTGTTTTTACAAGTTATTAAATATTTAAAAAGTTTCTTTTAAGTATTAGGGAAACAGTATTTCTTTGAAAATTAAATAATTTCAAGTTCACACAGCATTGTTTAAATTTATTTATTTCATATTGAACTATATTACAAGCTGTAGTGTGGTTTCAAAGTTAATAATTTTTTTCTACATGAAATTGGGATAAATTTCCTTTTTACAAATAAAAATATAGTATATTTTTGGATCATGTAAAAGTTCAGATTCTTCAATGAAGAATAATGATTGAATTTACTTTAGCTTGTAGGAACAGCATTATAATGATGGCATTTTATTACTACCTTTACGTAATATGTGTATAGAATGAAATTTATTTGTTACTAAATATATATATATATATGCTTTTAATATTTTTGATGTTCGGGAAAATTTAGAAAAAATACTTTTTAATCTTTTTTTTTTTTTTGACAAGTCTTTCATTCTATTTTCTTGCAAAACTGCTAAAAGTATTATATCATAGTATTTTTTTTTCTTTTTATTGTTAATTCCACTTTTTACACAATAAATTCAAAATTTAAATAATTTTAAAAGACTATCGTTGCAGTGAAATTAATATTGGTTCTTACTTTATTTTCATTAATGTATGATTTACTGATTCAAGCTAATGAAGTATCATTTTTAAAATTAAATTCAATTGCAATCAATGAGTTCATTATGAATGTGTTTTCTATGGAGATAAAATACATAATTTGAAATCCATTAACTTGGATATGTAAATCAAACCTTCTATACCTTTAGTATAAAGACTATCTTTTCATCAATTGCAATTTTAATTTTTTCATAGTTTTGTTATCCAGACCACACACGGAATCAACGTATTTGAAATTGTTTTAACTGAAGTGAAAATGAAACAAGTGTTGATTTTAAACTTTTATTCCCGGTGTGATTTCAGCGTTAGGAAAAAAATTATGTATTTATTATCTCTCCTGAGTTTTATTCTATTGTTTGTTTTAAATGTTAAGCAACATGTAGACTGCTACAAATGTTGGCTCCCAATTCAGCTCTTGTTGGAATTATATTACTTTCCAATATGACTAATTGTTATCTTTTTCTTCCTCTTGTACAAAAATACCTATAGTTGTACAGCTAGAGGAGTTATCTATTTTTCAGGGATCAAAGTAACCCAAATATTTGGCAAGATATTTTCTTTAAACTATTAAAATTTTTTATCCTATAATTGTTTTTTTAAGAAAATATATTACTGTTACAACATTTGTCTAAACAATTTTATATTGAATATATATGTATGTTTTTGCTATTATTTTTATAATGCTCTTTTCAACCAAATTTATCTGCATTCTTGTTACAATGTTGAACATATTTTTATTATAGTATATTGTTAAGGGAAATATTTAAATGTTTAAGTACAAGATGTGGAACTTGTGCCATATAACTATTTTGTAACTGATTGTATGCTTTTTTTAAATAAATATCACTTAAGGTCTCTGTACATTGACATAATTTCATTAACATTTTTTTTTATTTCAACATTTGGGATCTAACACATTTTACTTAGCATGCTATTGTGTGTGTTGTTTTTACCTGTGAGTTTTAATGGTACTGGCTTCACGTATTAAGCTAGATGATGAAAGTTAGTGTTTTCAAGTGCATTAATCTAATGGTAGTGAGTTTATATAACAGTATTTTTGTATTCTTTTTATCTTAGTTGTCTCATTTAGACCATACCATGAACATTTAGATCTCATTGCTCATCAAAGTTTTTGGATCACTATTTTGTCAAGGCTCTTGTCTCAATCAGTGGCAGTTAATATTTCATTTTGTTTCATTTTAAGCTGTAATTTTCCTAAAATCTATAACATAGAATTCTTGTTTAACTTTCTAGTTCTGTTTGTTAAAAATAAAATTTTTAAAATACTTTTTTAAGATTTTAATGAACTTAAATTAAGTCTTTTTTTTTTTTTTTTTTTTTTCCCAAACATTTTTGAAGGTCATTTATTTGCTGATAGTTTTCAGATAGATAAATAAATAAAAAAAATTTTAGAAAAAATCAGCTTTAAAAGTTTCTTTTTTAGGAAATTAATATTAAAATCAAATCCTACTTCTAAAGTTTGTTAACTAAAATGGTATTCAAGTTTATAAAATTCAAGGTTATAATTCAAAGTTAAAGGAAGATGGTAAATATATTGCATTTGTTAATCAAGTTGTAGTTAGGTCACCATTATTATATTATTTAGTATAAAATTATTAATTTGGTGAAATATTTGTCTTGGTTATTCTTTTATTATTCAAAATAATAAGAGGATCACTACTTTGGCAGTTAAAAATTCTTCAATGGAAGGTTTTTTGGGTGAGTGTTGCTGAATTTAAATAAAATGTAGTATAACGTAATTAGGATTTCAGTCTAGGACCATTACACCTCAAATTAAAGTTGTTCAAATTATTAAAATAAAGATGTGCCAGATACAGAAAAGAGAGAAAATTTGCACAAACAAATTGCAAGCAAATTTTGACAATATTAGCCAATGCAAATTAAAAGTGCTTTGAATGATTTTGCTTGATAGTTCTGCATTCATATTGAGGGTGATATTATATATGAAATAATAGTAAGAGATGAATTGTTTCCTTAAACTTATGGTTTTTGTAAGTAAAAAGTTAATAAAAGAGGGAGATTGGGTTACTTAACCACTGAATACAAATTTGAGTCAATATTCTGTTTACATAATAAAAAAAAGAGTTTCAAAAATATTTAGAGTTTCTAGAACAATGCTAACAAATTTTAGTTTTCTCCTGCAAATAAATCAACTGTAATAAAGCTATTTTATAAATAATTGATATTTAAAATCAGTTACTAATTAATATTTCATTATATTAAATATTAATAAATAATTGTTTGTTTTTGGCAAATAATTACTCATTAGTACAATTTTTTATTTCAATATGAATGTAATTTGCATTTTTTGATAAATTTACTTTATATTTTATAATTCTCTATTAAATCAATAAAATAAGCATTTCATGTTTAAAACTACTCCATTGTTGTGTGAGTAAATAAATATTTTTTTTAACTATGCTAAAATAAAAAATTTTTGTACTAAAGCAGTTCTTAACCATTTTTTTTATCTGAGAAATGTAAATTTATTCACTGCCCTGATACTTTTTCATGAAGTAGTTTTATCCTTTATTAATGTGGAGAATAAAGGGGGTGCAGAAAGGGCTTTGAATAAAAGGCGATACGTTAAACATAACGAAAAGTATATTAACTATTAAAATACAAAAAATATGATACACATCCCGCTGGCATCCAGCTCGAGCCAGGCGTTACGAACAACTGAATGACATCTACATAGTGTAAGGGTAAAAGTAATGCGGAAAGTAAATGTAATGATTGTCCTTGGATTGTCCACGTGATTGAGAAGCTTGCTTCCTGGGATGGATCTGCATTCCACACGGTCATCCTGCTCTTCACCGACCGCGGTGACAATTTTTCACCAGTTGACATGCCTGCTCCGAAGGACATTTTCTGAAATTACAGAAGAAAAAAAAAGAACAGTACAAAAGCAAATATTTCGAAACAATTAGCTATAAGAAACAAAAAAGAATTAGTTTTTTTTTTTTTTTTTTCAGTCCATATGGTTTTTCAATTTCCCCAGATCTTCATATGGTCTGCAGCAGTAGAAGTTATATTAGGACCATCGTGAGTTCCAAGTTTTCTGACGTTGTATCTATCGTTGTTGTTCACCTTAGTAACTTCATAAGGACCGTGGAATTTTGGTCTCAACTTGAGTCCTGTACCGAACTGCGTTCGTTGAATGGCAACGACATCACCTTTCTCATACTTGTGAGCTTTCTTCCTCTTTTTGTCATATGTTCGCTTGTTTTCCTCTTGAATCTTATAAATGTTGACTTTAGCGTTGTCACGAATTTCTTGTCTGTTACACATAATGGTATTTTCATGTTCTTCCTTCAGTATTTCCAAAAGCTTGTCATCTTGTTTTTGTTTCATTTTAATACCAGTGAGTAACTCAAACGGTGTATATTTGGTACTTCTAGATGTAGTGGAATTTAATGTTCTCTGTACTAATGGTACGTATTTATACCATTTCTCTGGCTCATTTATGGACAGTTTTGCTAAAATTGGAATGAGTGTCTCGTGAATCCTTTCAATCATTCCGTTTCCTCGTGGGATTCCAGTTGTGATGGTAAGATGAGTAATGTCTTCATTTGCACAATAGTCACTAAATTCTTTTGAAGTAAACGCGGCACCTTTATCACTAATCAGTCTATTAGGATTTCCAAAATTTGTTTGTTGTTGGTTTAATTTCTTCGTCAGCTATTAATTTCCTTGCGTTTATAATTTCGTCTAATAGTTTCTTTACTGTGTTCGGGTCATTTTTATATTCCTCAGAATTTTCAATTAAAGTTTTAAGTTCGCTTACTGTAGCGTTAGGAGTAGTGGGAATATTTAATTCTTGCGATAAGGTTATTAAATCTGTTTTCGTAGATTTGTACATGATGATGTTCACAAAAAGAAGAAAAAAAATAAAGAGTCACCTACTTCAAAGGTTTCTTTGCAGATAAAATTTTTGGTATCCAGTAACACTGGTTCAACACACAATTCAGGCACGAACTCTGTATCCGTTGACGATATCGTTTCAGCAGTTTCAAGCAACTTCGACTGTGAAATTTGTAGTTTCAGGAATTTCGAAGGCGTTTCTTATTCAATTCAGTTTGTAGTTTTAGTAGATTCCAGCCCTGCGCGGCTCACAAAATTATAATAGCTCAACCTACTCGTTGGCTATACATGAAAAAATTGAAAAGTTATTGTCCAAAACGCGGTTCACATTCCCGTGGACGAGCCCCCATGTGGAGAATAAAGGGGGTGCAGAAAGGGCTTTGAATAAAAGGCGATACGTTAAACATAACGAAAAGTATATTAACTATTAAAATACAAAAAATATGATACACATCCCGCTGGCATCCAGCTCGAGCCAGGCGTTACGAACAACTGAATGACATCTACATAGTGTAAGGGTAAAAGTAATGCGGAAAGTAAATGTAATGATTGTCCTTGGATTGTCCACGTGATTGAGAAGCTTGCTTCCTGGGATGGATCTGCATTCCACATTAATATGTAAGTTTTTTATTTAATTTTCTTAAAGAAGTACTGCTAACGTGTTTTTATTAAGGCAGAACAAAAATTGGGGTTATTAAAATCTGTGGACGAATGAAACATGCAGTAAAATATAATAAAAATTTTTAGACGAGGAAGAGCACAGGTTCAATCAAAAATTTGAATTTAGTTCTAAAAACAAAAAGATATTACACCATTTATTTTTATTCTTAAAAATATAGTATTTACTGTTGCAAATGAAAAAATAGCATTTTGTTTCAATTGTTTCCCTCAGACGAAAAAATTTCCCCCCTCTCCTAGTGTTCCTTCATCAGTAATTTGTTAACATACATAGTTCCATAAAGACCACTTAATATACATTTTTTAAAAATTAAAACAAACTATACAAATGGAGGTTTTGGAATTAGTATTCAAGTGAAAAAAACAAAGAAGCTTTCGAAATTTGATTACAGAAGAAGAAAACCAATGTAATTAACACAAGAACAGGTTTATTTAGAGGTTGAAACTTGAAGATATTTCTGATAATCCTCTTTTAGCTCCTCTCTGTTTCTTCCTGCTGTCTACTTTACCTTATTATTTACTACGTTCGCATTCCTGTACTGTAATTTGTCTGATTTTGGTAGTGTTTTTGTTTTTCTGTCTCAAGTATCAATTTGAGAATCCGATGTAACTACTTATTTGTTTTCATTTTTGTAAAAGATTCTAAAAATATAAATTAAGGGCGTTTCTTATGGAACTACTTGTTTATATCACAAAAATTTGAAATCCCAATTAACTTTTGATATAGTAATCAGAATTTTACCTATTAATATACAAATTTCATGGTTTGGAGGCCTCTTGTGATAGTTTTTTATGTGAAAAAAATGTCTACGGCTAGTTAAAGGTTACATAGGTTTTGAAGGAAAAAGAAATATTTGTTTCCTTATTCTTTTAACTATCGTAAGGAGTTATATTGTTCAAACTTTAAACATATAAAAGAACGATATCTTGTAAATTTCTCCTAACATTTTTTTTTTCAAAATTTATCTGTTAAGAACTGGTTTTCGGAGACCCTCTTAGAAAAAATTATCCTCTCAAACGACGCAAAAAAACTCTTCTTGGAAAGAATTGGCTAGTGATTGAAGAGAAAATGAAAAAAAAAAGTCAAATTTTTAGCAAAGTTATAAAAAAATATTTTCGTTAAAATATCTATTTTAATGAAATATAGCATATCAAACCATTTAGGACGGCCAGCTGGGCAGCTTTCTAGTTTAGTTGATTTCGCTGTGGAACGAGATGCCGCAGGATATCATAGAGTACTTCTATGCCTCATTGTCCAATTGTATCGCAAACCATTTTTGCGCCCAAGAGTACTAAAACCTCCAATCATTTCTATTTTTTACTGATATAAATGATCATTTTACTTATATTTCTTAATCACTACGTGTGTAAAATTTCATTTCATTCAGAATACTCTAGGTTCGCTAATATTTATGGCAATGAGTGTAGTTTTTTATAAACTTATCTATAAAACACACACAATATTACATTTAGTTGTGTGATCCTAAACTTGGCTGACGGCATAAAAGTAAACAGTTAAAGCAGTGTTGCTTAAATTAGATCAACGTTCAAAATTAATTGAATGATTAATTATGGATGATGATTATGTATGATTAATTACCCAACAAAATAAATCTTTTTTTTTTTTTTTTTTTTTTTTTTGCTGATTGTGCGTATAGCCTACGATATTAAACTGAATTAAGAAAAAAAATTAAAACAAAGGTTATCTGAAGGACTACGTTGCTTCACTATTGTGGTGGCTCGAACCTTGAAAAGAGAATAGCTTACAAAATTATTTTTGCTTTATTCTTTTCTCTTAAAAAGCACTTATTAGCCATTTAAAATTTTAATAATTCAATTTTTATTATTAATTTAAATTTCAGGACATAAAAGCTTTGATCTCAGTTGCCTCAGTTTACGTTTTTTTAAACTATAGTAGGTATAACTACTGTTCCTCCTTATCGATTTTAAATAAAAGTTTTTGAATAACATGGCTACCTACACGTGCTTTAAAAACCACAAAAAGATTTTTTTTTTTTTTTAAAGAGAAACAGATGGAGCTAAATAAGTGAAATAAACACTACGATTTAATATTATTTCCTTATAATTAATATTATTTTCGTTTTGAAAGAAATGTTCTTCACTTCCTGGCAAACTAAATAATCGTGAACTTCAACAATGAACTAGATATGTCCCGAGTGAAAATTAAGAGCAACTGTGAAGAGACTAATTCAATAAAATTGTGTGCTTGTAGAAAGGTAGAAAAAATAGCCGTTTTACCCTTGCAATTTATCACGTGATCTTAAATTAGTTTTATAAAGGCCACTTAGAAAAAAAAGAAGAGGCAATTTTTCAAAGCTATGCCTCCGTTATTATTTCTGTCGTCTTCAAATTCCTCAATGGTCATAGCATGTTGTGATGTGCTAAGTATGTATTATTCAATTTTTTTCGGTTTCAAAATAATGAATACTTTTATTGCTTGTTATTAGTAGCTAACATTAAAGGTAGGTATATCATTGCTAATAATATCATTGCTTAAATTATTATTTAATCGAAAAACCAATGGAAATTTATCATAAATCAAATAGTAAATAGCGTTAAAACTATTGTAATCTAAGCAAATCAACGATAGTTTGGAATTGAAAGGCTTCGTTTTTTTTCAATAATTTTGTTTTTAATTCCCTACATTATTTAAACATGTCTTAACAGTTAAAGAAATAACGTTTTGTTATGAAAATTAATTAAAAAATTATTTATTAAAAGGGAATCCTTGTATTGAATTTGAATATATTTATAATTGGTTTTTGGACGTGCTACAGCTTTGCTGTGTCAGTTTTCTTAAACGGCAAAAAAAAAAAAAAAAAAACGAAGTTTGTACTATTTTCAACTCATTATTCCTCTACAGTTTTTACAATTTTTCAAGAATTACGTACAATAATATGCTAGATATCTCACTCAGCAGCTATACTATTACTCTGATGCTGTTATGTCTTGTTTCCTTTTTCCCGACTTTTGAAAATGTTATTACGTAGTTGTTTTTAATTTTAGAATTACCTAAGAAATTAATTATCAATAATCTACTCATTGGCGTAGCAAAAGGGGAAGTTGTTTGCCCCATCCGAAACGTCAAGGGGCGGCAAAAACGTTAATATAAACAATTTCTATTGAATTACCCCATAAATTTTAATTTATTTAAATATAAATTATTGAAGGGCCCTACAACTATTATGATTTATGAAATTTCCATAAATTTTTTTGTTAATTTTTTTTCCGATTAATTTTAGAGGACATCAAAATTAGGATAATTTAGGAGCTTAAATTTATATGTTTGTTTAAATAAAATATTAACAAAAATTTGTTTACCTCTATATATTTTGAGAAATGTATTCTATAGTTATGTGTGCTATGCTAACTGTTGTGTATTTAATGCGTATTATGTTGTTAGTAAAAAAAATATTAAATATATATATATATATTTTTAAATTTATGATCTAAGTTATTCTTGAATTTTTTGGTGGAAATCAAATTATGGGAACCCATAATTCAAATCATTTATTAGTTTTAAATGTGACTTTAAAATTAATATATGATTTGAATTAAGCTAAGTTTTCTGAAAAATATTTGAGAACCTGAAAATGTAATTTATTTTTTCTTAAAATATTTTTTTTTATTCTCAAACTCCTTACACTGGTTGTAGCTAAAATAATGTTCTTTAAAAATAATTTAGCAAAAATTTTGATAATTATGTAAATAAAAACTTGTTCCAGGTAACAGTGATTATTCAGGTAAAGCTCTCTTATTACTCATTTTTGGATAGAAAACTGAGAGAAAAAGAATGTAAACGATGTCAAATATTCTGTGTGCGACTCATTTTTAGAAAAAAATTAAAAAAACATTAAAATTCAATTAATACTGATTCAATGTTAATAAAAATATAATTTAATTTTTTAACAAATGTATTTATTTATTTCAGTGGTAGACGGAAAATGGGTTAGAGTCCCCTTGCCGTCAGGCTAACCGTGGGAGGTTTTCCTCTCCATGTAACGCAAATGAGGGTTAGTTCCATCAAAAAGTCCTCCACGAAGGCAAATTTCTCCCGATGCTTGATGCAGGAGTTCCCTTGTCTTCTGGATTGGTTTAAATATTACAAGGCTACGGAGTTGAACATTAGTAGTTGTAAACTCAAAAATTGGGTCAGCTGTTCAACGACAGTTATAAAATAAAATATAAAATATATTTATTAAAACTATGGTGGCTCAGGGGTAGAGCAGTCACCTCCCAATGAAATTCAATATTCGCCCCCCAGGTTCGAATCCTAGCGATGGCCAGTCAGTACGAATCCTGCACCCGATTCGCACCTACCATAGTGCTGATGAAAAAGAATCCTCAGTGGTATATGGATCATGGATTAGAGTCCCCTTGCCACCAGGCTAGCTTGGGAGGTTTTCGTGATTTTCCTCTCCGTGTAACGCAAATGCAGATTAGTTCTATCAAAAAGTCCTCCACGAAGACAATTTCCTCCCAATACTTGATCCAGGAATTCCCCTGTCTTCTAGATAGGGTTCAAAATTACAAGGCTATGGAGTTGATCATTGGAAATAGTAAACTCAAAATTGGGTCAGCTGTTCAACGAGTGTTATAAAATAAAAATCTAAAAATGTATTTATTTTATTATTGAAAATAAGTTTCTGAATTTCATGACTTAGGTTTAATTTTAAAATAAAATCAGGATATTATTTCAAAAATAATTATGTTATTTCAAATATGCTCATGGGAAGGAACTCAAAAGGAATCTGAATTATGTTATTATGTGTAGTAATTATATTAAACTTAATTCTCAAATTTGCTCTTAGTTCAGAACATTTACCCTTAAGTTAACTGCGTAAACAGTAAGGTTAAGTGAAGTAATTTTTTAACTAGTGTCTTAATTAATTCAGTCAAACAGTTTCCTTGTTTTCGTTCTTTTTTTTTTTCTTTTTTAAAAAAAATCATTTTGCACAGTAATGCTTATAAAAGTTACAACAGTTAAAGCACATTACAGTAATTCTCGCTACATCTCACTTCGGTATATCACGTATTCGGTATATATATATCGTTACTTTTAATGTCACACAAGAAACAATTCAAACTCCTGAAAATGAAAATTTTTAATGCCTCAGAATTCCAGAAATTGTAGTTTTATTTCATTAAGAAAAAATGTTCATCGTTTTTTATAAAGTCATAATAATTTGAGGTGCAAAAAAAATTTTTTTGACAGCTGATTCGAAGTTCCCTGTTTCTTAGAATAGAAAAGATGTTTAAAGATCATTTACCATTCTTAAGTTCAAATAACAAATAATAACTGTAGAATTCAAAGTAAAATAACAATAATATTAAGTGTTATTGCTTATTGTTAATAACTAAGTTGTCTTATATGCTATCGCTCATTAATTTCAATAAACCTTCGCTATTTTTTAATCTTTAACAAAAGGCGTACTAAATAGAGTACATTAATCAATTATTAATGAAGCTGTTGCTTTTTAAACGGTTAACTACTCATTTCTGCACTAATCATCAGTGAAAAAAAAGGTAAAAATATCATTTTAGCACGTTATCTCTAACTTTAAATTACTGCATTATATTATGCAAAGTACATATGATGTTAGGCATATTATTAGGACATGTGTATCATTAAATGAAAATGCTTGTGTGGTTATGTTGTGGCTCTGTGAGAGGTGATTCAATGCAATTGTAATAACATTGGATTTGAAATTTTAGACAGACCAATGAATGGGTGTTTTAGGTGAAGGGATCACTTATAAAATGATTATTTTGACTAAGGAAAAATTTAAGACAAAATTACGTTGTATGCTTTCAATTATGTAAAGAAATAAGTGTATTGACTTGCATAAAAGCAAAAAATTGAAGCTAAAGTTTATTAATTTGCATATTTCTTAGAAAAACGAAAACATGGGTGCATTGAAATTAATGAGTAATGTAGTATATGTTATTGTTTGGTCATTTTACTGATACTTTCCATTTTTTTCTAACATATCAAGAGGCAGGATGCAATCAGGGGTTACTATTGTATTTACTTTTGACCTTTTTGATAAAAATATTTATAATTATTTAATATTTATTATTATTTATTTTAATAATGAGCTAAAAATTTTAATTTAAAGGTATAAAATAAATTGCACAATTTTAATCTACGTAGATTTAAATGACGAAATCCGAAATTTGAAAAGAATCAATCGATTAGTTCATTTAAAATAAATATTTAAAAATACGACTTCTTTGAGATTATGAAGTCTACAAATAGTAAAAGTATCATTGAGGGTCCCGCCTAAATTTTGGAACCATATTTTCTAGATTGAGGCTTCCCCTATGTCAAGGGCTTAAGAATCAAGTTTCCGAGTGCCGTCGCATAAAAAAAAAATATGTTTAATCACCAAAAGTACGGTTTTGTGTGTCTCATATATTAAATTAAAATATTGTCTAATATAATTAATTGGCACATTTAAGGTTAGACCCTTGAACCATTAAGATTGAGTACTAGTACGTGAAAATCCGATGATTAGATCCAAAGTTGTTCACTGTGTTCGCTTTTTTTTTTCATCTTGCTTATTGTTAACCCAAACTAAACGTGAATTTTCCTTATGATTTGAGGCGGTTTTTTATTAATGACATATTGATATCTTTAACTACCTTTTATCCCGTTAACCTCGGTACATAATGTTAGCTACATTTTTTTTTTGAGGCTTTTGTGCTTCTTTCCTAATAAATTATTATTTTTCTTTTTGAAGAATTGTAACATAGAGGTTGGTTAGTTAGAATAGTTAAAATAGCAATAAATAAAAGGAAAATCTTATTTTTAAAAATGTTTTTTTTTACTTGGATTTATCTGTTACTTTATGTATCGTCTGAATTAATGGAATTGACTTTGTTTGTTTATAAAATAATATCTAAATGTTAGGCTTATTTTTGATTTCATATTAATTGAAATTAAACCATTTCCTTTTGTTTCATATCACATTTTTAATGTAAAAGGCTTAGGATAAAACATAAATAACTAAATTTAGTACTTTGAAGGTACAAAATTGTTTGTGTAAAAAGTTGGTTATAAAGTTCATATTTGTGTGCAACAAAATATTTTACCCGATACTCTTCAATATTATTTTTCAGCTGATGAATAATTTAATTTCATGTTTTTTATTGTACTCTACTTAGTTTTTCAATATTTTTTTTATAATTCTAGTTTTTTAACTTTCTATATGTATTTTGAAAAAAAAAATTATTATATTTTCTGTTACAAATGATGTTTTGATAAATGCTTCAAGCTAAAACTTCATAAATATTTCAAATATCAAACTTTTTTGACTGGTATAAAATTTCACATAATTTACAAAATTTTCAAAATCGTAAAATGTATATTTTTATCGAATAATTGATGTTCTGGGAAACACATAATGAGCACTAATGGGAACAGTTGAAATTAATTTTTGTGAGAAAATTATGCTCTAAAATAAAAATTAAAAATATTTTTTTTCTGATACTGTAATTACTCAGTAAGCGCAGAATTACAACTACTTGTATTTAGTGAGTTAAAAAAAAATTCAGAATAACTTTTAATCTAATGAACGGATTATGTATTAAGATGCATTCTAAATGAGAAAGAAGTGTTTTGATTACCTGACGGCAAAAAAACGTATTTTCTTGAAATAAATATTTTATTTGGACAGATTTGGACTTTTAAGCCTCAATAACTTCAATCTGATTATCGAATTCTTATAAAAGGTTAAAAGTTTAGATCCTTAATGTTACTTTTATAGTTAGAGATTTTCTTTTCCATCTCTAAAACTAATCACGCAAATTTTATAAATATTGCACATAGTTTTGAAACTCGTTTACCCAACTGGATTTAATAAATATTTCCTATTTTTAATTTAATTGTTATAAAAATTTCGAATAGTAATTTTATAAGTATTTTCAACTTCTTAAGCCGCGTAACTGTGAAGGACAAAATCCAAATTTTGAATAAATTAAGTTAAATAGTCTTCAAGAAATTTTATTATTTTAGGTAAGAAGGTTTTGTTTGTTCAAATTTTCTCGAATAAGTGCATTTTCTCTTAAAGCTCCGAAAAGTTTGCTTACTGATTTGAGAAGAAACGTTACATTTAAATCACAGGTGTAATAAAAAAAAATTCTTTTAAAGATGGATTTAAATGTTAAAATGCAAGTATCATTTTTTATTTTATTTCTTAGAATATAACTGCTAATGTTAATGCACGTTTCCTGCTGTCACGTAACTGACGCTACGTTTTTACAACAAATGGCTTTCAAATCAAAATAGCATATCTTGAATAATTCTAATATTCTCTCTTATATACTGGATAAACGAAGTCGAGTTGAAATAACGACCTAGGTATTGTTTGTGACAGAAATCTTAGTTAGGACAATTAGAATTTGCAATTAAATACTTGGTGGGTCATTTCATAAATGTACCCTCGATTTATTATAGATTGACAACTCTTATATATCTTAAAAAACCATCTATTAATTGTGATAGAAATCTTAATTAGAACAATTAAAATTTGCAATTATATTCCTGATGGGAAACTGCGTACGTTCCCTCTGTTTATAGGTTGACAACTCCTATATATCTAAGAAGTTTTTAAAGTAAAAAAGTTTTAAAAAAACAAGGAAGTAAGATAAAGGATATAATAATTCATTGCCGTAACGCAGATTTCTCAGTTGGCTCTAATTTTTGTTCCTTCACTTTGAGTAGAACTCATTAACGTTAAATTTTTAGACGACAAGACGTTGTCCTCAACAGCGATTACCATTTGAAAGCATTTATCCTAAAGAGAAAATGATTAATTAATTTTGTTGTGCATTTGCAGTTAATCAATTTATATCATTGTTTATTACTAGGGATAGGATTTTAATGATAAATGCATTGTTTTTGCAGGGTTGTTTACATCATAGAGCATGAATCTGTGTTTTTTTTTTCTTCACATTTTAGGTTTTATTTCTTTTCTCATTTCCTTGGAATTTTGTATTATATTTTTCATTTCAACAGCAGTTTCTTGTGAATTTTGCTTTCTAATTAGCATAAATTTTGCATTGCTAAGCGTTAATGTTGAACAAAGTTATTCAAGATATATTAAATTTACTTTTGGGCAATAGGTATATATTTTTACTCTAATTTGAAAAACATTAAAAACATATAATAAATTTGAGTTCGGATGTAGTTGATGATTGTAATTAGAATTCGATAAATTCATTTTTATCTTCATCAGGTATTTATATACATTTAGTTTTATTCATAAATCACTTATTTATTTAAATTACCCTTTTTTTTACTAAGTATA
Organism: Parasteatoda lunata; assembly: GCA_949128135.1. NCBI lineage: Eukaryota > Metazoa > Arthropoda > Arachnida > Araneae > Theridiidae > Parasteatoda > Parasteatoda lunata. Next base: position 48,552,780 of record OX421980.1, read on the forward strand.
TCAATACAAGTTTCGATTTATAACTTTTTTTTTATATAAAAAAAAAAACTACAATGAATATTCGAATATTTTTAAGGCCATTATTTTTCATTTCATAAATAGTTATTAAAAAGAGATTTTATGTCTATGGCTTCAAAATTATGGATTTTATGGCTTCAAGGGGATTAATCCATTGTAAATTGTTGACGAAGTATATTTCTCCATATTTCATATAAAGGCTATAATTTCAACATTCATGAAATTATAAATTGAAAGTGAGTACAATGAAAGAAAAATTAGAAAAAAGTGCTAACCAAAAAAAAAAAAAAAGAATTTAAATTTGATCTTATCTTATATCGATAAAGACATTTTTATGAAGATATATTTATGAAAAGAAATCAAGAAATAATTTCGAGGAATTCACAGATTCTGAAAGTATTTGATACAAATGAGAGATTTTGTCTTGGTAAATTTGCAACTAAACCAACTCCTTAGCAATACAATAAGCGTTGATTTTGACTTCCGTGCCGATACTGAAGTGGGGGGGGAATCGTTTTGTTTCGCTTTTGTGATGCTCTTTTTTTTTCCAAATTTTTCAAAAAAAAAATGCATTTAAATTTGGTATATTGTAGAAGCCAAAGAGCTTAGTACTTTCCTGTGCATAAAAAAAAGTGGACTGGAAATTATAATGCTCACTATCAGGGATTTGGAGCTGTAGCTCTAAATTTTCCCATGCTCCAAGGCTTTTTTAGTTTTTTAATAGCTCCTAAAATTTTTCCAGCTTAGAACAAAACAAAACAAAAAAAGAAACATTTTTGTGTTCTTAATTTCTGGATGATTCTGTAAACTCTACACAGATAATTTGGTTTGGCTGATATATTTTATTTAATTTTCCTTTAAATTGAGTTATGCAGTATTTATTTTCATTCTAATATCTAATAATTATGTCATACTAATCATACTATTATCTGAAATTCAACTTTCTTTTTGTAATTAAAATATTATGTTCCTTATGATAACAACACCAGAGACCAAATTCTTTGTTGCATTTATTCAAATACTTGATAATGTTTTATTCCGATGTGTGGATTTCAAATCTGTAATAAGTTTTGCTGCTAAAGCTCGAGATTTTTTTAAAATGACATTTCTTAGTTTATTTTTTGTTGAAATGTACAAGTTTGAAAACGTTATATACATAAACGTTATGCACGTTAAACATGTCACATAAATGATACGTCAAACTTCTAAGGGAGTTAGGGCGCATCATCTGGATTAAAATTGCCTATTATCCTTCCGATTATGACTTATTATCCTTGACCTATTATCTTTCTCTATTGTGACCGGTTCAAAACTCCACGATTATCCGACGATATTTTCGGGCCTAGGTTTCTATGTAGTTTTAATCCTGATGATATACTCTAACTCCCCTAGAAGTTTGTCGAAACATTTATGAGATCCCCTGATATATTTGTCGTTTTTAAACTTGTACCATTTCGATAAAAAAAAAAAATAGACAAAAAATGCCATTTTAAATAAAAACTTGTGCTCAGCGAGAGAAACTAATTGAAGATTTGAAATTCTATGTATCTAGTACAACCGAAAATGTTAAAAAAAAAAGGGGGCGGGAAGAAAAACATTTTTCTCCAGTGCAATGAATGTTTCTTTTTATGACAAAAATTTCAAATTAAAAGCTGAAACACAAAACCACGCGCAGCGCATAAATATATAGTATAATTTTCGGAGCCTTAGAGGAGCTCGAGCCGGAGCTTTATCTTATCTGAGAGCAGAGCTGGAACATCAAAAAATTTTCGGCTACGGGTCCCAGGTCACTATGATTTAATGTTAAATTGTCATTCAAAAATCTACAAAAAGTTTTTTTTTTTTTTTTTTTTTTTTTTTTTTTTTTTACATGTCACATTAGGAAAATGCTTTCAGTAATAAAATTAAGGTGTTTTTCTAGTACCAACTACCTGGACTTTCACAACTCTTTGTTTTCTGAACTCACTTGACCACCCTATAAAATACCAGGCGTTGGTTTCTTTGACCTAAATTCATTGTTGAATTTAATGATCTAGCAAGTCGATTGTGTTTTCTTCTAACAGTTAAGAGTCAATTTAAAATTTAGACTGAAGTCTTTCATTTGAGATCTGAAATGTGTAGGCGGGTCTTTTGAAGGTTGATTCAATTTCAAAACAGGATTTTCTTTTTCGGTTTCTTTCCTTTGATGCCGTTTAAGATGGAAGAGAGCCAAAACACTTCCTGATTAACTATTAGTTGTTTGCAAAAATTCAAGGAGAAATCTTGACACATGGAACTGTCATTTCTTAAAAAAATTAAATTTATATTTAATAATCTTTATTACAATTAAATTTACTAACAAATATACGAGCGAATAAGAAACTTTTTCGAAAAACGGAAATTTAACCTTATTTGCCGCTTTCATATTACGTAAAAATCTACCCAAGTTTTTGTAGAATTGAAGATTGATGTTAACCTCAGAGTTATGTTATTTACAATTTTGATAATATACACCGAAGAGCCATTGCATTATGGCCACCCTGCTAATAACATGTAGGACCACTTTTAGCCCTCAAAACTGCTAGCACCCGCCGTGGCATTGATTCCACAAGGTGCTGATAGGTATTCTGAGGTATCTGGTACCAAGCACTCACTAACTGGTCCTGCAATTCCCTCACATTGCGAGGGGGTAGCGTGGCAGCACGAATTTGGTTTTTCAAGTAGGACTACAAATGCTCTATTGGATTAAGGTCAGGTGAATTTGGGGGCCAAGACATGACTTGAAAGTAACTGGAATGTTCCTCGAACCAATCCATGACGATTCGACCCTTATGACATGGTGCATTATCCTGTTGGTAAACACCATCTCCCGCAAGAAAAACTGCTGCCATGAATGGGTGAACCTGGTCTGCAACTATGTTCAAGTAGCTTACAGACGTCAGGGATTGTTCTATGAAGATTATGGGTCCTAATGTGCCCCATGAAAACATTGCCCACACCATACTACCATACATTGCCACACCATACATTGTTATAGATGGAGGGTGGTCATAATGTAATGGCTCTTCGGCGTATATTTATATATTTATAGAACTATAAAAATTGAAAGGAGTCCAACTAAGTTTTCTACCGTTAAACTACTATAATTTATTTGAATAGTCGTTCAACACTACCTTGTTCATTTTTAGATATAGAGATTCTAATACATATATATTCTAATACATTCTAATACATATGTTTTTAATAATTTTTATTTAATTTTAACAAATAAACTAATGTTGGATATTTACTCTACTTGGCAATATCTTTCCATACATGCAATTTGAGGTATAAAGCGTGCGGTTATTTAGATTATTTATTAAGTTTTTGTGGTAAAATAATGCCAACACAATTCTGCAATCAACGGTTTTTTATGGGTAGCTAAACAGTTGCCTGTTTTTAGATTTTTTTAAAATGTATTTTTTGTTTTTATGCAATAAACGTTAAAAGAATTTTTTAGCTTCATCCAAATTGGTTTTAATCAGTTCAAACTGTAATAAAATTAAATTTTTAAAAAAAATCTAAAATCCTATAAACGTGTAGCTATTACTATTATAAACGCGTAGTTATTAATTATTTACTCAAAAACACAAAACGCAGAATTTTATTGCCTTAAAGTTTTGAGGAAAAATTCATAGAATTTCTAAAAATTATTGAGGGCTATTTTTCTTAAGTAGACCCTTTATTTTCTACCTTCGTCGAAAGGTACTGCTGTCTAATAAAACAATATAATCAAAAGTTTGCTAAATGCAAAAAAAAAAAAAAAAAAAAAAATACTAAGAAAACACAATTTAAAAATTTAACCTAAAATCTAAGATGGAGGAGACAGTTTCCTCTTAAAGCACAGTGTATTGTTTTTCATGTCTTGTCTGACTTATGGTGGAAGTGTACTAGTTTCAAAATGAAATTATTCGTATGTGCATGGAAACTAGATTAATTTCATTATTTTAATATGTGTAGTTGGATCACTATTAAAATAAGTCCTTATTTTTTTCTCAATATTTCGTTGAATTTTTCTGTACTCCATCAAAAAGTGCAATGTGTAAAACTATTGAGAAAATTATATATTATTTTTTAATTAAGGAATTGTATTAAGATTATATTTAACCTATAAATAATATTATTTAGATAAAGACTGAGAATCATGGCATCGCAAGAAACAGAGTTATGTGTTGGTGGGGATCAAAAAAACGATCAAAAGAATGTTTTTATAGTGGATCCTGGAAAGCAAAACAATGATCATGATGAAAACAGTATTGAGGGTATGACGTCTGAAAGGTAATTAGAGTGAATAATCCACTATATTTGCGAATGTATAATGTGTTAGATAATCTTATTTAAAAATTTAAAAAAAGTTTCTTCTTGTATAAAAATTTTAATTTTATGATTTTGTTTGAGTATGTTGAATTAAAAATGTTGTGATCGTCAGTAAAAATACTTCAGAGAAAAAAGATTCATCGAAAGATCTTTCCAAGTACTGAGCTGAGAGATTTTTGGTATTCGAAATTGGAGGAATTTTCCTCAGAATTTAAAAAAATTTTTTTTAAAAAAATTGGAATGGTGTGTGCTACTCAAATTTAAAATTATATTTTTCTGTAGAAGAAAGGAGGCTAGTATCATCGCAATTTTATATATAAACAAGACTGCCAACTTTCTACCCTTTTTGGAAAAGTTTTTTTATAGTGGTAGCTAAGATTATATAAGTTATGTCCTTGTTTTGTAAATTTGATTTAAAGTTATTTTCCACACTACTACATGTAAATTATTTAAATATTCATATGAAACGTCACTTTTTTCATGGTGAAGCTTTTAAAACTTTGACAAAACTACCAAAAACTCTGACAGTGTTAGTTTTTAAATATCTACCACTCTAAAAATTATTTTACAAAAAGCGTAGTAGTTGGCAGCTCTGTATAAGTCAAAAAAAGTTAAAATCATTTTGAACATATCCTATACATTTACTATAACTTAAATGTTTATCTTTATTTTGAATGAATTCCACGAAGAAAAGAAATAGGGACGAATACTTTTCGAATAATTTTTTTAATGTGTTTGTTCACACAATTCTTCCTTCAAATCAAATTTCTGAGCATAAAATGTTTGAAAAGTGATAAATATAAAAAGAGGGTAGTCCCAAAAGAACGGAGGGTGATCAGGAATTACAGGGGGTCATATTCAGAATCAGAAAATCAATTTACGTAATCGTCTGGAATGATGACAGGACAGATTCATTAGAATTTCGAAAGTTCACTTTATAAACTGTTAAAAAATTAAAAAATTCATTGGTAATTGACATTTTGAATAGAAATTAAATAAGCTTAAAACGTGTTAAAGCATTAGTATTTCCTAAATTTTGCGTTTTTTGAAAACTAATTGAATTTAATATATAAAAAAAAAATAAAGAAAAAATTATTTGTAAATCAATTAAAAACTTTACAAAATTAAACTAATTTAGGAAATAAATATCTCAATAAGTGATATATTGTTAATTAATACATGTTATTATCATAGAAAGTTTAGCTCCGTGAGAAATTTAGCTTAGATTATAGCTCCGTGGAGTTATTTGTTTATGTAAGCTTATCGATAATTTAACAAAAGGCAAATAAAAAATGTTGTTTAAAATATGTAATAGGTATAATATAATAATAAATAATATAATAATAAATAATATGATAATAAATAATATAATAATAAATAATATAATAATAAATAATATAATAATAAATAATATAATAATAAAAGTAGTTTTCCAAATACATTTATAAGTATGCTCATGAATACTATCACAAAGAAAATTAAGAATTAATTTTTTTCATCCTGAAACATTTGTTTTTAAATTCGCTATTTAACAATCAAGTGCGTTGTTAAGCAGCTGCATAGGAAAGTATAATACAGTTTTGTTAATCCGCCAAAAGTTGTTGAGAAAGTTGAGAAAGATTTCTGAGTTCATAATAAATAACAGAAGTATTTTAGCTATCCACAATTACCGCAGATTCACACTCCTTCTCTTCTATGTAAAAAAAAAAAAAAAAAAAATAATAATAAAAAAATAAATAATAAAAAGATTAAAAATTTTTATACATTTTAGGATGAATTAGCAAACAAAAAAATAAAATAGATAAATAAAACAATTATGTTTTTTTTTAGTTAGTTTGTTTTTAGTTAAGTTTGTTTCAATTAGCCAGGAGCATTGAAAAATGCTGCCAACAATTGAAATGAGCGAAATTTTTTAATTAAAGAGACATAAATATACACAGCGAGAGAAATTGTGGAAAATATTATTATTAGTATATTATTAATGAGTTAAAGATTTACTTAAGATTTATTTTTACATTTTTTCAGCAATCACAATAATGAAGGTACAGCTCATGCTTTAAGTGGGCTCTATGCTCAGATAGTTGTAGTTATTGCAGCGGTATTAGTTTTTACAGAGCTTATTAATGGTCCTGTGCCATTTTTCTTTTTTCATGTAAGTATGTTTCGCTTATAACTTTTCAAGAAATTATTAATTAAAAAAAGTAAAGGACTGCACTTATGTTTGTTATTAGTTCGAAACGAACAATATGTCCTTTTACAGAAAAGTTATTCAATTCTTCTGTAAATAGATACCATATATTTCATTAACACATTTTAATAAACAAATAAAAACGAAAGGCAAGAAGTTTAACATTCATTTTTATGTACAGGAAAAGTTTATATAAATTTAAATATTCAAAATGAATTTGTTTTGTGGCTAGTGCTACTAAGAATAATTTTTTCAGTCAAAACAATAGGTAATTATTTATGAAATATGCTATTTTCAGTAAGTATATTTAGCAAAAGAATTGTTTTACAGTATTTTTCATGCGTTGAAAATTAGCTTTTTAATTCATAACGTGTGTGTAAAACTGATAATTTTCGGGTTAAAAATTAATGGTTTATTACAACGAATCATTTCCCATTTTATCTATCACTCTTTTTTCATTAGTATATGTATTTTTTATCACACGTGAATACTGATATATGATTCATAAAATAATATTATGCCCTATTGTGTGGTATTTTTGTGTATTTTTGCACTGTTGGGACTTAATTTTTAATAATATTGGCTACATTTATATATAAAAAAAAAAAAAAACAAGCCACAATTTACGTGTGCAATTTCGAATGCAATGTGCCTAGTAATAACCAACCTTAATGCATATTTTTAGAATCCTTGTCAAAAAACAAATAAAAAAAGTGTAAAATATGGGGTTTTTATATTAATATTTAAACAAAGAAGCAAAAAAGCTGTCGAAACCCTAACGGATCACTTCTGAGGAAGGTGAAACTGAAAACATCAAAATCCGTTTATGGCAGAGAAACCTGAGAGGAGTAGAAAAAGCAATTATTAAAAACATCTCCAAGTTTCACAAGGCAATCAAACTGGTTTTTACACTTTCAACACCTCCTGATTCATTACACATCGATAGCGTTTTTGTTTCTTCTTAGCTTTAATATTACTTTTCAACCCCTAAGTTATGTACGTTTTTTACTTTCTTTTTGACAAGGATTTTCAAGATAGATATAAATGCTTGATTGCGGAATACAATGTATTTAATTAATTTTATAAACTATACTTGTTGTAAATGTAAAAAATTACTATAGTTTCGAGATAAAGACTCGAAAAGTTATATGCACAGCAGGCAGAGATGACCTGAATGGGTTTTAAATTTTGCTTAGCCAAGAAATTAAATGCACAAAATTTATAAAAAAATATTACATGTGACAGCAAAAATGTGACATCATTTTATAATATGGGCATTCAAGATAATAGAGGCATTTCCAGGTAATAGGACCCATCTTACCTGTAGATGTTTGAACATAGTAAAAAAAGCTATTAAATAAATTATCGTTCTATTTTCCCGTGCACTTTTCAAAAGTCTTGAATAATACTAGGATTTCGATTTATTAGTCATTAAAATTAAAGATCTGCTATTTATATTAATTTTTATTAAATACTTAAAATTATCAAGTATGCATGGCTATACATAAAACGGCATGTTTTTAAATTTTTTAAATGCCTTACCGCACCAATATATGCTTCGCGCGGTAAACCAACAATATATTTTACTTCAAAATAAAATTATTAATGAATATTTACGAATCTAAGTTTTATGCCGTAAAAACTTTATTGCATTAATAAATTTATCATAATATATTTTAATGCCTTATATGTATAATTTACAGGGATACTTGTTTACATTTCTGGTTGGAGGGGCGATAATATTCTTTATAATCGCTTATGTGAATATGACTCTTAAAAAATGTCCTGGAATGTCAAATAGCTCTTTTGAAGGTAAAAGGAGATCAGTTTTCTCTGCTCAATTTGTTCGAAGTTTGTTCTATTCAGACATCAATATATTTCTCAGAATAGGATCAGTCGGTATGTATTTCCCTTTAACTATATTTTAAATATACAGTATATATAGATTAATGAGAAATTTAAGAAAGTTTTGAAGTATGAGAAATTCACATAACTATAATTCGCTTAAAATAAACTGAGATGTTTGGGTACTAGCTTGAAACATGTCGTCAGTTATTTCCAACTTGCTAATTTTAGAAGCTGATCAAGTTTTTAATCAAGTAATAATATTATAATTTAAATACCCTTGTTTGAAACTTTTACTAATACCTTATTTAAAAGTTTTACGTGGAAGTTTTACAGAATTTTTTTGTTTTTAATTAATTTTTAATTTTAGTAAATTAATAAATTACAAAAAATTATTAATACTAATTAAATTTATACTTATTTTATTTTATTATTTTTTATTTGTTAATATCTTGTACATCGTGTGCATGCGTGTGTGTGTTAAACGTCCTATTATAATAATAAAAAATAAGAGAAAAGAATTCTAATCGTCGCAAAAAAAAGAAAAAACTACTTCTAAAACTTCTACATATTTACTTTTTATTATTTTCACTTATAGTTTTTGGATTGGGCACTTTGATATCCAGTGGTTTAGAGGTTTCTTCTGTTTTTACTATGCCTGATGGATGCATAGATGAATTAAATATGATACAGCCTATACTACTAGCCTTATTCAACTTCATACAAATGCATTTTCTTTTTATGAGTACTAAGGTGAGTACAGTATAAGCATTACATTAGAATCTCGGGTGACACACTATTTTCGGGGGTGGTGCACTATATAATAATAAAATTATTCCTGTTTAACGCAATGTCTAGTATATAAGTTAAGTTTGATGAACGTCAAAATAAAATAAAAACAAATTTAATATAATTAAGTAACGAAGAAATCAGTTAAAAATTTATTACAATATTAAGAAATATAAATATGCAAAATAAGATTAATATGACTAACGAATGAAATAAGATTAGAATAATAAAAAAACAAATCTTAACAGAAAAAAAAAATTATCAAACATTCGACAAAGTTTCGGGAGTTTTCCACAGATTTGTTTTGTTATTTTCAGATTTAAATGTTGCTTGCACAAGACGTTCTTCAATTCAATTACGAAGATTTAACCCTGGCAACAATATTTATTTTTGAAAAAGTGAAAAAAGAATAATTTTATTTAAATTTAGATTGCAAAAATAATGATATTGTAAAAAAAAAAAATTTACTTCATCAATGAGTAAACCATAATATTAAAATTTGTGATTCAGGCTACTTTTAAGAAATCTATTAAAGAGTACTTTTATGAAAATTTGTTGATAGTAAATAAATAATTTAGTTTTTTTTTCAAATTATTTAAATATTTAAATTAGGCTCATGAATGGAACTTTTAACACTAGAAAGACTGAAATACCTATATTGCCCAAAAGCAGTCGAAATGACTGCATTGTGAAAGAATAACTAATGTATAAAGAAATTTGTTTAAAATTAATTTTTAATATTTTTCATATTATTTTCAGTTATATAACAAGTTATTAGTAAATATCAACAATAAAAATAATTATAAAAGTTACAAAATTCTAAGAAATTGGGTCATTATATACATCATTGTTTTTTTAATTGAAATTAAAAAGCAATCAAAATGACTTCCTTGGGCAATCTAATGTTAACAAAATCAGTGGTATTTTCAGTAGTGAGCAGGGTTGAAAAGGCATATACAAGAGGCATCTATTCGTTTAAATTGTATCGACGATTTACAACTTTAAATTTATTACCGCTTATTTTTGGAACAAAACAGGATTTCCAAACAAATTAGGAGATTTAAAATATTGTAGAAAAAGATCACTTAAAAATTTTATTTATTTATATAAATTTCAGAAAAAAATCTATATTTTTCCGTAAGCAATTAAATTCCTATAATAGAATAACTCTCGCTTATATTTACCCAAAATATTAAAATTCTAGCTATAGCTCGTTTTTCTACGATTAAATAAATTCTAGATGTCAGTCATGGCATAATATTCTATTACCTGATTATTTTTTTACGTATGGTGCGCTCATTATGCTGCCTGTGATCCTAGAGGCGAGAAATTTGGAACAAAAGTTTGTAGAAATACTTTCTTTGTCGCATTTATTAAAAAATATATATGTAAGTATAAAGCATGGGTACCAGTAAAAGGGCTAAAAAAGTGCTTTTGCACCCCTAGGAAATCCAATAATTAAAAATTGTAGATTGCTGTAATTCTCTTTAATTTATTTTTATTATAAATAATTATAAAATAATGCTTTTTACGTGTCGCACTAAATCTACTCCTGCTTCTGAAACAGTCGGAAAAGCTGCATTTTTCAATTTATTGCAATAGCTAGATAATATTTTCTGTTTAATTAGAAGATATAACAAAAATATTTATAAGTAAACTAAAAAATTATGGAACACTAACCTAACCGCTCTTTTGTTCTTAATAACATAATTAAATTGAATAACATTGTTAATGACATTGTTAATGACATATTTAAATGGAGCGTGTTTTTTTTGTTGTTGTTATAAATTTTAAATATTATCAAAAACGTGAATTTTTTGCCATAATTTGTTGGTTTAGTAGATTTTGATTCAATTATTAAAATTGTGCATGAAAATTTCTGATTCCCACTTGTAAATTTATCTTCTGAAAAAAATTATTATTTCCTCCTGATGCAACCCTCTCCCATGAGAAGATTTTTGACTGACTCACTTGGTACAAATTTCTTTTCAAACTTTAAACATGTTATGAATGTAGTTGTAAAAGCGATTAATTTTATTCGTTAAAGAGTGAAATTTAATTTCAATTTTCAGCAAAATTAGAAAAACAGCAACTTAGATTAAAATTAACTGTTATCATCTTCTCGCTACAGTTGAATTTCTATACCCATATTATTTAAGTCAAGTTTTACTTATGTTGATTCCCAAGTTCATAGCTGTGGCCTTTGGGTAAAAAAAAAATTTAAAACCTCTAATTTAGATGAAATTAAAAATATATATTATTAAAATGCATGTTTCGAAATGGCATATCACAAAACAAGTTCACTGCTTCCAAAATCATAAAGTATAAATTTTAAAAAAAAATATACAAATGTAATAATGAATTAAATTGAAATATACAGATAGAACATAATGTTTCTTTAAAATAAAAGGTTTTAACAAATTAGGAAACATCCACTAGAAGAAAAAAATGTGTTAATATATTAAAAACTATGAATACGTTACGCGAACCTAATCAAAGCATGCTTTATTGTCCCAAGGAATAATCACCAAATGATTTAAATAAAACCATAACTATTGTCAATCAAAATGAACTATCATCATTTCTCATAACTTAAACATTTAGAAGCATTTATGATATTCGTAAATAGTTTTCTCAAAGTCACGTTATTTTTCCTTTCTCCACACTTTCCCCCTCTCCATTATCAAAGTTTCGAAAAATTTTGCTTTTTTTTTTCTCACGGCGGTATACGCTTCAGTAAGAAATTGGAATGCACTAAAGCAAGACTTTCCGAAATCATGGAAAGGGAGAAAGTGAAGAGTGAGAAAAATCACGTAACATTGAGGCGTCTATTCTATTTACAAAGAGTATAGTTTCACTTTAACAGCTGTTTATGAAAAATCGAGTAATTTTTTGTACAAAATCTTATTATAGGAAATGGCAAGTTCTTTTCGTTGGTTTCGTCATATTGCACTTATGCACTTAGTGGCGACAAATCTAGCCATATGGATTAGAATAATGATGTGGGAAAGTGCAAAAGATTGGTTAGATGCGACTCATCACAAACATAACTCTAGTGTTGAATGGGACCATACAAAAATCAATTTTAGTCTACACTCTCTGGACTCAGATGAAAAACATCAGGATGAGTTTTATCATAAACCTCAACATCGAGTACACAGTAAGCACATTTCTTTATTATAGAATTGATTTAGTATAATTCTGATTATTTTTTGTAAAATTATCATTAAAAGTTGATTTAATATCATTTAATATCATAAAAAGTTGATTAATAGTTGAAATCGATTTTATATAAGCATTAATGAAAAACTTGTTTGTGTTCGCAACTAACACCACTAATAAAATTGTAATCTGGTTTTCTCGTTATCTTTTGTTGCTCCCTAATAGATTTCATGAAAACTTAATGAGTTGTACAGATATAAATAAATCTGTCATTCCCGCCTTCTCGATTCTCGCTAGTTCTTCTCTCTCGCTCTCTCTCTCTCTCTCTCTCTCTCTCTCTCTCTCTCTCTCTCTGCCTGTTAAGGCAGAGGGGTGCGATTGTTCTTGTTTTTACAGTGGCGCCATCAATGGCCAAGAATTCAACTTCTGCCACACCCACACATCACACCCGTTTATAGGGCAGACCCAATCATATATCTATTCATTCATCCACTGATCGTAATTTTGACCTGTATCAGAGAACTATCAATATCCAATTCAGTACCTCCAGAGGTATTGATTTGTTATGGGAACATGGAGGACTTGGCGACTCGAGATATTTAACGTGCATCAGTCACCATTTACTACACTGGGACTGACGGGGTTCGAACCCACGAACTCTCGGACTTGAGCCCAGCGCCCTACCGACCAGGCTATCCCGACCCTCCAGTTCTGCTACTGGAATTATATTACCAATCGTGTCAGTTAAAAATTAATAGTTCATGAATTGAACTGGAATTACAAATCATGCACAATAGAAATTGGGACTTCTGATAATTCAATTGACTTAAACAATACATAACAACTGAATTAAACAAATAGATATTGATTTTTAACCCTTTTCTATTTTCTCGTGTTTGAATCTCATTTTGCGTGACAAAAACAATTAATTAGTGTTATGTTTGTCTCGAAATCAGTATTGGACCTAAATTTTGAGGGAAAAGTCACTTTTTAAGGGGTCACAGTACCCAAAAAATGACCAAAACATCGATATTTTCTTTATTGCTTATAATAAAACTTCAAACTATTTCTAACTAAAAAAACATATAAACTATAACAACTAAAAAAAATCATCTCTCCATATACATTTTTGAAAAAGTTATGAACGATTTTAGATTGTCCTAAAACAGAAACTTGATTAGCAGACAGACTTTAAAGTGCTTTTTCTCATAGATGATAATTTTGTGTTTTGATCTTAATTAAATTCATAAGGAATTTTTTCTATTTGAGATAAAGCTTTGAAGTAAACTGTTTTATCTTAAATATAATACATTATTTTAAACTGTGCATGGAATAATCATTTTATGAGGTATTAAAATTTTTACAGCATGTTACATATATCTAACAGGAATTTTTAACCTTTTTTTTCTACTTTTTATAAAATAATCTGTATAAAATGTTCTAATTAATATATCAACAAATGAATGCACAAAATTGTTAACATGAATATTGTAAGCAATAAGAAAAAAAAAATTTTTGATGTTAAAATAAAAAGCCTTAAGGATTAAAAAATTTGGAATTTTTAAAATTTTTTTAAAATTTAAAAAAAATTAAACAGTTTAATTATTTTTTGAAGATAAATTATTGATTACAAGTTAAATAAGCATGTAAAGCATCCACAAAATGAATGATTATGCCTTTATTTTAAAAAAATGTTGCAAGGGTACTGTGATTCCTTAAAAGTAAAATAGGTAGAGAAATGCATGTTTCAAATATGACCTCTGAACCATTAGTTTTGAAATCTCAAAATAGTAATAAAATTATTTGAGTTTATTTATATTATTTTAGAAAAACTGCCTGATTTTGGAATGTATTTATATCCTTTTTTTAACTAAAGTTTAATTTAGTGCTAATAATAAAATTTATATTAATTAAAGTTATGTTATTAACTTTTTATTAAACATCAAAATCACAAAATTTCCAAAAGTGTTCAACACTAACTCAAATTAAACTAATTATAAACAATCAATACTCAAAATGTCGCTAATTTTTGAAAAAGGCTTATTTTACTCAAATCAGCAAGTGGTTCCCTCTTATTGTTCCTATTTTTACCAAATTTGGTACAAAGAACAACACAAGAGAAAAACATGTGTTGGTCGTTGGCTATATTTTTTAAACTGATCTTTAATATATTTGGTGGGTTGATTTTAACCACGGAAGCATTGTTTTTCAAACAGTCTAATTTTAAGCTATTTTTAAGATTACCTCATGAAAGAATATCGGCTGAATCTCGAAAAGCAAGTTTGTAGAGAGTAGAGATAAAATTTTAAAACAAAAAATTATTTTTACATTTAAAAAGAGCGCACATAATACAATCAATTTCAGTTTAAAAATTCTTAACAACTAATAAAAAATTTTTCGTGATAACAAAAATAACATATTTGATAACCTAATTTCGCTGCTTCTCCAAAGGTAAAACTGATGGAGAAAAATTGTTTTGAAACTTTTAAACTAAATGTAATAGTCGCACTCAATTTTCAAATTTCGTGCACCAAGCAAAAAAATTCTTTAACAGCAATTTTTTTTTTAAAAAAAGAAAAGTTTTTTCTCTTTTATTTTTGCTTTGCAATTTTTAAAAAAAAAAAAAAAAAATTCTTAGAAAAATAAAATTCCTCCTCCTTTTTATTTTATTTATTTTTAAAATTCATCATGAATTGAATTTTATTTTGTTTAAATACAATAGTTAAAATCAATTTCATGCATCAAAAAAAATTCTTTATTCCAGTGTTTTCAAATATTTTACTCTAAAAAGGTTTTCCTTTTAATTTTGTTCCATCAAACCATTTTGTTAAGTTTTTTTATTTTTTGCTTCGCTATTTTCTAAAAAAAAATCAATTTAAATTTGTGTTTACAAAACAATGTTTCTATATTTTTTTTCATTTTAGTTATTTTTAATTTCTTCATCAATTGAATTTTCTTTTCACAGCTACATCAAAATGTTTTTGGGAAAGTTTCAAAGTACACAACGAAACAGAGGGTTTGATGACTTATCATGTCTGCGTTCAAAACTCCACAATTGGTGAAATATGGGAGAAAGCCATGCCTTATTTGTATCCCTTTATTGTACAATACAGTTTAGTTGCCACTGCTATTATTTACACAACATGGTCTAACCTGCAAGTGCAACGAGTCAAACTGCAACGATTTGCTGCTGTTTCTGTATATGGCAGAGAACAAACATCAGAGGATATTAATTGCGGTGGTTCTACTCGTGGAATGTTTTTAGGATTTTTAATTCTTGTAGTAGGAATTATTGCTGTTGTATTATTTTTTGTTCTTGCAAAAGATAGAAGTTTCAATGTCCATTTTATGATTGCCATAATAGAATGTGTTATATTTGCTCTCTCTACTTTGATAATAATAATTGGAATAGTACAGATTAAGAAAATGAAGAGTAAAACATCAAGGCAAGGAAAGTTATCAGATTTTCTTCAAAGAATAGGGTTGCTGGCAGTTTATGTATATGGCATTTGCAACATTATTGTAGGTGGAGTTTATATTGATACATTGGAAAGTTTTGTCTTATTTATCGATGGCTTCTTGATGGTTGTTCAAGCATGCTTGCAATCATTATTTATTCATCAAGTTTCAAAAAAGAGACTCAGTCCCTTGAATATCGATGAAAAGCCGGGTCGTCAAGTTGTCATCTTCCTTGTGTTTGTCAACATTTCTCTTTGGATTCTCGAATCATTTACAACTCAAAGGCAACTGAGAAGTCAACTGCAACTGAAATTTTATGGAGATATTGCTTGGCCTGTAATAACAAGAATCATCATGCCTTTCGTCATTTTCTATCGGTTTCATTCAGCTGTAGCTTTATTGGAAGCTTGGAGGAAATCATACCGTGTTAAACAAAATTAATGAATGATACAATTTGCCAGTACTATATGCCTTCCTCTAATACACTGAAAACTTTTTATGTGCTGATGAATATTTTTAAAAGACAATATTTTTAGATTTTTATTCGTGTATAATATATATAATTAAGTCGTTTAATTTGAAAACCAACTCAGTCCAATTTTAGAAATACTACAAAAGGAACTTTACCTAGGCATTTGATTTCAAATAAACAACTTTGAAAAGTACTGTAGAAAAGGATTGACTGGCATCTGGCATTTGATCCAAATGACCGAATTTTCAACTTCTATGATTCAAAGGTCGTACCTTAAGTATGCTAATTATTTGATTTTAACGCGATTTTAGCGATAGAGTTATATGATTACAAATCTTTTAATTAAATTATTGTTTATTTAACTGTTTTTTTAATTAATTAATATATTTTAAGTTACGAATTTAGACGTGAAAACGTACATGTTGTGAGTAAACTTAGTTTTCTTTTCTTTGCAGATTGCAAATTTTAACCACCGAAATTAAGAGATAGCCACAATCTGGAAAATATGTTCCTGGTCCCTTTATCTTAGCCAGAAGTGAGGTAGATAGTTACGTAATAAAATTTTTAAACACAGTAATGAAGCTAGTTTATCCAAAGATAATTTCAATTACTTCAGTTAATAATGATGAAAGTTTTGAAATGAAAGGTATTCAATTTTTTAGATAACCTTAATTGATGCAATTTTAAACGAAAGAGTCCAAAACTTGATTAAAATTAGCATAATAGTTTCAAAGGATAAAAATTAAAAAAAAAAAAAGTCTATTTTGAAATTTTATTGCTTTAATTATTCAACCAATTTCATTCAAAATTTGGATTATTTTATTTAAAATTTTATCGTTTGAAATGATGTGAAGTATTTCTAACAAATCTTTTCCAGGCTGGCCTTATTAAAATTATTATTTTACAATGAAATTGTAAAATAATAATACTAACAACAATAATTAAAAATTATTTTTGGAATGCAGTTATTTTTGGACAAATATGCTTTCATAGTAGCAAAAACTTTGATTGAACTGTGTATATAATTCAGAGATGTTACCAAAAACTCAAAATGTTAAGAAAAACGCTATGGGTACCTAACTTTTGTTCGATGTTTTGACTAAACTAATGAATCCATATTTTCCAGATTCCGAGTTCTCCCTCTCACACAATTTCTTATATATATTGAAAAAAAGTAAGGAAAAAAGTATATTTATTCGAAGAAAGCACATTTTGTGTCTGATTTTCTAAATTAATTAAAATAAACAGTTTTGTTTAAAATTAAGAGAATCGTACCTCTGACCTACCCCTCTTGGGGCACGCGGAAAAATCAACTCGCCGCTACGATAGGCCCCTCATTAGAGGTAAGGCATAACCGTATTTGTACCGCCTGTCCGTGAGGAAAGAGTTGTAAAATTAAAACGAATTTTTTTGTACTAGCAAGAAAACAAAATTAAAAATTTTGAAATATTTATGAAAGATTGTAGAAACAATAGTTTACGATTGCATTCCCTCAAAGCGATTTAAAAATAAACTTATGATCTATACAAGAAAAAAAAAAAATTATATATATATATTTTTTTTTTGGAAAAACGTGGATTAATCTGGTTTAAAAAACAAATGTCTTAATTGTGTGTTATAAATATAGCAGGTATATTTTTAATTTTTTTCCTTAAAACTTTTAGCATGTAAGTATCATGACCATTGGTTTTGATTACAAATGACAGTAGTATTTTCATTGCTGAATTCGGCGAACAACTTGACAATCAAGTTTAATATTCATTCTGACAGAAATGAGTATTAATTATATCGTGGAATTTAATTTCAATATCATTACTTGCTTACAATTTTAATGATATTTTATATCACATCTTCTGCTGGTTATGTTAACGCTGTATGAAAAGTAAATAAAATTTTTATACGATTTTAAAGCATTTTGTCATTTGTATAGAAGTGTCATATTTAAAAAATGTGGTAAATGCTAGTGACATTTTTTTAATTCCTTAATACACATACGAATTCAAGATCATCATCTTTTAATTTAAAATTGGAAATTAAATTACCTCGAATAATTTATTCGTGATTAAAATTTTATTATATTGTTAGTATAGTTATACTAAGTATTCGTACATGGAGTTTTCAACTCATGATATGCACTTATAGAATGAAACATTTCAAATATGTTTTTTTTTTCTGATTATTCTATTAAATTTTGATGGATTCAATTTTCACGGACTTGATGATGTCATCCATGAACTATAAATTAAGTAACATAAGGTAATAGATTTTTCTCATCTAAATTAATATATATTTTCCCCAATGGAAACAAGCTTAACATCTTTGAATTGGATATCGAATACAATAACAATAATTTAGAGTGGGAAGTGTTGAGCATTTATATAAAAAATTGACCATTCGAAAAGCTAACTGATGACTTTAAAGAAAACGAAAAGCAACCCTATGATAGATAATTCGTGATTTTGTAAGTTAAAATTGATGTTGATTCTTTTGTTAGTTGCAGAAGTATAATGAAATACATTCGAAAAAAGGATATGAAGGTACCAAACAAAGGGAATATTTTATTCAACGTTGACCTGATTTATTTATTTATATTTTTTGGTGCATTCGAAACCGCTTTTTATATATTATTTTGAAAGATTATTAAAACTTTGGAAATATTAATAAAATTATTATTATACTAAAAATATCAGTTTAAAGCAGGGTTATTTTCAACAAAATAAAGCAGAAAATCTAACTGAGGAAAACGGACTGATGAGATTGCATTCGGCAGTAAAACATAATAAAGATGCTATTTTGTAGTATTTTAGTTAGAATATACCGTCATACAGGGTTACTAAAGCAAAATTTTAATTTGAGGGCTCACACAATATAAAAACTCTTACTTTGGAGATAAATCAAATTGTCGTAAAACTAAAGTCTACTAAGTTACACTCTTACGTTTACATTATATGTATGACAGTTTTCTAAAATATTTTCGTTAAAGACGAAAAAATAAAGCATGGTGGATTAAGTTACCCCGCAATAAGGGGTAATTAAGAGCAACTCTAAGAATTTAATATTTATATTGTGTTTGTAGGTGATGAAGTATAACAAAAGTATAAAATAAATATACACATACTACTCAAAAGACTTATTAGTAAGAATAATGCGTAAAAAATTTTTTTACATTTTTATTTCAGTAAGTTTAGACAATAAATAAAAGTACAAACCAAACATTTTATTTTAAATCTGAAACTTTATAATTTTGATCCCAATCCGGAAGACAAGGTAACTCCTGGATTAAGTATTGGGAGAGCTTTGCCTTCTTGGAGGGCTTTTTTTATGGAATTTACCCGCATTTGCGCTACATGGTGAGGAAAACAACGAAAAACTCACACGGTTAGCCTGACTGCAAGGGGACACTGACCCATTATCCGTCAGCATTGTGGTCGGTGCAAGCCGGATGCAGAGTTCGTATCCCGGTTCAACTCATTGGAAGGCGAACGCTGTTTCGTTGTCGTACATGGCTAGTGTCGCTTGCCTATTATGACCTGTGGACCTCTTCAGAAGCACATGAAGAAACAGTTCATAATAGAAAAAGCGTCCTTAAAGCGTATGACGACATTTCCGGGTATGGGTTCCTATGCAATTTTAATCCTGATGTGTGCTCTTTTAAACCTAGAAGTTCGTCACAACATTTATGCAACATTATTATTTATATAACGTTTTTAAATTTGTACATTTCGACAAAAAATGTCATTTTAAATAAAAACTAGAACAAGGGAGAGAGAAACCCTCTTGCGAATTTGAAATCAGCGAAGCGAAAGTATTTAGTCTAAAAGCTCTCATGAAACAGAAAATTAAAAAAAAAAAAATTTTCTCCAGTGTTATTTAAAATAGTGTAATAAAATTTGACACGAGATGAAAAAATTCCACTTTTAAAGTATTTAATTTTTCTAAAAAGTCATTTTATTAACTTATTTAATGTAATATTCTCATCCTTATTAAATATATTAAGTGAAGTTTAAGCTGCAATTTTAACAACACATAGGAAACTTTAATTTTAGCAAAACAAGTTGTTTTAATTCAAAATAATCTATTTTGAAATACTTGGGTGGTTGAAACTCTGTATGGTGGTGGAACAATTAGGAATAAGGTCTCATTTTTAAAAACTTCTAATTTGCCTGGCTCTGAAGACCAATAAAATCTTTTAATAAACCTACTCATAACATTTATTAGTTTTTCTTATTAGTTTATCTTAGTTTAGTTTATATTCAACCTTCGTTGCATCAATAACATATGGAAAGAAATTTCTTGTTGCATTTATACAAATGCTTGATCTTGCCTAAATTGGATGTGGGGATTTTAAATCTAAAATTAGTTTTGCTCTTAGAGCTACAAATTTCTTTTTTTTAATTGTATTTATAGTCTATTTTTGGTCAAAATGTGCATATTTAAATACATTATATAATACAGGGAGCCACGTAAATGTTGCGACAAACTTTTTTAGGAGTTAGCCACATCATCAGGATTAAAGCATAGAAACCCATGCCAAGAAATGTAGTCATACGTGTCTAGGGGCGCTTCCCTTTTGACCAGGTCAAAAGCAGATGATGACCAGTTCTTAGAAGGGGAATGATGCGGCGTATGATGACTTTTCCATGCAATTTTAGTCCTGATTATGTGCTCTAACTCTCCAAAAAGTTCGTTCCAACATTTACGCAAGTCCCAGTTATATATAATGTCTTTAAACTTGTACGTTTCGACAAAAACTAGATAAAAAAAAATGTCATTAAAAAAACTGTAGCTTGAAGAGAGAAACAGATTTCGGTTTTGAAATCAGCAATGTGAAAATATCCAAAATCCGTGAAAAATAATGTTCCCCAGTGTAGAATTTTATAGGTAATCCGTAGTACAAACTATTGCAAGTCGTGTAAAACAACTGAGATGCCTAAGCACCACATGCATATATAACACATTTATTTCTAATACAACAAATTTTGTGTCCTCATTAAAATCATAAATAAATTACTCTATAATTTTTACTCTTTCTTTGATTTTTGATTGTTACTTTTATTTTAAAAATATTTTGTATAAAAAATTCAGTAGAAATTATAAATTAATGTTAATATTTTTCTAATAGTCATTTCTGTCCATTCCACCATTTTACTGTTTGTAGGGATGAGTAGAAATAGTGACAAAATGCTGAAAAATGGTATTTTGTCTAAACAGTTTATTTAAACTCTTATTTTCTACATTCCTGTAATTTAGAGAAGGAATAGAATAATACATTTTTATTGGCAATACTATTTCTGGTTACTAGAAAAACATTCTGTTTCTTGAATTATTTTTCTATGATATTGAAAAAAATATGATACGATATTTTTGTATTAAATATTTAGATATTTGAAGATAATCCTGCGTAGATTGCACTACATGGCTTTGCAACCATATTGATTGCTAAATAAACATCCCTCCCCCCCCGATAGATTATAATTTCTGACTTCCGAATTCTAGCCTTAATCTGGGAATTATGGTGCTAATAGTTAGATCAGGAGAGCGGTTCAAAGTTTGGACCCTTGAATGTAAATTTTACTTTTGCGTACTTCACCATATCTAATGAACGAATAGAAATATTTTTGCACAAAATTATAAAATTCGTTTATAGAAAGATAAATGAATATATATAACCGTGTGTTAAAAAATTCCTCTCTTTTTTACAAGTAATTTTTAATATTTATAATTTTTTTTTTTCAAAAAATGATTTCTAATATTTATTATTTTCTTTTAATATTTTATTCAATAATCGCGAAAAAATTTTGAGTTGCAAGGTAAACAAAGTTTTAAATCATTTTAAAGAATATTATTTTATATGGCAAAATACAAAATTTAAATTAAATCTGTTGAATAGTGCCTGAGAAATAGAATTTTTAAATATTTGACTTCTTTAACCCTATATTTTGGGAGTCGGGAATCATAATCTGGTATGCAAAGAGTACTTTTTTATACCTGATTTTGTATTTTAAAATATCTTCTGCACTAATTTATTAACATTTTTGAGATTTCCGTCTAGAACCATTGAGTCCTTAGTACGCATAAATACAAAAGTTATTTAGAGTGTTCCGTTTATTTTTTGCTCACTGTATATAAAAGCGATTTTTTTTAAAAAATAATTTTAATTAAAATATGACGCAACGGTAATATTTTATTAAATTTTTTTCAATTAATGATAAAAAATTTAGTGAAATATTTTTGCCTTTCAAAAGTACACAATTCAAACTGTTTATAATTTGAGTTGAGAACAATATTTTAATCTTCTTTCTTTTTAAACTGGGCTGCAAGTACTGAGAGTATTCTTCCCTCCTTTTCATTCTATATTATTTCTATAGCCGTACTATTCTTATGTTTTCCTCACGAGTGAGAAAGTTAAAGAAAATGAAAAATTTTAGTAGTTCACACAAACTGCAATAGATGGCGGTGGATGTGAACACTCCTTCTCGGTTGAAACCTAGAAGTTATTTTCATTTGAAAAAAGAACTTTTTTTTTTTTTATTATCAACCTTTCGATGATATTGCAGATAAAAACAGAATATTCATGAGTTTGTTTACTGTTTTAAAATGATATTTTGAAAACTAATAGAGACAAAAAAATTTTTTAAAAAATTTTTATGGTATTTCTTAAAAAATTTATGACTTAGAATTTTCAAATTTTAAAAAATAACAATAATATCTGTCGAAAGAACAACTGAAAGATAACTATAAATTACTGCAGAAATGAAAAACAACAATTAAAAGATTTCAATTATTATCATTTTCTACTTATTAATACTATTGATATTAATTGTTGTACTTCCTGAAAAATATACCATTATGAATTAATTTGCCAAGTCCTAATTTTGAAAGACTAAACTATAAAACTTCAAGAAATAACTTATCAGTAAAATTGTGTAAATAACACAATTTTTTTTTCTTTCTTTATTAATAATTTCCTAATTACTTTTTAGATTATTTGAAATATGGAAACAAACAATTTATCCAATAAATATACAACTTCTGTCATGCAGCAATTAAAAATGATATAGGTTAGTCGCTAACAAAAATTAGACATGTGAAGAATTTCCGTTAAAAACGAGAACAATCTCTAATTTGAATTCTGGCTTGTAAAAGTGAGTATTAACTAAAAGCGTTATTTTCTCCACATTAAATAGATATATACAGGATGTTCCGTAATCACCGCTATTAATATATGAATTTAAAATTCTTAAGAAACTCAAAAAGTGCATAGATTAGTATTGTAAAATTAATACTCAATGATGAGAAAAACGCTATGTATAACGAATCACTTGTAAGGAAAGAAAGGCTTAAAAACATCAAAGCTTGGTGGATTGCTGCTAAAAATAGAAAGGAGTTGAAAGGATATTATCAGAAATAACTAAATGTCACTTTAAGCATCAAATTGGTTTTGATATTTCCAGTTCCGCCTACCTCATTCTAGAGATTCCTCAAATTTTCATAAGTTTTTTGTTTGTTTGTTTCTAGTTTAAAAACCAGTTTCGGAGCTGATAGGGCTCAGAAGTTAAGGCACTAAACAGTCATTGTGAAAAAAATGGGGTTATGTCCCTAGTGGTGGCTGAATCTTAAACACCAGCTTGTCTAGGAAGTAAAGGCGGTGCGTGAGCAATGTAGACCACATTGTCACAATCATAAAATGAGGAGGTCATGAAAATGTGGAACCTTAACTCCTACTAGCCCACAACGGGATGTGCATATTTTTTACTTTCTTTTTGACAAAGATTCTTAATTTATGCATTAAGAGCGATCATTACGGGACACCTTGTATATTTACTAAAATTTCTGGAAGTGACAAACTTAAATATTTTTTTTCAGAGCTGATTTTCACAAAGTGACTTATATTTCCCATAGTATAATTTGCATTCAACATTTACGTTATTTTAAATACTATTGTATATTTTAAATTTATCGTGGGTATAGTAGCATAATAAAACACGAAAGAAACATGGTTAATTAAATCGTGTATCGTGTTGTAACTGTGTATGGTGTTGTAACAACACCTCCTAGAAAGAGTAGGCCTCAGCACGGGTTACCATAAATATCTTTTAGTAGTCCAAACGTAATGACATATTTCGTATTTTCAAACACTGCGCAGCTTAGTATCCCGAACGTAATGACATCTTTCTTATTTTTCATCAACTGCGCAGTTAACTTCGTCACATCGGACTACTAAATTGATCCGTGCTCAGGCCTTCCTTCTTCTAGGAGGTGTTGGTTGTAACCGTGTGTCAAGTTGTAACAGTGTATCGTGTTATTATTGTGTACCGTATACACCCGATATATCACAGTGCTATGCAATAAATTTTGTGATTGATTAATTTATTTCCTTATTATGGTATTAAGCAGCGAATTTCAACTATGTAATTGTTGAGCACTACGCAAAGTTTCTGACAGTGTAACTTAAAATAAAACTTTTTCTGAAAAGATCGAAAATTATATTTTCCCGAATTTTGTTAAACATTAATCTTTACACAAATTTATGATTTTTTTTTTTTTTTTTTTTTTTTTTTTAAATTTTGGAAACATGTCATAAAAATTCAAGGTCTCGATATTTTAAAATTCTATGCACTCCCATGGCTCTGTGTATTGTACATGTTACGATTTTATCGATATACAACCGAATTAAACAGAATGTAGTCTTTTTCCTACAAATAAAGTAAAACTGTAATTTGAGCGTTCAGATTATGATCGAAAACAGAGGATGGCGTCATTAGTCCATTTGCAGATTAAAAATCTGAACAGTCCAATATAACTGGGATCAGGGGTAAAGAAAGACTGTCGCCAAATTTACTATTCCTCCCTTTTTCCCTGTCTGCTTGTTATCGCTTGATAATTACGTCTTCGTCTGTAGATATTGAGTCAAAAATCTTTCTTTTAGAATTTAAAGCTTATTTTATCTTTCTCGTAAAGAAGAAATTTGGTGTTGGGTATCTTTCTTATCCTTTTTACAACTTGGAAGTTCAGAAAGATGAGGAGAATTGTCATGAAAAGGAAACATGAAGATGAATGCATTTTTTTTATCTTCCTTTTACTAGAATTTGATGTTTCTTCAATAATAAGGAAACTTAATAAAAGCAAATCTTTAAAAATGGATCTAACAAATTCAATAAGGTAAGGATTTTATAAAAAAGTATTAAAAAAATTAACCAAATAAGAAAAACAGAATCAGTCAATAATAATTTATGCAAAAAATGTTATTTTAAATACGATATAGTCGACAAAAAGAAATCGGACTGAACCCACTGTTTGAAATCTGAGCTAGCTCACGACTGAAATTGCTAGGTGCTGAATTGCTTTGTGCCCACTCGAGTCCGAAAGTTAATATGACAGATAAAGGATGAAATTTGTAAGTATATAAATTAGAAATTTGCCATGCAAATAGTCAAATAAAATAAATTAATAATACTGCTTATTTACGAATATAATACCCGATATTACCCCACCTTCCCCAATGTGAAAAACATAAAACATCTATATTAAAGATGTCTGTTTATACGAAGTGGATATTTTTTGTTTCACCAACAACTTTACCCTTAAAAAGCTCTGTGCCTTAAATATAAATAATTTAATCTATATATTATTGTTTCTTCAAAATATAACTCTAATCTAATCTAAATTCTTAGCTACCAATTTCTTATTTGTCCTTTTAATATGTCGCTCAATTAGTGTTGAACATAAAAACGTACTTTCTCTGAATAAACACATATCGAAATTATGACTCACAAAATATAAGAGTCTTTAATCCATAAAATATTTTCTCATAGTTAGGGGGGTAGTCGAAAGTTTGGGGTTCTTTGTTTATGCTTTTGCTGAATTTAATCATATCTGGAACTATCAATGCAATTCAAATATTTTCGCACGCCATTATAAATATCGTTTTTCAAAAGACATTAAATACTTTTTTTAAAATTTTTTTATTTCATTCTAATTTTTTAAAGAATTGAACAGTAAGGTTTACAAGTAGTAATATGTAACAGTAAGGTTAGATCATTTAAAACTGCATAAGTTTTACTGATATAATTGAAAATGAACAGAAGTTATGAATTGCACCTATAAGAGCAGTTTGTTAAATAAATAATTAAAGCCTTCCAGTAGCAGCTCGTTTTGAGCTAAGAAGGTCATGGAGGTAAAAGATCCACAATTTTGTGACCAACTGTATGATTTTATTTTATTTTTTTATAACCGTCGTTGAACTGCCCACCCAATTTTGGGTTTACGACTACTAATGTTCAACTCCGTAGCCTTGTAACTTTGAACCCAATCCAGAAGACAAGGGAATTCCTGGATCAAGTATAGGGAGAAATTTGATGGAACAAACCCGCATTTGCGTTACATGGAGAGGAAAACCACGAGAACCTCTCACGGTTAGCCTGACGGCAAAGGGACTCTAACCCATGATCCGTCTACCACTGAGGATATTTCATGTCAGCAATGTGGCTGGTGCAAGCCGGATGCAGATTCGTATCGACCAGCCGTCGTGGGATTCGAACCCGGTTCACCTCATTGGAAGGCGAACGCTCTATCCCCTGAGCCATCGCGGCTCATAATGGTATGATTGTAACAATGTGGTTACGACTGCGAACAGGCCGCTTTTCCAGACAAGGGCACCCATCAATTTGAAGCTGTATGGGCATTAATCCGCCACTGGGGATCGAATCTCAGTTCTCCTCAAGGACAGTTCAGTATGCCTCGGTAGCGCAGTAGGTAGCGCGTCAGTCTCATTATCAAGGACAGTTCAGTGCCTTAACCACAGCGCCATCGCGGTTTATCGCTTAAATAAATAAATAAAATTAATGTATCAAATACATGTATTTATCAAATAAATGTATATATCAAATAAATGAATACATCAAATAAATAAATAAAACAAAAAACAAGGAGTGTCAAAAGGCAGTTTAAGACTCTTAAATTATAAAATTTGACACCAAAAATATTTCATTGAAGTCACTACATGTTTTAAAATTTGCATTATTTAATTATATATTGAGTTAATTGGCTATATTAAGGCAATTACAAGCATTATAATATAAACTCAACCGTAATAAAATGTTGCAAACACATTAAAACAAATTAGTTTAGTTTTAACCATTGTATTTTTTAAATTTATTTATACATACACAGTACATATTATTTAATATATTATTTTACACATACAGTGCATTCATATACAGTGCATAATTCTTAAAATTGGTCACATCGTTTTTTTTTTTTTTTTTTTTTTTTTTAATAAGATAACATCGCGTTATACTTAAAATATAATCTATAATAATAAGAAGAATGAGTTAAAAAAAACAGTTTTTGAAAATTAAAAGTAGAATTCAATTTACGAAAATTTTGATTTTTCCCCCCATAAAATAAAGTTCTTTACTTCTAAAAATATTTTCTACAATAATCGTTACACTACTGATAAACCATTATATAATATGTCCAAAGCTTGAAAGTGGTATAAAATATATGTGAATTCTTTAATATCGAAAAAGAATATACTCGAGTAAATAAAATTTGCCATATAAGCATTATCTTTAGGAAAACATTTATTGTTGATTTTTCTAATGTTAGTTTTGATACGTAAAAATAAACACAACCTCAATCTTTAAGTTCAATCCTTTGACCTTTCATAAGAAGGAGATAAACCCCTCAAAAATAACTTGAAAGGTGTGGTTAAAGCGGCTTTCTTTTATGAATTTTGAATCCTCTTTGAAGATTTTATACCAGCATTTACTTAATACAGTGTTTATTTCGTTTAATTTTTTATGTAATGTTGCCATATGATAAATCTATTTTCAAAATAAACACATAGAGTAATATCAAAAATATATGTATGTTTAGAAAAACTTATCTTAAGTCAAATGCTAAAAAATAAAAACGATAGATTAGACTTGGGCACTTCTAGTTGTTGTAAACTTTATCTAGAAGATTTGATCATTTTGTCAAAAGTTACGATCAGTGCCGGATTAAGCGCACGCGGGGCCCTAGGCCATTCAAATATTTGGGGCCCTTAGATTAATTTTTTTTCTCGTATATTTTTTATTTATTCAAATATAAAAGTATTTATATATCTTTTCATTTAAGAAAGCATATTTAAAATAAAAATAAATAATAATAAATTAAATTTTACTTTATTTTGTTAAATTAGAATTAAAAAATAATCATAATATATATATTTGAAATTGATTTTTTTTATAAAAAAAAAATCATTGTTTTTCCTAATTTTTTAAAATTTATTTTCAATAAATCCATTTCAAAGGGGCCCCTAATCATTGGGGGCCCCTCACCATGACCTAGTCTGGCCTAATGGGTAATCCGGCATTGGTTACGATTAAGCTGAAGACAATGACTTCGGTGGTCAGCACAAAAAAGCACAGGGAAAATCCCGGAAAAAAGAGCACCGAAAAAAGCACCAGATAAAAAAGCACCGGGAAGAAAACACTAGAAAATCATTTCTTAGGGTATAATCATTACTAAATTAGATTATTTAGAGTGATTTTGTTTAAATATAGAATTTCTTAATAATCTTTTACCACACTTTCATAAATAATTTTAGTTAATGCTTGCACAATGAAAAATTTACAAGAGACTAATGTTTTAACAAATTTTAATAATAATAATTCCAAAAAAAATTTTTGTGGAATTTTTATTTTTTATTGTGTTTATAAAGTTGGTGATTCCGAAATGCTATTATTGCTTCTCGACTCACATTTAATATTAATTTACAAAGTATAGTTTATAAAATAAAAATCAAAGCGACTTAAATAATAAAAAAAATTTCTACAAAAAATATTTAAACTGCACAAAATATTAAAAAATATTTTAACTGCAAATTTTTTTTAAAATTCATTTGTTACAAATTATTATTAATTAAAATAAAAAGAAATTTTAAGAATATTTACTTCAGACTGTATTTTTTAATTAAAATTAATTTCAACTTGACTATACTTGCTCTTTTTGAAAGCAACAATAATTTAAATAATCAATTTTTTTTTCCTTGTTCGCACTCATCCTTTTACTTACTTCAGATTCAAACATTTAAAAATTCACGTTTATCGATCGAAAGATCATATCATGACCATGAAACGGTCATTAAATTCGTATGTCATTAAACAAACATTAAACAGTCATAAATTTACATCGACTCTTTTCTGGTGCTTTTTTTTCCAGTGCTTTTTTTGCGGTACTTTTTCTAGGTGTTTCTCCTGGCTTTTTTTTTCCGTGATTTGACACCCTAAAGAGGCAATATAAGTTTAAATGACTTGGGTCATTTAAACTCATTGCACGTCACGTTTGGCAGCATACCATTGAGTTGCCTTATATAAGTTTACCGTTATAACATTAGAAATATTATAAAAGTAAGCGGTGAATATAAAAAGCACAAAATGAGGGTATCCAGAGAAAAATTCCATGAAAAAAAAAGGAAAAAAATTAGAAAAATCCCATTAATTTCAGAATTCAAAAGCTAAGAACAGAATTCGCTCTTTAAAAATTATATGAATTTAACATCTGATTCCAATCGGCTTAGCAAGCGGATTTTCATGTTGATTTCTCAAATCATGAGATATGTTTTATTTTTAATTAATGCCGGAAGATTAATTAGAAGCTTAAGGAAGGGAAATGTTTCGTATTTTAAAAAATTGAACTGAATGATTAGGACTTGCAAAGCTCCTAAAATTTTCTTACATTTTTTTTTTATTTGAACTGAAGTAACTCATTTAATCATTTTTTAAATATATTTTTTCCTCATCGCAATATTAATCCTTAAAAAGACTAATTGATGTATTATGTATGGTAATTTTATAATAGGAGACTTACAAAAAACATTAAATATAAAAAAGTTCCTCGTCATTAACTTCAAATTAATTCATGTATATTAATTGTTTAAAAAAAGACCTAATTACATTCAAATAAATATTCCATTTCATTAAATTAGGGCTACCATTCAATTTAATTTGGTCAGTTGATTTATTGTTTTTAAATTTTCATTGGAAAGTAATTAGATATTTTGAAACAGTAATTAATATACTAGAAGTACGGAAAGGAACTTTTTAATATTTTATATCTTTAAAGTGTAAGTCTTCCATATCGTTGGCACTTCTCCAGAAGCTTTAATTGCCGAGTTGAGTTTTTTTATTTTTGAGCTGTGTCCATTTTCTTAAACACACAATTTGAGCTGTGTCAAGAATAAAATGTTCACCGACGGAATTCGTGTTTTTGGCCTGGTGCTAGTGACATTTTAAGTATTAATTAACAATTATATCTCAATGAATTAACTTTGTGATAAGTTAGAAATATGATCAAAAATGTAATATTTTATTCTTATACAACTTTAAAAAAATCAGTACTTGATAATTATTTCTTGTATACGAATATTATAGTTGAAATTTAGAAGTATTTTTAAATTTTCTTAAGTTTTCTAATAATTTAGTTAAACAGTAAAAAATTTGAAAAGTTGATAAGAAAACGCTTGTTAAAATTGCTCTAAGGAGATTTGTAAACTTGTTAGATTATTTGTTTTCCCCCACTTTTAAAAAATTGCTATAACAGCTTTTAAATTTGTTTTGCTTATTTATAAAATGAAAATATAAAATTTTTGAATAATTTTGTTAGTATTATTCGTATAAAAGTTGGCGTGATATTTTTATATGACATTTTTGTTATATAAACAAATCGATATTGGGTTGATATTCACGTATATTTATAAATCGATATGATATGGTCGATATTCAGGTATATTTATAAATCGATATGATCGAGAAATATAAAAGAATACATCGAAATTTCTTAGTTTTTGATGCGCAGTTTCAATTCCCATAAAACAGGGAAAATTTTCTGAAATGTAAGTATTAGATGACAACAATATCATTCAAAACTTGAAAAGATTAAAACTAATTCCCTTTGCCAAAATCATTTATTTTGATAAACAGAAAGAGCTTCATGAAGAGGGGGGGCTTATGACTCTATTTCGTTTTCAACTTCCCCCGATTCCCTTTGCACGTAATGACTAAAAAAACAGAAGACGACGTTTGTTCCTCTGTGAAGATTAAGTTGAAACATTTTTCGGCAGATAAAAGACTATAATATAAACAGGATCAAATATCGGAAAAATAGACATTTCATTTTCACTTAACTCTATGTCAACATTTCCAAAAGTGTCTATCAGCTAAAGTCACATAAGATTTATGATTTTTGCTCAACTTATGTTGTTAATTACCGATTTATTTATAATCTACATTATTAACTCACTTTTTTATAACATATATATGGGTGATTCTCACGAAATATGACAATTCGGACCAAACATTTTCTTCAAATTTAAAGTCGTCAAAATAATAAAAAATTTTTTTTTCTATACTTCTTTAGTTACACTTATTAATATCTTACAGGCAGCAGTGTAGTTTAGTGACATTTGCTCGGGGAAAAAAAAATAGAAATTTACCAAATCTTGAATGCCAGGAAAATGACGTATTAGCTTAGAAGTTTAAAAAACAGTCAAAAGTAGCCAGGAAAATGACAGATTTTCTTGGAACAAACAAATTATTGACAGAAAAAATTAATTTAAACGAAGTTTTTGTAAATAATACCCTCTGCATATGTTCTAGAAATGCTTACACCGGTTGAGATAAAAAAATTTAGATATTGAAAAATTTA
The DNA here is from genome assembly GCA_949128135.1 of Parasteatoda lunata. Taxonomy (NCBI): domain Eukaryota; kingdom Metazoa; phylum Arthropoda; class Arachnida; order Araneae; family Theridiidae; genus Parasteatoda; species Parasteatoda lunata. The sequence goes on from OX421980.1 coordinate 48,584,741, forward strand.
TAGGAAGTTTTGAAGCTAGTTTTTATTGGAAACACTGTTTGGGACATACCAGGAAAATGACATTTCAAAGTTCAATTAAATTTTTTAACTATACAAAACAGTAAATGCTGGTGCAAAGTTATTTTAAAATGCTAACAGCAATGCTATTTATTAATTTTTTTTTAAAAAAAAGTTCTTCTAGTATTATAGAATTAGATCTTGGAGCAAGGGACAGGGAATTGTCATATTTCGTGAGAATCACCCATACATATAACATGTATTGTAGATTTGGGACCCGAATTCTCATTTTAATTAAGTAAAAAAATAATTGATTTTATGGATGTATAATTTACTTTATTTTAAGTACTATACACTTGTCGGAATTATAAATCAATACCGATTTTAGTGACACAGTCCCGTACGCTTTAAAGAGAACACTTTATTGATGATGGAAAAGCATTAAGGGAAGGTAGGAATTTTTTTATGTTCAATTCGTAAACTTATTGGCAAGCCATACTTTTTAATTCAGCAATTTTTTTCTGCACGTTTGTTTATTTTCACTTTTACATACACATAGTCCCTTTTATTAACTTTTACATACACATACTCTAGCGTATCAGACATATTTCTTATAAACATTCGACTACAGCGTCATTCTCATTGCAACCATTGACGGACACGCGTAAGAATTTCATCAATTTAGTCAACAGTTAAGCTGATTTTAGAACCCTCATTCCCAATTCCATTGTAACCCACCTCAGAAATTATTCTCTATTTTTTCTCGTCAAAATATTTATGCGTACGATCCTTAATGAATTAGCATTTTTCATACTCCGTTCTTGTGAGTGATTTTTAAACTATACATTAAGGGTGGTGATTGCAGAATACACTAAAATGGTTTAGAATTTTTCAGAAAAACTTGTGAAACAAAGCGCAATAAATAAATATGCAGTCAAGCATTAATAAAACAAAATAGTGTTAACAAAACAATTATAGTGTTTGCTGACTGCGAAGCTTAAAACTTAAAAAAATATTGTTACGCAAATTTTGAAGAGAAATTGAAATTTTAAACTTTAACATTAAGATATTTCTAAAATAATCGTCTTTTAAAATATTTAGTGTCAACAAACATTTACTGAAAGAAATAAGATCGACTGTAATTTTTTGATCATCGTGTAGGGAGCAAGTTTTAGCTCTGTCAGCTTTTTAAGAAGTGTATATGTTTAATAACTACACAGTACTTTGTTTAATGGTTAAAATATATCTTTTAGGCTATATGAAAGAAGAAAGGTGTGTTTATAATGAAGCCGGGGAAAAAATCGATACAATTATAAGCAACCACCGCCAAATTCTTAAATGTCAATTTAAAAATCAGTTATTCCTTATACCTTCAGTAAAGCATGGACGTCATTGGCTGGGGGCACATTGGGTGGGAGTGTCCCCCTCAATAATTAGAAATCTCTAATTCCCCCTCCATATTCCTGACAATAAGGAAACATTTTGTGGATTATCATTGATTTAAATTTCTCAAAGTAAAAACAAGGAAAAAAATAATTAATCTTTTTGCATGTATTTACCACATTTAATTTTTAATTTGTTAAAGTTAAAGAATTATTGTGACTGTTTAATTTAATCTGTGTAATTTAATAAGTATAGAAAAAGTTTAAAGTTCGAACTCAGTCATTGAATGTGAAATATGCATTTTCGTCCAACAAGTAAGATTCTGAATTAAGACAATGGAATTCCATTTTCTTCCTTCCTCAAAATTCCTTAAAATCGTCATCTATCTCGCTTTCTCTCTCTTTTTTTTTAAACAAAAACCGCCAAATTCCGTACATTTTCAGTTGTTACAAAAAAGAAGGAAAAAAAAATGCTTATCAAATGGTTCCACGCAAGGAAAAATATTGTCCACAAAAAGTGTTTCACTATTCATTACCAAATTCCACACTTGTCTAGTGTCTTTGTGACTCTTGTTATAGGAAGAACGGGGTCATACGCGACTATTTTTAAGAAATCGGTGGTTCTCTCCCGTCCGATAAGCGAAAAGGCAAAAGTGCCTGAAATTCAATCTTGCAGTGAGAGGGTCTCAAAGATAAAATGAAAAAGGGAAAGCCGCTACTCCCCCCCTTCTGTTCTTCAAGATAAAAGAACTGCTTGTGTGAGCAGGAGGGGGGAACGTGCTTCGAGAGTTCTCGATGCGTGGGAGTGGCTCAGGCATCAATCTCATGCTTGCGCAGCCATCAAAAAATTGCTCTATCTTCACTCACGCTCCCGGAGAACTCTTTTTTGATAGTTTTATCACCGAATACCCCTTGTTTTCTTCCCCCATGAAAAAAAAGGTTTTATTCAAAGTTTCGAGTGGGCTTTAAAATATTGCATTAACATTTTTAAGTATTTAACATTAGAGGACACAGTTTAATCCTGTTTTTTTCCAAATTCAATTTTCCCCTTGTCTAATTCAACGAATTTTTCTGATGGGATTCAAAAAAAAAAGATGAAAATAATGATAAAAGAACTAAATTATAAAAATTAAAATAAAAAAAATTTAACCTCTAAAATAATGCTTTTTTGCAATTGTTTATTGATTAAATTTGACGACTGAATTTGGTAACATAGAAACGATAAACAAAACATTAAGCGTGTGCCTGTATATCCTTTATTTTGGAACATTCAACTTAATATAGATTAAAAGGATTTTTTTTTTCAATTTTCTTTTAATTGAATTTTATTCTTATCATTTCACCAAAAATTTGGTTTACATTGGTTTTTATTTGAAATTTTTGTTTCTTAAGCATATGAAACACATATCTATGAATTAATAGTATTTATTGCACCGAAAAATAAATGTGTTTATTTTATAAAAAATAATATTTCATTCGATAAATTTATACAGAAGCGAATAAAGGTTACTGCTGGGTAGACCTATTATTAGACCTAGCTAATTATAATTTTTAAAAAAATAGTGAAATCACCAATCAATTCTATCATGAAAAGAAAAATTTTATTTTATCATGAAAAATTTTTTTTTTTGCAAAATGGATAAGCGTTCTATAATTTACTTGGAAATATAAGAGTTTTTACAATGTCATTCCACAAGGGTTCTTATTAAACTTCTTTAATAATATCGGTGTTTGAAATACTTTAAAATAAAAGTAATTTTTAAAATATTTATTCCTATGTTATTATTTATTTATTTTGAGTGGAAAAAAATATATATGAATTTTTTTAAAAAAGTGAGTTTTTTGAAAAGTACATTTAAAAAAAACAACTTTAAATAAAGCCGAACGTATAAGAGGTGTAAAATAGATGGAACATTATCAACTACAAAAATTAAAGGAAGAATTAAAATTCGATGCTTTTTTTAAAAGTTGTGTACCTAGGTAAATTAGAAAATCAATTTAATTGCAAACTACATTTCAAAATTACTGCAATTTCAGAAATAAACTAACAAATATTGCATGTAATAGCAAAAATTATGCATCTGTAAGCGACAAATTCATTTTACTACATCATAGATCGTTATTCTAAATTTCCGAGTTCATTCAAAAGAAGATAAGAATGAAAGGATGGTGTAAAGATCATTGGCAATCACATTTATTCAAGAACTGCAAGAAACTTGAATCAAGACATAGATGCCTCTAAGCTAGATAACCCGAGATTTACAACCTCTTGACGATTTTTAAGGGTATGGGAAGAAGAATTATATCTTTTGAGAGAAGATAAAATGATTAGTATTTAAAGGACAGGCTTCATAATATGACTTACAATCGGTCATAGCAAAAAGTCATAGCAACAGCTTGAAAGTCGTATATGAAGCTGTGTGAATTATATGATCTGAGCATTCACAAATATGATCTCTTATCAATTATTTATTATGCGATAGATTTAATTTCAAGTATATTTAAAAAAGTTCATTCTAATGCAGTTTTTAAGCAAAATTTTTTTTTAGAATAAATATTCTAGTTTTGTTTAAAGTTTATTTAAAAATAATTAACAAAATTTTTTTATCTGATTACAGTTACTAAGTTATCTATATTTGCTACTATAAGTATATTGTGTAACTAGATTGTGCAGATTGTATATTACTACAACTTTATCTACATTGTGTATTAGCTAGTTAATGATTATATGATAAACTATTATGTGCTCTTATATCACGTTTAGTTTCTTACGTGAATAAAAGGCACTGGAAAAAAGCATCGGAAAAAGAACCGGAAAAAAAGTACAAAAAAATCAATTCTTATAATATATTATTGGTAATTAAGATTAAGTTTGCTAAAGTATAGAGTTTCTTTGTAATCTTTATCCATACCTACTTTCTTAAATAATTTAAATTTATGCATGTAGAAAAGAAAATTTTTGAGAAATCAACGTTTTAACGCATTTTAATATTAATAACTCAAAATATATATTATTGATCTCGGACATTTAATATTTATTTGCAGAGTAGAGATTGTTAAAAAAAATTTGACGTTCACAATAAAAAATATTTAACTCCTTTTGTTTTTACTTAGTTGGAATTAAGTAAACTTGTTTATGATAAATCGATACTTATTAAATCTTAATATTAATTAAAATATATGTAAAAATGTTAAGATTATTTATTTCAGACAGTGTTTGAGGTTTGGTTTAAAACAGTTTCATTTTGGTTATACTTGCTCTTTTTTAAAAAATTAATTTAAATAAATAATTTTATTACTTGTTGACACTTACCCCTTTGCATATTTAAAATACACATATATCGATTCTGAGGTCATGTCATGACCATTACGTATTTTCAATTAAATTATGTGTTCAAATTTGTATGTCATTAAACAGTCGCAAATTTTTTTTTAAATTCTTCAAATCAAAACATTAATGATTCTGAAGCTAATTAATATAATTAATATATGAAATTAATATATATTAATTTTCTCAAAAAGATCTTTCCAAAAATACATTTTAAAGTAAAATTAAATTGCGTACGTTTGGTCGGGAAACCAATTAATCCAACTAATGGAATTCTTGAATTCAAATGATTATTTCTGTAAAATAATTAAGTATTACAACAATTATAATAAGGATGTAAAAAATACCAACACCACTTCATTGTTATTAGTGTCCAATTCTATTATTATAGTTCCTTCAGTAAAAATTTATCTGTAAAGATATTTAACGCGAATTGCTATAAATCTGAATTAATCTGAAAAAGTACTGACGTGAATTATACTACTAATTTAAACAAAACATTATGATAAAGTGTTTATAAAAACTATATTTTAGGTTAAAATATAGTTAAATATTTCTTAACTCTCAAACAGTTAAGTCTTTGGGTATGTTTGTAAGTAATTTTTACCTCATTACTCTACTTTGCAATTAAATAATATTAGAAAAAAGTGTTTGGGAAATAAACAACACGTAAATTTGCATGAAAGTTTTTTTTATATAAAAAGTAAAATAAAATCTTTTTTTCTCCTTAGTTTTTTCAATTAAATCATGATTTTCTATGATTTAACTTTAAAAAATGTATGGTAATACAACTGGAAATACTCAAAATATACAAATAAAAGGAGTAGTGAATAAATTTTCATGAACTTTTACTTTTAGCATTATTTTAAAAAAATTAAAAAATAATGATTAATGATATTGTAAGATAATAATAAACTAGATATTATTTAACAATAAACAGCATATCCATTTCACAATTATCATACTTTTTTATCACTTTAAAAGATTTAATTGGTCGGTTTTCGTTGACTCCTATTCAGTGTTTGTTTTTAATTAGTCTTCAAATTAAAAACTGGCAATTAGGAGCATTTTTCAAAAGAATAAAAATACATTTTACCACTATGTCAGAACGTTTTTTATTTACTTGGCTGAGTTTAATTTTAATAAACACTAAATGCAACCATGCATTGCCAAGCTCAATTTTAAAAAAAAATGCCTTTATAATTTGTAGAAATTGCAACAAGGTGAAAAGGTGCTATAAAATATATCCGACGAGAAAATAAAAATGAGAAAACATAACCTTTGAAGTTGAATACCTGTCTAAATTGACACTTAATAAACATTTATTTTTTTCTATTTCAGATAGAGGGACCAAAACCTTGATAACTTAACCATTCGTTGATCTTATGTGTTGACCACTGAAATAAATCTAATTTGTTGTAAGACTTAGAAATGCTTAAGTAAATCCTTTATAGGTTGATCACCAGACGAAATAAACAAAACTCTAATATAAAGTTTTCTTTCCCATCTTATGCATAATATTCCATTGTATTAATTAAACTATTTTAAAAGATTTCAGGAGTTTTGAAATACTTGTAAAACAAAATATCTATTATTTTCAAAAAATGTTAAAAGGGCCGGGATGTACTCCTCGTGTAGTAAATGGTGACTGATGCACGTTAAATCTGTCGGGTCACAAAGTCCTCCATGTCCCCATAACAGATTCATACCTCTAGGGTTACTGATCCAGGAGCTTTCTTGTCTTCTGGATTGGTTCAAAATTACAAGGCTACGGAGTTGAACTTAAGTAGTGACTACAAAATCGGCTGTTCAACGACGGTTATAAAATAAAAAAATATGTTAAAAAAAAACTTATCAGACTTTTCTTTGTGATTAAGATCAAAATAGATGACAAAAAAAGCACTAAAGTAAATCCTTTATATAAATTGACCTTAAATATACTCATGAACCTACTCAAGGAAGGGGAGGAAAGGACAATTGTCCATGGGCAAGGGATTGCCGACGGTCTGACCAAAATTTCTCAAAAAAAATATACTGTTTATTAATTTGTTTCGATAGAAAAATTACAATTTTGTATAAAGGCTCTTCAAGCATTTTACAAAAAAAGAGAATAAGGCTTTTTGTGCTTTGAGGAAGGAGTCAATTTTGCCATAAGACCATTGTTCAGTCTTGAACATATTGCATAACAAGAGATAAATTTAAGTTTTACTACACCTAAATATTTTTTAAAATGCTAAAACAGTTTAGAAATGAAACATACTTAAGATGTGGGCCCTGTTAAAAATTCCAGATCAAATTACTGTAAAAAGTAACGGCTCTCAGAGTACTTTTTTACATTAAAATCCATTTTTATCTTACAATTTTAAAGAATAAAATATCTATACCATATCTATATATACCATAATTTTTACTGTGATGTTTACTGGATCACTGTAAGTAAATTAATGGGCCGGGATAGCCTTATAGCGCTGGGCGCTGGGCCCATGTCCGAGAGTTCGTGGGTTCGAACCCCGCCGGTCGAAGACTCGTAGTAAATGATGACTGATGCACGTTAAATCTGTCGGGTCGCAAAGTCCTCCATGTTCTCCTAACAAATCAATACCTCTGGGGGTACTGGATTGGAGATCGATCGTTCTCTGATTCAGATCTAAATTACGATCTGTGAATGAATGAATGGATGTGTGAATGTGTCCGCCCTATAAAACGGGCTGTGATGTGTGTGTGGCTGAAGACAAATTCTTGGCCATAGGATGGCTCCACTGAAAAACAAGAAACGCACACTCTGCCTTCAATTTGCTCGGTTTCACCAAGCAGGCTTGTCCGTGTGGCAAGTGACATTAGAAACAACAACAACAAGTAAATTAATATTACTATAAAAATTTCGGTATAAAATTTTACGTTAAAAATGGATATTATGATAAGATAGATTTTACGGATGCTGTGCTCCGGTTGCCAGCAGTTTTAGCCTGGATTTTTTACAATCTGGCTGTACTTCTCCTCCTCTTGTTTTCTTAGGATACATCACTGCAGAAAATATAATTCTTAACTTATCTTCGAATACAATGATTTGTCAATAACTCTTTAAATTTTAAATTAAAAAAGTATGGGCTCTTCCAACTACGTTTTAGAAAATTATTTTTAAAAAAATGTAATTTCAACTTCACTGATCAGAATAAGCATTTTTCAAAGTTTTATACTGCGCTATATAATTAAAAAAGTTACATACGACTGTTTAACAGTGATAATTTCTTAGGATGATTATGACATCTCATTCTTGTGTTTCTTTAGAATTAATCACTGCGAACGAGATATTTCTAAACTTATTGCTAACACCAAGATTTGTCTATTAAAAATTTTAAATATAAAATTAGCAAAAGATCTTCCAATTACGGTTTAGAAAGTTTTCAAAAAGTGTCTAAACGCAAGTTTATTGATTAAAAAATATATTTTAAGTTTTTTGTAAACTGATAACGCTTTGAATGATGTTTGAAAGGAATTTAACCGTCAATGGAGTAGTGGTCGGAGGAAGATGTTAAAATTGCATTTAATTTTTACATATAAGTTAATTATTGTTATTCATTCTATTTGGTAATATTTTTTGAAAGATATAAAATACAAGATCGTCACTTGATCAGAATAAGATATTTATAGCATGCAGTATTTAAGAAGTTCAGTGGATTCAATTATTTTGTTCTTCTTTGTCTATACTGTGAAAATTGTTGGTATATAGTTGCCACACTTTTTGGTGTTGAGGTAAACTAAAGTTTTTTCGTACATAACTATACTTATTGCGTAAAAAATTATATAAATTTGCCGAAATAACAATTGTTTGAAAGAATTTTTGTGCAAATATATTACTAAAAATGCCATTACAAAAACATTTCGTTTAAAAAACAAGAGCGTCATAAAATAATTCTAATGAGCATGAAAATTTGTGTTGCCAGTAATCAAACAAACAATCAAGAAATGAATAATTAAATGAATAAATATAACAGAGAAAAGGCAAATAAAAAAAATGTGACTACATACACTGTAAAAATTTTTAGCTTACCTCAACACCGAAAATGGTGACAACTATGCACCAAAACTTTTTTACTTGAAAAATGTAGTTCTATTTAGCTATTTTATTATTTAATCTAGCTTCTTAAGAAACTAATAATAAAATCTATTTTATATTATTAAGTAGAACTTTTATTTCAAACCATCAATGTAACTACATAAAGTTAAATAAAATAAAATCCACTCAGCAGTGTTTTCATACAAAATAATACTTAACTGTTAACTACTTTAAACTGTTTATTATTTTAAAGTTGAAATTTGTTCGGAGTTAGATCCAATTAATTAATATTCATTAAGCAAATGCGATTATTACATTCAAATAAAAGTTAGAGCAATCGGATATTTGACTGTAATTGCTTCATGACCTTTTAAGACGAATAAGTGAAAAAAATATCGAGATCATAAACCATCTGGCCAAGAAGCTATCCATGAGCCTTCTTTCTCTTTAGTAATTATTCATTTTAAAAGTAAATAAAGTCACTTTTAAAACCAGCCGGGAAATGATTTTCATCAAATGTAAACTAATACACGCGTATCCCCTTATTCGCCTAAACATCCTGTAATTATTTCTTGCTAAAATTAACTCGCTTTGAAAGTAGTTGGTTGAAATTTCTAATGCTTTTACCATCACTTCCTGTCAATAAAGTGCCTAACAGCAATTATTAACAAGATAGGTAACTGCGCAAATCATGAAGGAGATTGCTATTGTAAACATTTCATTTTTTCCCTCTCAATGCAAACATTAACACTAGATTGCCTAAAGAAGTCATTTTGACTGCTCAATTAGAAAAACAATGATGTATATAATGACACAATTTCTTAGAATTTTGTACAACATATAAGTTTTTTATTGTTAATATTTACTAATAACTCGTTATATAACTGTAAATAATATAAAAAATATTAAAAATTAAATTTAAACAAATTTCTTTACACATTATTTATTCTTTTACAATCCAGTCATTTTGACTGCTTTTGGGCAAAATAGGTGTATACTAAGTTTAAGTCTTTCTAGTGTTAATATGAATGCTTATCGATTTTGCCAAAGTATGTTTTTAAATTATATGTAACACGCATGTCAAAAATACCATCCACAAACTAAATGCGGCTCGTAAATTAATTGACAGTGGTTCCTGAGGACTTTAATAAAATTGAATTTTTCAAAAAATTATTTCGCATTTTGTTTATTTCGAAGAAAATTTTTTTAATGAAAAATGAAGAAATGAGGAATTGATCTGATGATTGAATAAATAATGAATTGATTTTATAAATCAATAAACGAGGAATTGATCTAATAGATCAGTGTTTCCCAAAGTGTGGTACGCGTACCCCCAGGGGTACGGTAACAGTTTAGCGGGGGTACGCGTTCTTATGCGAAATATCCTGCAACAAACGAAAATTTTATTTAAAAACAAAGCTAGCCATGAAAATTCACCATTACGTATTTTTCTATTGACTATTTTTTGCAGAGTTAAACCGTTAATAACTAAAATATGTTAATAAAAATAAAAATATTTAAAAAAAATACATTCATTTTTTTATTAGTGGTACACAGCGTTACAAAAATTTAGAAAGGGTACACTAAAGTCATAAGTTTGGGAAACACTGTAATAGATCAATAAACGAAGAGTTGATCTAATAGATCAATAAACAAAGAGTTGATCTAATAGATCAATAAACAAAGAGTTGATCTAATAGATCAATAAACAAAGAGTTGATCTAATAGATCAATAAACAAAGAGTTGATCTAATAGATCAATAAACAAAGAGTTGATCTAATAGATCAATAAACAAAGAGTTGATCTAATAGATCAATAAACAAAGAGTTGATCTAATAGATCAATAAACAAAGAGTTGATCTAAATGATGAATAAATGAGGAATTGATATGAAAGTAATAAATGAGGAATTGATATGAAAGTAATAAATGAGGAATTAATTTGATAAATTACTAAATGATGAATCGATCAAATAAATTTATGAAATAAATAAAGAAATGATGAATGTATCTGATAAACGAGAAAAAAATAATGAATTGATTTGATGAATGAATAAATTGATTAACTCATCAGAGGAATAAATCATAAAATAATATTATGAAAACATAAAAGATGACTAAATAATTGAAGAATAAATAATAAAAAGGAATTGATCAGAAAGAAAAAAAACACGATTATATTTATTCGGATAAATCGATAATAATTATATTTCGAAATATGTTTCAGATTAAAGAAATGTAAACATACGAAAAAGTACCATTGATATATGAAATGAATTTAAATATATTATAATTACTTATATATAATTACTTATATATAATTAATTATATATAATTGTTTATAAATAGACTTGATAAGGAGTCCCGAGTAAATAAAAAGGCAAATATTAATAAGTAACTTTAATGAGATACGAATTTCTTAAAGAGGTAAATAACTATTTTGGTATCAGTTTGAAAAAAAAATGTCGGGAAGGGCGATTTTGACTAGAATCTTATTTGATTAAAGGTTCTAAACTGTGGACATTTTTTGACTACTATGTATAGTGTTCCATAATAATATTTTTTAAAAAGCAATGTCAACAATAAAATTTTTTAAAAATTATTCACATTAGGGAATTCAAATTAATATTTAAGCTTGGTAAAAATAAAGAAGCAAATGAAATTCGACAAATCATTATGAAAGAAAGTTGTGTAAAAAATATCCAATCCTGTTTGATTGCGGGAGTGTATGGATAAGACACATAAAACGATTGTTAGAATACTTTCAACTAAACTGATTTTGGAATTTTGTATGCCCGCCTTTCTAGTAGTGATTTGTCAGACTTTGATACCGTTTGTATTTTTCATTGCTCAAACATAAGTTTGCGACCTCAAATGTGCAATTTCTTGATTTCATTTTTGATAAAGATTCTTACGTTCATTAAAAAAACATCCTGTATAATTAAAAACTGCATAATTTTTATTTTTATTTTATAACCGTCGTCGAATACCGAATCAACTAATGACTACTAATGTTCAACTACATGGATTTGTAATTTTGGAGGCCATCCAGAAGACAAGGAAACTCCTGGAACAAGTATTGGGAGAAATCGGCCTTCATGGAGGACTTTGTGATGGAACTAACGCGCATTTTCGTTACATGGAGAGAAAACCTCCCTCGATTAGCCCGATGGCAAGGGGGCTCAAACTCAAGATCCGTCTACCACTGAGGATATTTTATGTCACCACTGTGGTCGTGCGAGCCTGGTGCGGAATTCGAATCAACCAACCGTAGCAGGGATTTGAAAACGTTTCACCTCATTGGAAAGTGAGTGCTCTCTCCCTGAGGTCACAAAATTAAGACAGAAATAGAAATAGGGTCAAATGGCAAATCTGGAAGCCTCGATGGCTCAGGGAAGGGAGCGCTCATTAGGAGGTGCTCCAGACTAGAATCCTGGAAGTGACTGGTCGATACGAAATCTGCTCCTGGCTTGCACCGACCACAGTGCTGACGAGGCAGACGGATCATGAACTAGAATATCTTTGGCGTCAGGTAAACCTGTGAGGTTTTCGTGACTTTCCTCTTCATGTAACTCAAATGCATCAAAAAGTCTTTCACTAAGGCTAGGTCTTCAATGTTTGAACTAGGAGTTACTTTATCTTCTGAATTGGGTTGAATATTACAAGGCTACTGCGTTAAATACTGGTAGTCGTAAATTTAAAATTGGGTCAGCTCGTCAACGACTGTTATAAAATAAAACAAAAATGCTACGCCAGGAGCAGCAATGACTCAGGCTGTGGAGCGCTCGTCTCCGCATGAAGGGACTCAGCAGTGGCCGATTGATTCGATTCTGCTCCCGGTTTGCATCAACTACAGTGCTGGCGTAAAATATCCCCAGTGGAATAAAGAACATGGGGTAAAATCCCCTCGGGCTATTCGTGATATATTTTTGCAGTTTTTTCTCTATGTAACGCAAATGCGGGTCAGTTCTATAAAAATGTCCACCATGAATGTTAATTTGTCCTAATGATTATTCCAGGAGTTCCTTTGTTTTCTGGGGTGGGCTCAAATTTAGTAGGCTACGGAGTTAAATTAAGATTTAAGCGCAAATCTGATATGGATCGGCTGTTTGTCGCTAGTTCACTGTTTCTACAGCAGTACAGAGCGTGAAATGAAAAACGGACCACCCTAAATAACGTTTGATCTAATGATCGAATTTGCAGGTTCTAGGAATAAATATTAAAAGTTCAAGGGGGTAGACCTCAAATATGCTAAATAATTAGTGCAGACGATATTTTAAATTACGAAATCATACACAGAACTGCACTTTTCTCTGATTTCTCTGATCTCTCCGCAATCTGCGAAATATGGTCCTACTAGTTTGGTTAGAAGAGTGGTATTTTTGTTTAATTAAAGGTGAAAAAATTTTGAACAATTTTAGTAAGGAGTACAATTTTTTAAATCATTTTAAAGAATATTTCATGGAGCAAAATACCAAATTTGAGCAAAATTGGTCGAATAGTTCCTGAGAAATCCAATTTTAAGCGTACGACTTTAAGAGTACAAATAAGAATATACTTTATAAATGTAACACTAAATACAAGATAGAAAGGCAGAAATTTTTCAAATTGAAGTAGCCATCTTTGATATAAATTTTTCCCAAAAATGTTTGTTTTTAAATGTAGAATTAAATTATAACTTAACCAATATTTGTGTTATTATAGCTGGAGTTTTGAAAATTATTTGTTGATTTATTTTGTTTGTTTATAAAAACAAAACCCAAATCGTCTGTTATATAAAATTTCAGATAATTTGGCGTAATGGCCAAGAGAGTTTAAGATAAAGAAATTTAGATAAGTTGTTCTTTGCTTACAATTTTACAGCGAATGTTTTCTTTATAAAGATAAACTCATCTACCTAATAAATGAAAGAAAAAATACTAACTTGTTTCGTTCCAATTATAGCTGAGATTGTAAATTTCGTCTCTTGTCACTGATAAAAAAAGGCTCGTGAAAAAAGAAAAAAAAATTCTTTCTCTCCAATTTTCTGTAAGATAAAGTACGAAAATAAAGGATGTGAGAAAGCAAGAAGAACTACGTTAACGACTTTCATTTTTTAAAAAAGATTTACTTCAATGAGTTTTATTAGTAAATACATTTACCTTTCTAATTATATCAGAAGGACTAAGAACTGCATTTTGTTTCATTTATTTATTTATTATTACACATTCCTATACAAGCTTGCGTGCTCAATTTGTCCCGCAGTGAATTGATCGTAAAGACACAGTTCCCATTTGAACACTGAAGTCAAGCATCACTGATTGCGGTCAGTAAATGGGTGGGTGACCACTTTGATCAGACTGCATGGGGACCAAGGGTGCACGGTATTGTTCCTAGTTAGACTATTATACCGCAAAGTGCTGGAATTCGCAGGTCATCAAGCTGTCAAAGCTGAGGAGCCATCCCTTCTGCAGAGGATCAAAATTGTGATGGCATGTCTTCGGATCATCCTCAGTGATGTTTTCTAAACGTTCGCCAATAGCTCATTGTGCGGCTCTAGTGCACGCACGTGTGCTTATTGCAAAAAGCGGCTTCTAAGCCTTGTCAGGTTGAAGAACATAGCACAAGGAGGTGAGGGATATCATAAAGCTGCACTTTACGTAGCACTTTACGAGGCTACAGTGGTATTCGAACTCGCTACCTCCACGTTAGATGGTTGGGCAAGACCACTCGACTGGAGAGGCCATTTTCAATAGAATTGGGTTGAAAATGCGACGAGCTTCATGTGAAGAAATCAATATCAGCTCTAGAACTCTCTAGTGATGGATCTAGAAGATGGCTCTCTCGCTTTCTAAGCCCAAGAACCTACGTACTAAGCCGAGCACTTTACGGTAAAACAGTTTAACGAGGACTGATACAGCTCACCCTCGGTTCCTTCATAAACTGATCAAAGTGGTCCCCAACCACTCACTGACCGCAATCAGTGATGCTTCACTTCGGCGATGAACTGAGAACCTTATCTTACGATCAGTCCCACTGTGGAGCGAATAGTAATGAGAAGTTTGGAAACTGTTTTTTTTTTAATAATATCAAAATTGAATTAACACCATATAGTCTGCTATTTACTTAAGGAAAGCTTGTCTCCCAGTCGGTGCGGTTATTAAGGTCTGGGCAAGGTATCAATTTCCCGTGTACAAGCATGGGACACCTGATCTGAATGCCCTTTCTTCGATTTTGTCTTAGCAGTCCACTCTAATGTAATGTCCTCTCGTCATTTTCAGAGCCGGAAATATCCACACACGTTTAAGTGATTGGAAAGAGTGATGCAAAGACCGAGTAATTGCTACAATATTTTGTTCTCCGATCTCAATTGTGTTAATCATTCAATCTTCGGCTCATCATCATGGAGGTAGGTGCTTTTATTTCGGTCGCGCAAGAGCTGCACAATGGGCTATTTGCAACGGTCTGGGAAACATCTCTGAGGATGATCCAAAGACATGCCATCACAATTTTGAACCTTTGCAGAGGGGATGGCTCCCCTGCTTTGGTAGCCAGCCCGACGACCTGCGCGTGAAGCCGAGCAATTTACGGTAGAAAAGTATAACAAAGACCACATCCTCGGTCCCAACGGAGACTGATCAAAGTGGTCACCCACTCGCTTACTGACCGCAGTCAGTGCAGCTTTAGACCGTGTCCTACTGGACCGTGTCCTGTCAGACCGTGTCCTACTGGAAACCGCGTCTTTACGATCAGTCGACTGCTGGATTTCTACTTAACAAAAAATTATAAGTCGTACAAATGTAACTAAGCATACAAGCCTGCATGATGCGTACCAATAAATAAAAAAAAACGGATAAAAAAATGATATTTATTTATTTATCATTATAAAGAAGTAAATTAAAGAAGGGAAGCACATGTACACAGACAGGGTTCCGCTGGGATTCGAACCCCCAACCTCCATGCTATAGAATGTTTGGTGGAGTGAAAAAAAAAACACTAAAAATTGCAGTAAAAGTTCTATACGGATCTTTGAAATCTCACGGCTTCTTCTTTCTAATTTTATATTCTGAGAACAGAAATTTTAAAAAGGATTTTATTTTCATGCTTCAATATTATTTTTTCTTACATTCGCAAGTTGATAGGAATTATGACATTAATATTTCACTCTACGGAATTTCCAAGTGGAGCCACTTGGTGAGGGATATCATAAAGCTGCACATAACATTTTAAAATGGACCCTTTATAATATGACCATGAGATACTACTTTATGAGAAGTACAAGAATGAGTGGGTGTTTTTCTTTTTTCATTTATGTTTTACTTTTGCATAAAAATAAATAAATTTTCCAAAAATTGTAAAAAAAAGATTACATCACGTTTTAAATATGCTAGATTTCTTTTTCCTACTGAATGGTACTGTCGCATTAAGTTAGGCATAGTCAGTCTGACAGAACTATATTTTATAACACTCCAAATAAAAATTCCTGGAAGATTGGTTATGGTACCTCAACTATCAACGATAGACACATGAAGCCTATACCATAACAGAGAAATATAATAAAAATTTTATTAGTATTTTCTGTTCTTGTTATCCACTCACTTAATTGGCGAAAAATTCCAAATATGTTCCTTATCTTCCTTGATCTTGATTCCTTGATGTAAGTGATTCTGTTTATGGAGTTGATTATGAAAAGAAAATTTAAGGACCCGGCTTTGCCGTATTTTGCATAATCAAAATTTCGTACGAAATTTTCCAAAACTTTTCATTCAAAATTTTAGTTTTTGTAATAACTGCCCTATGCCTATGATGGTCCCTTCATTAACCAAGAGTAGATTTGAATTGAAAATTTTTTTTGTTACAATTAATGACAGCTTCAACTAATTAAAAAAAGTTTGCCTTTTTCTCTTTAGCGTTTGCTTTGCATTTCTTTATGAAACATAATTTTTCGAAAATCTTTTCTAATAAAACAAACGCTCTAATTTTTAATAATAACTACTTTCTAATAGCAAATAAAAAATAAAAATATGTAATTAAAAATTATTAAATAAAAAAAAATTCATTAAAAAATACTGATTTCTAATCTTAAAGCAACGCTAAATAGCCGCTACCTTTCTCTTATTTCGCTGAACATTTTATTTTTATTTTTTAATGATTCAAGAGTAACGCTTTAATTTTTTATTCATGGTTTAATAAAATCTCTTTAAATTTATTGTAACTAGTATAAAAAGAATTAATTTAAACAGCTTGTTATTTATTTATTTGAATGTCAAGTTATGTTCTAGCAAAATTCATAAATGATTCTCTGTCTAATTGACTATTTAGAGTTATTTTACTACCACTCAAAAATCTCTGTAATGAAGAGGAAAAAAAATGCAGCAAACAGATATGTATTTAAATATATATTCTGTTCACTTGTGCATGAACAATTAAAAATGTGTAAAATAAACTAATTGAAGAAAAGATTTATGCTATTAGTTTTTCGCAATTAATTCAAAATAGTTTTAGAGAATTAAATAAAGAAAATTATATATTCAATGCATTTTTCATAATTAACAAAACGCACTAAAATAGCTTAAACCTAAGTGAGATTAGCAGATTAATCCCACTTTAGAATTTTGAAAATTTATCTTAGGAATATATGAAGTTGGAAACACTGTTTATAAATCAAGACTTATCAATATATTTTTAAGTATTTTTAATCAATGTTTTTAAAAATTTATATTATTTTATATATATTTAATAAAAATTTAAACTTAGATTTATATAAAGAAGAACATTGAAAATAAATTTTTGTAATAAAATATATGTCTTTTAATGTATAACAAAAAAATCTTTCAAATTTATTATATAAACTTAAGTCACTATCTTCTGAATGATGTTAACATTAAAATCATATGTGATTTCATCGTATTTTCCCTTTGAGAATAGCTGAGAATAAATGAATCGGATTGAATCTTTGGGTCTGCAACAGCGACGAATATTGAACTCCTTCCAATTCTTGAAACCAGTACGACGGCGATCGCTGGTTGTTGCAACAGAGGGAGGATGAAAGAAGTGCGCATGCGTAAAGTCCTTGCAACATGCGATTTGTTGTTGTTGCAGTCGGTATGAAGATTCCTTAAAATTTTGCAAGTTTGTGTCACGAAATTAGTGTAGAACACCAGTTCTTATAATCAAATAGCATACAACAGCGTGATAAACAACGTGTACTAAGCAGAACCTCTTTAATGTTTCGGGTACGATGAAAGCATTTGTTTCAATTTCGGTATCAGGAAAGAGGTTCAACCGGTTACCCTACATGACGAGTTTCTCTTTTCTCTGTGTGATGAAGAAAATATCACTTCTTATCAAAGCAGTGAAAATCGGCTTCGTTGGAGGTTGAGCAAGAGCGAAGCAAATATTGGTTTATTTTCCGGCCAGGTGGCCGAGCGATTAGCGCGCCTGACTGCGAAGCCAATGGCTGCGGGTTCGAATCCCGCTCTGGGCATGGATGTTTCTTTCTCTCTGTGTTCTATGCGTGCGATTGAGTGAATGTGGCCCACCCTATGAACGGGTTTGTGGCAGTATGGCGTGGGCAATGTTGTTGACCTCCGTGACTCTAGTTCACAGGTGCCCACTGGGTAACGCGAAATGAGTAACAAATCTGGCATCTTCTAGGGCGAAACGAATAAAGTTTAGTGCCTGCCAGTGGAAAAAAATATTGGTTTATTGATATAACATACATTTGAAGGCTTGTGTGCTCAATAAAGGTTTATAAACCTTTGTCAAGTAGAAATACAGATAGCACAATACGGAGAAGGCCATCACAAAGAATACATCCAGTGTTACGGGGGGATTCGAACCCGCCACCTCCACGCTTAACAGAGCGTTTGACGGGCGATACCGCTCGGCCAGGGGGGTCTCAGCGAAGCAAATATTTACGTTTTAGTTTTGAGGTCGGTTAACAGTTAACTTTGTTAATTAAAAAATAAAAAATATCATGCCTTATCTGCTCCAAAGCAGGAAATTAGATTTGCGTGCTGTGCTGTGAACTATTGGGTATTGTTTATCTCCGAAATGCGGAGGTTGAGGGATCTCTACCATTATAATTCCGACTACATATTTCACTCGCTTTTTCAGATACTTTTTATGAAATTTGTGTCGCAACGAGTTTATAAGTAGTTCTATGAATCTGCAAACAAACTTTGCCTTGTGCATTTCATATTTGATTCATATCAATTGCATAAAAAGATGTCATTGACGAGTTTATGCTGCAAAAAGAGTTTAAAAGTAAGTGATGCACAAATTCTAAGAAATTATTTAACCTGTAACTCTAAACATCTATTATTTAAGTGTCATTTATACAGCTATATTAAGAGCTCACTTCACAGTTAAAGGATATAAGAGCTCTCAGCACAGCGAACCGATTTTATAAAAAATATTTTTTAAGTAGATGAAAAACTATAAGCATTTTTATGCAGAGATCTAAGTTTGCTACAGGGCTGCCAAGCCAAGCTAGATAAATTATAATCTGATACTGTTACATTTCTCTGATCGTATTTTTACTCGGGCCATAAACAAAATCTTCTTGAGTACAAATTCAGAAATTAAAATTTTTGTTGTTTTATAATATGATTTATAGGATTAAACAAGTTGTTTAAAATTGATATAGTAGAATTTATCGTTAATTAAATATTTTGGTAATTTACCCTGCAAAGTGTTAGACCTAAATTTCAATTTTTTGAGATTTGACCGTTTCTTCATAATCTTCCTCGCTCGTAAAAAGTATATCAGAAAAAACATTATGAGCGAAACTGGCCGGAATTTACCGCTTCTTCAATTACCATATAATTACGCCCTCAAGTTTTACTAAAAAGGTAGACAATGTGCTTAACAGTTGTAGCGTATCCTAATTAAAAATTTGAACTATACATTAACAAAGTATACATTAACAAAGTATACATTAACAAAGTATACATTAACAAAGTATACATTAACAAAGTATACATTAACAAAGTATACATTAACAAAGTATACATTAACAAAGTATACATTAACAAAGTATACATTAACAAAGTATACATTAACAAAGTATACATTAACAAAGTATACATTTACAAAGTATACATTTACAAAGTATACATTTACAAAGTATACATTTACAAAGTATACATTTTCTTTTAACATATTCAAAATGCTTTAAGCTTTTCAAACAGTTCTAATAATAGATAACAAGCTTTTTATTTGAAAATTTAGTTTTTGAGATATGATAGATTCAGTTTTTGATGTTTCATTTCAAAAAGACTTAATAATTTTTTAGCTAAAAAAAAGACATTTTTGCACGAAAAATTTCAGAAAAGCATGTGTCATTTCCATTTAGCCGCAATTTTTCATTTAATGTAAATAATGATAATAATATTTTCAAAAAAGTTAATTATTATCAAATTTTTTTAGCATTAACTAACAGGCTATTAGAAATTTATCTATAAATCTAATGAAGTAAAAATTCTTAAATGTCAAAAGTTTAAAAGTTAGTACAAATTTTAATAATTCTTTGATAGTTCATGTTTTCTTTTTGACAGATTACAGAGGAAAACATTTTATGAAATTATACTCGATTTAAACTTTTTATAGATCGTTTGTTCTGAGCCATAATGAACACTTGCACTATATTCTAATCTCTATTGAGAAGATATGCGCTTAGAATCTCGCATATTCATGTACGCAAGTTCCACACTATCTCTATAGGGATAAAGAGTGTTCTGTAGTAACTGCCCTGATGGGTACGTGAATGTATGGAATGTTAAGTGAAAGCTCTAAAATTCTCTAATATCAGTTTTAGAAGATAGTCTTTTGCTGTAATTAAGTAACAGCAAAAAATTAAACGAAGCTCAACATAGTGAAAACAGTTTGTGATTTGTTGAAAAATTAGTTTTTCCATTTACTGATAGTTTGCCTTTATATCTTGAGATTTTTCATATCTTTCAACAGATTTTATTTAAATTCTATTGTTACTGACATATTTTTTTATTACAGATTAGTTTAATTATTTTATTTGGTTTTTAGGAATTATTTTATTTTGTTTTTAGGTTTATTGAATTAAGGTTTTTAATGTTCTACGTTCTTATAGAAACTAATATTCAAATTTTAGAAATTTTGTTAAAATCACGCCACGAATAAAAGTCAGTTATACCCCAGTATACTGTAAAAAACTACGGTAACTGCATGTTAAAAACTACGGTATCCGGTTCAAATTACAATAAAAAGTACATGCACTCAGGGTGCTAGTACTTTTAAACATAAAATCTATTCTTACCGGAACATGTTACGGAATAATAAAAATCAGATATACCGTAATTTTTACAGTAATAATTACCTTAAAGTCACTGAACGACTCTCATTAAATAAATATTTCTGCAAAAATTACGTTAAAATGCTTTGCGGTAAAAATGGATATTACGGGAGATTCTCCTAAAGTGCCGGTACTTTAAACTGTAATTTTTTGCAGCATATTATAATAATATAAAAAATATATTAAAAAAAACCCACATTGTAAATGTCTCTAAAACTATGGCCTTGTGCTTTTAGTGTTCAACCTTTCATTAGAATGTTTTCGATCTTTCATAAGTAAAGGCATAATTCCAAGCAAGTGTCAGTTGCTTTCTGGGGTGTAAAATCTAAACAGTGGACAAATATCTTGGCATCTCACGTTACTTCCCAACAACTCTCATTCTCACCTACTTCAAGAATTTATAGTCCCTACCGCTGATTCTCAGTAGAAAGCTATAAAATCCATAAAGATGTCATGTTTTGGACTCCATTTTTATGACCATTGAGGACAAAATTCTTTTACTTGTTTCCTACAAATGTGAAGAAAGAGAAAAACAAGGGAGGATTAAAGGCAAAATCTTGTCAACATATAGTTGGTAGGGTTTTGCCCCCCCACGGAACGTTATGTCTTCTACATATATACATTTCATTTACAAACCCCACGGGAATGTTTAGTCTAGTTAAAGTGACCTAAAGTGAGATTAACCTTTTCGCAATAAAAATGGGGTGAAAAATTCCATCAACATCGGTAAACATTAAATGGTTCCTAAAAATTGCTGTTCTAGGGTGGGCAAAAAAATTTGGCTTCTGTTCTATTTGATATGGGTGATGAAATTAGCTGTAAGCGTTCGTCACATTGGATTTAACTGTTATCATTGTAAAAAGATTTTTTTCGTCCTACCTTCAATCCTTATACAGCGCCAGCTGATATTTTTTATTGACGCCAGTTGGCGTTTTTGATTTACAAAAATGTATTCAAACATGCAAAATCTTATTTTAATAATTGTGTTTTCAAAACACGATTTAAATAGCTATTATTTATTTGATAAACGACAAAAATGCACCAAAAAATAACTCGGAAGAATAAGTACTGGTTAAAAAAAATGACACTAGAAAGATTTCTTTTTAAGATCTTAGTGTGAAACTAAACCTGATCTTCATTATTATTGAATATTTATTCGAATATAATTAAATATTATTTTAATGAATATATGAAGATTAATTTGAAATTAATTTAGAGGCAATTTTCACATTTTATACTTAATGTCTAAATTGTTAGGACTCGTAAGAATTAAAATCGTTCCATTAATCATACTGTAAACTGTGATTTGATTTTCATATAAAAATGTTTCAACTAGTGATTTCTTTTTAAACTATATTTAAATGATAAATTTAATTATTTTTATTAATACTTTTAACTTATTACGAAAGTGACCCTCTGAGAGTTGTTTGCCAATAATAATACTGGTATATTACTGTAACTATTACAGTATTATAATACTGTAATAGTATATTTGATAATATTGTTATAAGATAAATAAAATTATAAAAACAAAATATTAAAAGCTTCGAATCATAAATGTAGCATTAATCATTAGATATTAATTATATTTTTAAGTAGATATTTAGTTTTAATCGAATAAATATTCAATTACATTAAATTAGGGATCAACGACTTGAATCTAATTGGAAGTGAAATTCATATTATATTTAGAGTGAACATCATATCATTACTTAGTGAGAAAGTTATCATAGCGATGGGACTTAAATTTTAACGATTTTCTTTCCGATGACTAGGTATATTTCTGGCTTGTTTTTTCTGTTTTTCCCTCTGATACCGTGATTTGTCTTAACTTTCTTCAATCACGCACTAAGTTGAGTATTCGGGTTTATACTTTTGGTTAAAAATCTTAGTATCTTAGTAATCTTAGTATCTATCTTAGTATTCGGGTTTATACTTTTACATTAATTATATAACTTTTATACAGGTTTATTGAACTATATACGTTAAGCTACTATAAAGTTACGACGTTAGTTATGTATAAAACTTATGTTAGTTACATATCTTGTTATTGAGATCTTATTTAAATTCTGCTGTATTAGTATTTTACAATAACTAATTGATTAATCTAAAGTTTACGAGTTATGCATTATTAAACGCTAAGATTTGTGGCTAAAATACGTTAGCTTTGACATTATAGTTGAAAAAAAGTTAAATATGCTCACTTAAAATCTTGTTGTCATAGTTCAATTTCCCGCAGAATAAATTTACTTCTTTCATGTCAGGTGAAAAATTAAAAGAAATGTCAACAAAGTCAAGAATGAAAAAAAAGTCATAAACCAAAAAGGTCAAAGAAAATTTTTTATAATTATCAATATTATTGATTGGTCTTAGTAGCAAAAAGCTTAGCAAAGCTCTTAAGTAGCAAAACTAAAATTTTAAATAAATAAAAAAAAACCTAATACTAAATTCTTATAGAAACCCAATTTTAAAATTGAAGTTTATTTTTGATCCAATTAAGTGTGTAATTAAAATAAGAAGTTAAACATAAGTTCATAAAAATTGATGTTTATATGATTTCTTATTTTTCTTAAATACTTTCAAACTCTGTTTAAAAAAAAAATAGAATAAAATAATAATTTCAGGAAGTTCTTTAAATGTTTCAAGTAATTTAATTTTGTTTCAATATTGATAAGTTTATTTCATCGCAATCTCTTACTGCTATTTTATTCTTATATTCATTATACTAGGAAATGTTTAGTTTAGTTGGATCAATTTCACAAAAAGAACAAAGCATGAATTATGAAACATTAATTTTCTTACTATTAATTTCTAATATATCAAAAATTAATATTTATTTTCAATTTAAAGAATTTTATCAAAATAACATGAAAACACTGCAAATTTTCAATTTCAAAATTTATAAAAAATATAAGAATAGTTTATACTTATGTAATATGAAATTTCAGTGAAATGAATTTTGAGTTTATTAATTATTTTAAGGTCATTAAGTTTTTATTTACAGATATTCACAATAAGATAAATTAAAAAACGTAAATGCCTTGCGGAGCATAATAAAATATTTGAAGAATTATAATATTATCAATGTTTAAAAATATTTAATTTTTTTGTATAAAAATTATTTAATAGAGAAGATTTAATATTCACATGCAATATTTGATTTTTTAACCGGTATAAAACCTTATGAGTTCTGATTTGATTTACTTATATTTTGTCACTTATTTTACCTATTTTTGTTATATTTTGTAGCTAATTTTACATATTATGGTGAATTTTTCTAAATTCTCTTTTCAGTTAGAGATCGTAGAACTTTTCTGGTTAACACAGCAACTCTGCATTTTTGTTTAACACTAGATTGCCCAAGGAAATCATTTGGACTGTTTTTATTTATTATTATTTTTTTTTTAATTTCAATTAGAAAAGCAATGATGTATATATTGACAAAATTACTTAGAATTTTGTGACTTTTTGTACAACATATAATTTTTTAATTGTTAATATTTACTAATAACTTGTTATATAATTGTAAATAATGTAAAAAATATTAAAAATTAATTTTAAACAAATTTCTTTACACATTAGTTATTATTTCAAAATCCAGTCATTTTGACTGCTTTTGGGCAATATAGGTATATACAAAGTATCAGTCTTTCTAGTGTTAAGTACAATTTGCTTTATACTTTTCATACTCATTTAATGAAAAACATTTTTCAGAAATTGCTAAATATATAAACAAACAGGGTTAATCTAAAAACATAGGACAAACTTGTAAAGGAAGTAAGGATTAAAAATTCCATAGAAACCCATGACCGCACATGTAATCGTTCACCACTTGGCGTGCTTTTCTATTATAAAATATTTCTTCATGTGCCTTTGAAAAAGTACTACTTTTATTTACCTTTATCTTAATTTCCTGTTAATTTTATATTTTATATAAATTGTTGTCGAAAATTGCATTCATATAGGCTCAGAAATAGCTGTTTTATTTTAATTTAATGATATGGCGAGCTTGCCAAGTTAGTCCTCAAATCATAAAGTTACGATAAAACAGCTAATACTGAACGAGTTTAAATACAATTTTCAAAAATAATTATTGGAAGTCATTAAAATAAGATAAGTTCGACCAAAAAAAAGTACCTATTGAAAGGCACATGTAAAAACAGTTTATAATAGGGATGCTTCCCTAGTGGCGAACGATGACGTTTTCGGTCCTAATTTAATATGCAAATAATCCTCTTGATGTTCCATATCATTCTATGTTTATATATATATACATATATACAGGGTGATTAAAAAAAGATGGGCAAAATTTTAGGCAGTGATAGTACACACCCAAACAAACAATTTTTATCAAAGAATGCAGGGTCGAAAACAAAACGCAAAGCCGCAAGAGGGCGTCAAAGTTTATGTTCTTATATGAGGCAAAAACACACAAAGAGCGATGAAGTTAAGTTATAAAAGCAAATTTAATGGCATGTGATTACAATACGTATTCAAAACAGTGGCCGGCAGCGGCTATGCACGCAGTACAATGGCGAAAAAAAGATAGGCGAACATTCTGAAACACACCAGGTATATCACGAACTTTCCCTGCAGCGGCCGAAAGCTTGGCGACAAGTTCTTCAGCAGATTCAATGGGAGTCTCATACATTAGAGCCTTCAGCTGTCCCCACAAAAAGAAATCGAGACATGAAAGATCTGGCGAGCACGGTAGCCAAGCTATATGATCACCTCAACCAATCCATTGGTTTGGAAAGGTTACGTCCAGATAGTTTCACACTTCTCGTACGTAATGAGCTGGTGCTGCGTTCTGCTGGAACTAAATGCATCGTTTGATTCAAACTTTCCAAATGCGACAGCACCTTTGCATTTTGTTTTCGACCATGCATTCTTTGATAAAAATTGTTTGTTTGGGTGTGTACTATCACTTCCTAAAATTTTGCCCATCTTTTTTGAATCACCCTGTATATATATATATATATATATATATATATATATATATATATATATATATATATATATATATATATATATATATATATATATATATATATATATATATATATATATATATATATAAAAGAAAAATGATAATCGTCCGAAAATGTAATTTATTTACCTATATATCTTCCTTCAGAAAGGAAAAAGAATCAACTCGAGAGAATAGGATGGAGATGAAAGAAACAATGCGTCTAACGTAAGGGAAGTTAAATAGATTTTTTTTAAAAATTATATCTACGTGTTATAAATCCATATAATTTTTTTTTCTTTTTATCGAAAAGAACTCAGGAGTTAAGGACTTATATAAAAGGTATTAAAAGGCGTGGAACTAATTGATTTAAGCATTCAAATCTCAAGTAACGCAAAACCCCGAATTGCAAAAGTAGAAAGGGAAAAGAAAAAAAAGAAAAGAAAAAACGCTATAGAAGACTTATTCCTGCGTACGAAATTTTCATTTTCTTCCTCTTCAAAGAACGAAATTTATGACACGCCAAAGAAGAAAAAAAAAACTATCCCTCAAGAACATAAGTATCGAAATAAATTAAGCTTCTAACTTAGTTCTCATGGTTCAGCATAAGTATCAATTTCGTGTACTTGAGTTGGAAGCTATGAACTAATTGCAATTAAATCTAAAACTTGTTTTGAGCTGTAAATGAATTATGGTTCCCCTTGAGCTCCATTTCAAACCTTTTTTATTGTATGAAATGGTTGTATCATCAATAAGAAAAGCTATAAAATGTCTTCAAATGTTTAGGCACGTTTTAATTACATAAAATGATGAATTTATTAGATAGCTTTGGTTAACTTAATTCTGTAGTAAGATTGCCAGTAAGTGAATAAACACGTTAAAAGGTTATAACACGTTTTGGGCATGAAATTTCCTTTTTATGAGAAATGACATTTTTATTCATATAATTTCAAAACCATTCTTAAAAATTATTCAAAAATATCTCTCTCTAAAAATTAAAGAATAGCTTCAACTTTTTTTAAAAATTCAATTAGCATGGACTCGATACGCAATTTTCCTAAATTATTGTAACGCAATATTCTGAATTATGTAAATATTCGTAAAACTTACCTCTTTTGAGTAATAAAAATGGCTAATGCCTTACAGAGACGTTGTAACTTGTTAAAATTGCATATATAATCTCCCGTTTTGGTTTCTAAGTTATTTTTAAGCCTGTTAACAAAATCAAACTTAAGCCTCGTAAAGATCCTTTCCATTAGCTATTAGATCCTGTCTTTTAGCTATTAGATCCTGTCTTTTAGCTATTAGATCCTGTCTTTTAGCTATTAGATCCTATCTTTTAGCTATTAGATCCTATCTTTTAGCTATTAGATCCTATCTTTTAGCTATTAGATCCTATCTTTTAGCTATTAGATCCTATCTTTTAGCTATTAGATCCTATCATTTAGCTATTAGATCCTATCTTTTAGCTATTAGATCCTATCTTTTAGCTATAAGAGTCTATTAGCTTTGATAATCGCTGTGGCATTTACCACGCTCCTTGTCAGTGTGACCTTGGCTACATCGGACAAAGTAGACGCTCTTTAACATCTAGACTAGTTCGATATGTCCATTATCAAATATATACGAGAAATCATCAATAGCTGCTCATTGTTGGAACCTGAGCATTAATTCAATTTCGACAGTGCCAAAACTATTTCCACCCTAGTCGCATCAGCTCTAATTGATGCCCTGAAATTATGTTTTATGCATATGAGTGCTGATTCCTTTTGTTAATGACTTAAGTTCCTCGCCACCTCTCCATAGCGTGTGGAAAGGCATTTAATCCTGATTTGCCCCTCTCGGCTACTGTGGTTTTTCTTATTTTGCTTTGTTTTTTTCTCTCACGGCTTCTGCATTTTTTCTAGCTTTGTTTCTCAACTTTATTTTTCCATTTTTCACTGGCAATTTGCTTTTTTATACTTCAAATCACTTTTGCTTCTTTTCATTCACTTATGGCAAGTCTTGAAAATGGGCACCTATCTTTGTACGCTTGAAACATGTCCAACTGTAATTTCCTATTTATTTATATTTGAAGCGAATGAAATTTTAAATCAAGTAATAAAAAAAGACATCAGTTATATTCTAACTCTACAAGTCATGAACCATATCGTCCGAAATTTCATCAGAAGTATAATTTTTCACCCTGCACTTTATTGCAAATTTGCATACATTTATATCATCTAAAAAATTTTTCAAAATGCCTAATTAATATCTATAAAAACTACTTCAAATATCACCATGAGGTTTCAAATTTCTAAGTACTGTATTTTCGTAAATTGTTTAAATATGAAGATGTTCTTAAGAAAAAATATGATACTGCAGTTGTCAAAAATGTAAACGGAATTTACAACTTTAAAAAACAAGATAGATTATTTGATATGTACGCAACCCAGCCCATAATTTTAGCAGAAAAATAAAGAACTTAAACGAGTAAAAGAATTTGGGAAATTTTTTTTATTTGTTTATATTTTTTAGAGAGAAAGAATATTTAATTTAGAAATTGTTAAAAAAAAAATGTTTTTAATAATAGTTTTGCCTAACACAATGCAATAAACTCGATCAAGCCTATGATCATACTTTAATAATAAACATTCTCAATACTTTTAGTATCCACGAATTAGATTTTTAACTTTTTTTAAATACCGTCATTTTGAAGAAAGTAAATAATTTCAATTTGCAAAAAAAAAAAAAAAAAAAAAAAAAAAAAAATTAAAAGTTTATAAAAAACTTTCTGAGCTTTATTACTATTTACCGATATTGTATTTATTAATGAATTTCCATCATTTATTATTGACAATATTATTGGGTTTAAAGTAGAAAAACGATTCACAAGTTTTGCAAGACTTTATTTAATGAAAAGTGATTTAAAATTGAAAATATCAGTTTTCTAATTACAGTTTAGAGATTTTACTATACATACCTTTGGTAAATTCAACTTTTATCTATTATCTTTTAGCTATTTTCTAAGTAATTACAATAGTTTTTATTTGAGATTTACAGTCATTTTTGGATATTTGTCTCAAAACATACAAGAGCTTCACTAATTAGCAGCCAGTTAACAAATTACTTATATATGCATTTTGTATAACAGAAATAAAAGAATATACGATTTAAGTAACTGAACTATTATTGTGTATGAAAATTCTCAAGAGCATTTTTACAGCTAACATTCTTTGGGTATGGGATGTAAGATAAGCGAGAAGAAAAAAGCACCAGGTAAACACAAAAAAAGAGTACCTTTAAAATCACAATTTAAAAACTGAGACATTTTTTTAATGGTGGGCACTTGGGATGAATTGTCCCATTGGCCTCGTATGCCAGAACTGCTACTCTCTTCTCGTTACCCAGTGGGCACCAGTGGCGAAGCCACGGCGGTGGAGCAGCGTCACCCACGTCCCTAAACCACAAACCCGTTTATAGGGCGGGTCACATTCCCACAATCACACAAAGGAGAAGGGACATAGAACACAGAGAGAAAAAGAAACATCCATGCCCTGAGCGGGATTCGAACCCGCGACCATCGGCTCCGCAGTCAGGCACGCTAACCACTCTGCCACCTGGTCGGCTAAAAACCTGAGACATAAGTTAATGTATTCGAGTTATTATTTAAAAATTAACTATTGTACAAGTTTATAGATAAGAACTTTTCAAAATTCATGCATTTTAACTAAATAATTAGGACTATTAAGTAAACCAATAATTTTTCTGAATTACAATATAATTTTTGAAAAAAGTGCATAATTTTTAAAATTTAATTTGCATAAATGACATAACTTTTTAATTTACATGAATTATTTGAAAGCTTTTAACTTTTCAGAACAACAACCAGAAAGGCAAATTAATATATTATGTATAATTATATTGCTTAAGGAAATATACAATTAAAAATATAAAATATTAAAAGTAACTTTACGTCGACTTCACAAAAACCGTTCTAATTCCATTTAAAAAAAAAAAAAAAAGAAGAAACAGCTTAATACATTTGAATAAAAAGTAAAACACAATAAATTCTGTATCAGTGAACGGAATTCAATTTGTCTTCTACGTAATTAATGAAATTGCTTTACAATTCTTACAATTGTTAAAGCAATATTTTTCGAGTGTTTTTTTTTCCGGTACTTTTTTACCCCCGTGAATTCATTTATATATAAATAATAATACAAAAAAACACAAAAAAAAAAAACGATTAAAAAAATCTTTAAGCTTCATTTTTTATTTTAAAAGAAAAAATACAATTCACGTCAAAATAAATATTATTAAATTGAATTAGAAAACACACGCCATTTAAGACTTTGAATAACTTAGCGAAATTTTCTGTTTATAAATGGAAAATATAGGGAAACAGTGATAGGGCGCAAATTTTGTACAGTGATGTAAACAAAAATATATAGTTTGCAAAGTTGTCCATAATAATAATAGTTTCAATGAATTTATTGTTTTGTATTGATTTTGCTTACGAGCGTCTTCCTGTGCTAATAAAAGAAAGTTTGCCACAGCATCGATGACAATTGTATCGTTATTCTTCATCAATTGCAAACAGTTTACGAACACTCTGTTTTTTATGTTTTAATATTTTTATTTCTTCTGTACACTTCCTCATGACCACCCAAAACGCAAGAGAATAAGGGAAACATTTTTGTTGCACTTTATTGCTACATTTTTTATAATTCTTTTCTTAGACATTTCTCTTTTCAAGAAGCATTTCGTCGATCAGTAGATCAACAAATGTTTACGTTAGATTAAACAATTTTTTTACGTCATGTTTCAACACTCATTATTTATAAGGTGAGTGAATGTTTACTTCTACTATGTATAAATCATCTCTTGGGTTCCAAATGGGTTACTTTTTAAAAATACTAATTTATGGAAATATAAAATAATTAAACTGCGTTATATATTTCATCAACTTAGTTGAAACTTTTTCAGATAACTTAAAAAAAAACTATTGCAACTGTAGTTGAAGACGCAAAACATGATTTTTGCCTACCAAAATTTGTAAGGGTATACCCAAAAAAGACAATCTAAACTTGGATTTTAAACTTTTTTTTTTAAACTTTTAACTTTAAACTTAAAAACTAAACTTTTTTTAAGTATAATAATAAATCTCTCGTATTCAATAGTTCAAATAATAAAAGTTTACTGAAACAGTTAAAATTCTGAGGGAAAAAATTGTGAGCTCTAAAAAAAAAAAAAGCAATTTTGTCAAATATGTAATAATCTAAATTAATACAAAATTAGAACTTTTTTCATATATAGGCTTTTTATATTTGCATAATGAACTCTATTGATGACAATATTATTAATGTGGATTGAATGCTTAGTTTCATGGTACAAAATCAGGCGTGATTATGATGTGCCTAACTGATATTTATGTTAAGTACTCAAGGTAATAAAACCAATCTGTTCCTGAAATGAATGTCAGAAGCAAAAATCAAAATGAGAGGAAAAAAATGGATCGAGAAAAGAAACGAAAATTCAGGAATAACATCATCAGGGAATTGTGAGACAGTAGAAACTCGTTTTCATCCAATTAACAGCGTACTAGATGGAACAGTAAAAAAGTTTTCGGAATTGACTACTAAATATGTATTTTTTGTTATTATTCTAAAGCCTGTATTCTAAGTACGTGCTTAGACTTAGCTTAAATTTGAATTCAACAGCCTTGCTAAATTAAGTTAGCTTAAGCACATTCTTAGACTTATCTTAAATCCGGATTCCGCAGCTTTGCTAAATTAGGTTAGCATAATCATGTACTTAGACTAATTTTGAATTCAGTTTCAGCAACTTTGCTAATTTAAGTTAATCTAAGAAAGTGATTATTATAATCTTAAATTCGGTTTCAGCAACCTTTCTGAAGTTGAAAAGAAAAATCATGCTTAAAAAGAGGAAATACCGAGCACCAAATATTTTGAATAATGGCTTATTTTCAAAAGCAAATTTTCAACTGCTTTAGAAATTAATGTTTGAAACTTGAAAAATAAGAAGGTCATCTTTGTGGTCCGAAAAATAGTCTACTGAATAAAATTCTTATAAAAAATAAAATAAATTAATTCGCTCAAATATAGGAAGGAAACTTCAAGTGCTTAAATTTAAACACTCGGTATGGCAATACTTTCATAGATAAAAATATAATTTTTTTTTTTTTTTTTTTGGCATTCACTTCACTTATCACATAATTATTTAAAAATGATTGATCTCGAAATGTTTAAAAACATCTAAAAAAAGAACATTTAATACAAGTTTTAGATTCCTATCAAAAACATAGATATTTTTTGTATTAAAAATTAGAATAAGAGCACATCTTCTCGTGCGCTTATTACACATCAAGACCACTACTAATGTGAAAAATATTTTATAATGTTACTTTCACAATAATTTGTTAATTAAAATTATTTAATTAAAAAATATAATTCGTTATTCCGTATTAAATAATTTAAATTTTAAAACTGGTCTTTCATTGCTTGTCATAAAAAATGTTTCGAAGAGTTAATGAACATAATTTTAAAGAAATTATAAGCAACAAAATATTGCATGACATCACACGTAATCTCGGAGATTCTGAACATCTGTTTTAGTTGCTTTTTCCCCTCATATAAATGCTTCTTATTGAAAGAACGTGACTTTTTCATTAATTTAAAATTTGCTCCACTTAGAAACTCTTATGAGGAGATTTTACGGTACTGTCTCGCTAATGACGCATAAAATTAATAAATATATTAGTCAATAAAATAATTTCTAATTATGTATCTATGCATGAAATATCGTATTACCAAATGTGAACAGATAAGAATATATTAAGAATAAATTCTTAGTCTTAAGTCTTGTTTTTCAAAATTCCTCAGTTGTGTTTCCCCCTTTTCTTTTGGTTCCCTGTGTCACAGGCACTTTTATTAACACACTTATTTAAATTTAAAAATTTTTTGAAAAAAAAATTCTTTTTTTCTTGAATTTTCTTGAAAGCCAATTTTAAAATGTTTTCAATTATAAAACGCTTTATGATTTCTTTATGCTGTTAAATACATTCTTTTTAAAGTAATATCAATGGTTTTATTGAACAGCGTGCAAAAAAAAAGAAAGAAAAAAAGTGGACCACCTTGAATTACTTCCGATCAAAAAAACGAATCTTCACGTTCTACGACTCAAATAATCTAATTAATTAGTGCAGACGATATTTTAAGACTATATTTTATTATTAACACACTTTATCAGAATAAATATACTTTTCTTTTGACGATTTCGGATGTCTGACTCTAAAAATATAGGGGGTAACAGCAATCTGGTAAATATGGTCCCCATAGTTTGATCAGGAGAGCGATCCAAAGTTTGGACCCCCCCCCCCCCAAATGCTAATTTTATTTTTTGTGTATTTCGCCATATCTCGAGAACTTTTTGAGTGAATTGAAAAATCTTTGCACATAATTATAAAATTCGCTTATCCAAAGATAAATCTATGCAAAAAAATTAAAAATTTATTTTACGAAATATTTACTATTTTTTATTTTATTTAGGAATAGTCGAAAAAAATTGAAATGTAAGGCATACAATTTTTACTTAATTTTAAAGTATCTAATTTTGCGTGGCAAAATACAAAGCTTGAGCGAAATTGGTTGAATAATTCCTGAGAAATAAAATTTTTTAAAAAAGTTGCATATTTAAAATTTGATTTCTCAGTAACTATTTAACCGATTGCACTCAAATTTTGTATTTTGCAATGTAAGATGAGATAATTTAAAATTAAGTAATATATCTTATAATTAAAATTTATATACCTTGCAATTCAATAGGTTTACGACTGTTATTAAATAAAATAATAAAAATAGTAAATGTTTACGAAAATGTGTTTTTTTGCATGGAATTAATTATCTTTGGATAAACTAATTTTATAATTGTGGGCAAAGATGTTTCAATTTGCTTTAAAATTTCTCAAGATATGGCGAAATACGCAAAAAATAAAATTTACATTCAGGGGTCTAAACTTTGAATCGCTCTCCTGATAAAATTATGGGGAACATATTTCCCAGATTGCGGCTACCCCCTATATTTTGGGGATCAAAAATCCGAATCCGTCGAAAAAAAGGTATGTTTATTCAGAGAAAGTATGTTTTTGTCTTATTTCGTAGTTTAAGATATTGTCTGTACTAATTAATTAGCATATTGGAAGTCACCCTCTTGAACCATTAAGAATGAGTCCTAGAATCAGATCATTAGATCAAATTTTATTCAGGGTGGTCCATTTTTTTGGCGCACTGTATATGGAATAAAGTTGTATGTATATTCCTTTTATTTAAAAAAAATAACTTTAAAAAAAATTGAACTTTTAGTGTCCCATAACTTGAAGTAATTTTAATAGCTGAAATAAAATTCTAAATAAGTTTTAATATAGGGGAGAGTCTGGTAGCCCCGCCCACTTAAGGAGTATTGCTTATATTTCTGTATAATATTGAGCAATAATCAATATTTTTATATGTTTCTATTATTTTATCATCTAATTAAATAATGCAAAAAGAATAAACCAAAAAAAAATAGTATTTTAACTTAAAAAAATAGAAATTTAAAAAATTTGACTACTGTATTCAACATATTTTCAAAACTATTGTTTACCATGTTACCAGCTGCATAAGTACTTGAAACTTTGAAAATAATCTTTTTTTAATATAACAATGTCCGATGGCCCATTGACTTGAAAAAATATTCTATACATATGAAATTGACAGTGGGCGGGGGTACCCGACACTCCCCTATGTAGTAATATATTTTACGTAGTATATGTAATATATATTTTAGTAAATGTAAATACATAGAAATTAGAATTTTAAAAATGATACATACTTGTGTAATACATTTTAAATACGTCCCAGCCTTCTTAGCTTCTTATTTTACTGTGATTAAACCTGTTGACTGAAAATAGTTTTATCTAATTGTGAAAATTGTGCTGTATGTAATATACAGCACAGCTCATCTAATATACAGTTTTAAAATTATTTTAGAGTAAAAATCAATAATTTTAATGTTATCCCAAGATATTTTTCCCTCTGTTGCCATAATTATTGTATTAAGCTATTTCTGTTGAATTGGCAAAAATGGGTCCCAAGGACCCCTATTGATCCATCCCGTCTGCGAAATACAAAATAATCTTCGCATATTTTTCTCATAAATGAAGTAATTATTCGATACCACGTTTAGTGTATTGTTTCCAGTTGTTGTGGTTTTTCAATCTTTCTTTTATAGTTTTATCTAACTGCACAATTAGTCTAAACAAACAACGCAATGCCACATTTGTATACCTTAAGTTTTTAACTAATTAATTATTAATGGCCATTATGTATGTAAGTCAGATTTTATAGATTCCAAAAAAGGTTGTTTATCCCACCATGTATATTTAAGTTCTGCTAGAATTGTTTAGGTAAGATGCTTTTTTAAACTACCCTTTTGTAGGTATTGAACCATATTCGTGGCTAGAGTTACTGCTGATGTCTAAAATGTCAAATAATGTCTAATGGTCGTCTAAAAATGTAGTCTAATTACGTCACACTTATTGCAGTAATTTTGTTACGAATTATTTTATTTACTTTTCTTAAAAACTAAAGTTTCAGTTCTGTTTGAAAAAAGCAGTTTTTGGGGTAAAATGAGCCTTGACTAAATTATTGTGCAAATGTAACTGATAATGTAATGCAATTGTTAAACTTTAACAGTAATTTGCAAAATAATCACTATATTGACTCTTAATTAAATTAGCAGCCTTTGAACAGTTCTCTTTCCTTCCAGTTTACTTTTCTATGAATTCCTATTTAATGTACTAGTTTTTTTTTTTTTTCCTTCAAAAATGTAAAACATTTTCAGAGAACATTTCATTAAAATTTGCACCAAATGTTCGATATTTAAATTCCTATTAAATGTATTTTCATCTTAAATTTGACGTGTAGATGATTTTTCTTCCCATTTGCTAAATTTGAAAACCTATTTTTACCTTTAAGCAACTTTGTCTCAAATCGATTAAAAATGTATTAACTAAGTGAAATTGATGGACAAGGGTGATAAATGTCAGTTTAATAATAGCCATAATTATCTGAGTGGGCAAAGTTGAAGGTCTGGGCAGCTGTGTATTATGAGAACTGGGAACTTTGTCTGTTGAGAGATTTCTGACAGTGAGCACGTGCCAAACTTTCTGACAAAATGCACGTGGCCATTGGGCGTCAGGCCATCTTTCTTCACTAGCTACGCTTAGAACATGGTCAACGGTTTTGTAAGTAAATGAGAGCAGTGTTTATCTTATTGGGCTGATGAAGTGCTCTGGTACGCGTGCAGATTGAAAGAAAAAAGTCAATCGACGGTAAACTTACTAAGAGGATTTTATCGGATCGATTCTTTTAAATTGTTACATTTTGCCGTATCTGTTATCTTAATACTTGACCTGCAAGGATTAATTGACTAGTGTCGAAGAACTATCGGGGATTGCCCATATCAGGTTGCATGTATTTGAAGCGTGCAATCGGAATCACAATAATATGATATTATCAAAGAGGCTGTTGATAGATTGATTAAAAGTTCTAGTAAATATTTACTTGAAATACATAATTTTTGAAAAGAAATTTACTACAGTGTATAAACTATATACATAAATGATGCTATCCAGAAAACAGTTTAATGAACTACGTTGATTAGATTTTTTTTTAGTGAAAATAAATTTATTGTTTTAGTTTGAAAACGTGGTTTATCAAGGAGTTGAACAAAATGTAATGTTTTAGTGAACAATTAAGATAAATTTGTAATCATAATTACTCGTAATTGTTTATTGTTATTAGTTACAATTGTGTTTTATCATTAATTGTTATCATGATTAATTATCATTAAATCGTAATTAATCACTATAATCGTAATTAATTGATCATTAATTACGATTACTTGTAATAAAATACAGTAACATTATCCAGTATCAGTTATTTTATTACTTGACCTGGTAGGATTAATAGATTAGTGTCAAATAACTACCTGGGATTGCAATATCAGGTTGCATAAATTTAGGGCCTGCATTCGGAATCACAATAAAATTGTATGATATAAGAGGAAGCTAATAGATTGATTAAGAGTTCTAGTAAATATTTACTTTAAATACATAATTTTTAACAAAAAAAAAATTACTACATTGAATAAAGTATATACATAAATGATGCTATCCAGAAAACAGTTAAATGAACTACATTGATTAGAATTTTTTTGAATTTAAAATACTTATTGTTTTAGTTTGAAAACGTGGTTCATAGGGGAGTTGAACAAAATGCAATGGATTATTGGGTAATTAAGATTAAAATTATAGTTATAATTATAAGTAATTGTTGATTGTTATTAATTGTAATTGTATTTTAGCATTAGTTATATTTTCATGACTAAAACTGTGATCGTTATTTTTGTCATGAACTTGTGATGATTTTGCAATGATCAGATTGTTTTGAAACAATATGTACAGTAGAACCTGATTTTGTGCGGTGGATAGGGACCGCATAAAAAAAGTCGGACTTAGAAAATACATCAATGATTTATGGAATAGATGAGAGAATGCTTTCAATTAAATAAAATAATTAAATTAGACCTAAAGAAATTGTAAAAATATTTAATTCTTCATTGTACATATACCTGGAGAAGTTTTCAAATTATACATTAAATAGTGGAATTGTCAGTCTTTTTACTTTCTTTTGGCTATAATTATTCATTTTAAGGGAGTACTTATGTCTAAAAATAAAATAAAAATCATAAAAACTGCATATTAATAGAAACAAAAGTAACTAATTTATTTATCTTTAATCTCACTATAAAATGAATCCTTAATCACGTGAATCGTGTATAAAACTCTGAATACGAAGCGTATACTGTTCGCGCGTCGAGCGACAATATGTACGTAACTGACTCTGCCTTGTCAGGAGATTTAAAATAAATGAACAGAGCATCGCGAAGTCCAGATACATCGTTGTTTCAAGGTGGCCACGTAATCAGAGATCGTCCACAATATGTATATGTACGTTGATAGTAAACATAAGCTGGTGCTAACGCCGCTAAGATTCATATACCGCATAAAAAAAATCGCACAAAAATAAAATCGTACAAAACCAATCGCACAAAAACAAAATCGCATAAAAAAGGACCGCAGAAAAACAGGTTTTACTGTATATATTTCTTAAGCTGTGTGAAAATAGGATTGAACATTTCATCTGAACAATCAAGTAATCCTAAAAATTTTTAAAGTGCCATAATAATTTTATCTGTCGAAAATAGTATTTGCTTCATTTGAAGATTTAGGAAAAGTGTGAAAACCGTGAAATATCTTAGGTCGAAATTTAAAATGAATTTTACCTAATATTTTAATATATAATATTCAGTAAAGCTGAAACTAATCCCTCTCTCCAAGGATTAAGGAGCAGTTCTGAGATTTTTAATTTGACTTATTTCTTTGTTCGATAGGTTTTAAAGGCAAAAATTTTTCCAACTCTATTTTTTGTCCTTCACTTTTTTTCAAAATGCAGCTATGACTAACGTTTTAAATCTAAGGAGATTTAAAACGTTAATTAGTCATAACTGCTAATTAATTGATCCTCATTTTAAAGCTATTCTAATGATAAGTTATGAATATTGTACTTTTAATAGAATTCTCAGAAACGTTAGGTAATGCTCATTAGTCCCATCTAGCTGCTGAATCATTAGAACAACAAAGATGTTATTGTATTTTCTTGTTTAATTAGCCAACTCCCTTAAAGCTCTAAGTTAACTCATTTTCGGCCAAAGGTGAGTAAACGCACCACTTCAATAAATATTTAACACTGTGACGCATATTTTTACTAAATTTATTTTTCTGCTATTGTCAAGGGTTCTGAAGACATCTATAAAATATTAGTAGCTTAATTGAAAAAAAAAACACTTTTTGTTTAAGCAATATTTTAAATACGCCAGCTTCTGAACTTGAGACGATTACTGACAAACTCGACTTTTTGAAAATATATAATTTATCCATTTGAGATTAATCATATGTTTTTATGATGGATTAACGATGTAAAATCTGTCGTTAAAATAAAAATTAAACAAACTTCATAAGAGAAACTAATGTTCAACTAAATGGTTTCTCCATTGATTTGAACAATGAGTGCATATACGTACCATTTATTTCTTAAATAAAATATTATATAAATAAAATATAATTTATATAATTTTTTCTATCTTAATGAGTGCATTTTAAGCATATTTCAATCAAAATTATTCAACATTTCATAAAATTTCTATGTTTGGCCTATGCGATAATAAGTCGTGTACTGCTCACGTGTGAAGTAAATAATCCTAGTATATTGCAATGAATTATCAATATTGGATAAAATGTTGATTGACCTAGAGTCCCTCTATCTCACGTTATGTTTAGAGAGTTACGAAAAATTATAGCTATGTTTAGTTTTTTCTATCTTGTGAAATTAATCTTAATTATTAAAGGTAATGTTAATAATTAAGATTAAATATTAAAATTAATCTTAATTATTACGCTCAAACATAATGTTAATTAACCATTTATTTTGTAAAAGAATTGACTTCTAAAAACAATTATATTTACACTGGGTACTTTAATCAAGTTATTTATGCCATTATATGTTAAATAAACACAGAGAGAGAGAGAGAGCTCTAGAAGGAAGTCTTGAAAAATGAACTAAAAACATTTTGCAATTTTAAATTTAAAGAGTTGAATAATTTCATTTTAAGTTGCGTGACTTAAATGTACCATAGTAAGCGTGTCCTTATTGTTGTTGCTTATTAAAATCTGATTGATCATTTTATGTGTCATTAAAATTATCAGTACACTTTAGTGCGAATTTTCTGCAATCTCAGAACGGTAAGAAGTTGACCAAACAACACCATGCAAGTGACCCATGCCTGTCAAGTATTCTAGTTTTATCGAAACATTTTTCAACAATATTTAAATAGGTAAAAAAGCAGCAATATATGTTAGGAAATATATATATTAATTTAGTCTCCTATGCAACACATTATATCATGTTGACTATCAAGTATTCTTAAATGTCTTTGATATAATGGCTAACGTATTTTTTAAGTCATATTTATATAATTGAAAAATATGCAGTAAAATCTTTGCTACCACAAGAAAAAAAATCTTCCAAATGAAACAAAAAATTTTGTAGCTATTGAATCCTTTTTACACTTGATTACGCGTTACCAAATTTCATTTTGAGCAGAAGAATAGTTAAACGCATTGCTTACTTTAAGATGTAGAGTATTTGAACGACATTCTGACTCAGTGTAGTGAAGAGTTAACTTCTCATCTGTTAACATTGTTTGTATATGAAAAGACGAGCTAACTCGTCACAGGTCAACAATGTGTTAAGTGAACTCGTATGATCCTATACAGCCAGTCTATGTAAAAATAGCCAACTGTGACATCTTTTTTTTTTGTGGAATCTCCAAATCTTCTAGAATAATTTAACACATGGGTTTGTGAATTGTGGAAAAGTCTACTTTTAAAACTAAAACGTAAAAATTTTTGTAAAAAAAGATTACATTTTAATATCAAGAAAATTAGCAACAAATTTCATAAAACCTCTGAGCTAAAATGCGTATTTTAATCAAACAAACAAAACGATGCAAAAAAGGTTTCTAAAAAACAATGCACTAAATCATGATAATAGTTACGTTCTAGGAAGAAAAAATATCAATTCTTCCTAAACAAAATTGAAAAATTTCGGTGATCACGTCATTTATGCACAATATCACGATAGCGACTAAGTCGCCTATTAGAATCAACCTATTGGCGTCTATTAACCAGTTGTTTTTACTGCCAAAAAACCAGTTTTCCTTTTTGTTATTCAGTAATTTTTATAAAGTGTAAGGAGGGTGAAAGTATCAGCTGTGTATTGACGAGAAATTTCGTCGCAAACTTGCTCAAAATTGAAAAAGAAAAAAACAATTACAAATTTTAACCTAAACAATTTGATAATTACATTTGGTTAACATTAAACTTTTCTAACTTTTTCTTCATATATAAAC
This sequence comes from Parasteatoda lunata, assembly GCA_949128135.1. Classification (NCBI taxonomy): domain Eukaryota; kingdom Metazoa; phylum Arthropoda; class Arachnida; order Araneae; family Theridiidae; genus Parasteatoda; species Parasteatoda lunata. Next base: position 48,625,855 of record OX421980.1, read on the forward strand.
ATCTATAGCAATGAATCATTCATGTGCTGTTATTAAGAACCTATTCATTTTTAAAAAATCTGTAGCAAAGAAATAAAGCAATCTACTCATCTGTCTTTCTTATGGCCAAAGGGGCAAAATACACAAAATTTATACCACAATATTATACTTCTCGTGACTAATAATTATACATTTAAAGGTATCAGTCAGTTCAAATACCTAAGAACTATTGCTACAGTTAATGATGTCAAAACAGATATTAACAACAGGAGGATAGCTAATAAGTGTCATTTTGGATTGAGCAACCAACTGAAATCAATTCTTATTATCCTTAAAATTAAAATTAATTTGTATAATACTCTAACTAAACCTGTATTACTTTATGACAGTGCATGCTGGATTTTAAATATATCTGATGGGAAAAAAAACTACTAATTTTTAGGGGGGTGGGATAGCCTGGTTGGTTAGGCGTTCGACTCATGTCTGAGTTCAATTCCCTCCGGCTGAAGATTCTAGTAAATGGTGACTGGTGCATGTTTAATCTGTCGAATCACAAAGTCTTCCAATTCTCAAAACGAATCATACCTCTAAAGGCACTGAATTGGAAATTGATCGTTCTTTGGTTCAAGTCAAAATTACGATCTGTAGATGAATGAATGAAGGGATGTATGAATGGGTCCTCCCTATAAACGGACAGTGACGTATGTGTGGCTGGAAGTCTTATTCTGGGCCATAGATGGCGCCACCGAAAAACAAGAACTGCACCATCTGCCTTTAATTCGCTTGGTTTCACCAAGCAGGCTTGCTGGTATTGGCAAGTAGCATTAGAAGGGCCGGGATAGCCTGATCGGTAGGGCGATGGGCCCATGTCCAAGAGGTCGTGGGTTCGATCCTCGCCGGCTGAAGACTCCCCGTGTAGAAAATGGTGAGCGATGCACGTTAAATCTGTCGAGTCTCAAAGTCCTCCATGTTCCCATAACAAATCAATACCTCTGGGGGTACTGATCCAGGAGTTTCCTTGTCTTGTGGATTGGTTCAAAATTACAAGGCTACGGAGTTGAACATTAGTAGTCGTAAACCCATGAAATTGGGTCGGCTGTTCAACGACGGTTATAAAATTAAAAAAAAGTAGCATTAGAAACAACAACAACAATAACTAATTTTTGAAAGAAAATTACTCAGAGCCATCTTCGGAGCTGTTAAAAAAAATATTTTTGGCAGATTCAGTACAATAGTGAATTATAGAGAAAATTTAAGTTATAATTTACAAATATAACTTCCGTTATTAAATCCTATAGAATAAGATGGCTGAGTGACATCTAAGATAAGATTGTGACCCAGTTTAAAAGCTGACTTTGGAAAAATTTACTGGAAAAAAAGAAAAGGGAAGACTTAACACCAGAAGGATTGATTCTGTGGATAAATATCTGAAAATCGTGGGCATATATATTCATTTTAATTTTTATATTAATTTTTATCCAAATCAATATCGAGTGTTCTTCTGTTTCTATGATCGCGCTTTCTTTCCCCCTTCACCTAAGTAACGTGTGTGTGACGTCAGTCAATCCTTTCTTCCGTTCGATATTTTTATTAACTTCCATAGAGTTATTTAGTTTTAAATATGTTCGACTTAAATTTTTAAATATAAATATGCTACTTAAAACATAACATAAAACATACTTAAACTAGCTAATCTCAGCATTTAAAGCATTAACATAAATATATAATATAAAACATACATAAAATATCTGATCGCAGCATTTGAATAATCATGAACAAAAATATGTTATTTTAATTTTATGTTAATATGTATTTTATTATCTGATTGAATTTGATAATTTAATTGTATTTGTAAACAAGTAAAAATTAAAAAAGTAAAGTTAGCTTTTAAAATTTTACAATTAGACTTTTTATTTTAGCTTTTCGATTTGAAATTTTACTTTTTATTTGAACTTAGCAGTTTTTAAATTATTTTCTTTCAGGCTGCATTAAATAATTAAAACATATTTCATTCCGAGAAAAATTTAAAAATTAAATAACTGGAGATATTTTCCTTTGGCTAATAAATCTATCAGTTTCATGAAAGTAATTATGATTTTACTGTGAATTTTTTAACACACGTATATAATTTTAGCATAAGTAAGATGAGTAAGATGATTTTTAAGAAAGATGATGATAAGTAAGATGATTTTTTCCATTCTGTGCTAAACAGAATGCGGGTGTGCTGCGGGTTGGCAAATAAAATTACCAAGTTTTTGATGTTCCTTCAGAGCAAGAAACACAATAAATTTTACCATATTCTGGTTGATTTGAACATACTTTTTTCTCAGTGTTCTGAAGTTTCGGATGATTATTTTTCTAAACATTATGTACTTCAGCCAATTCAGTCGCCGTCCCCATAACAAGTAAGCAAATTCACCGAATTAAAAGGGTTCTCAAATTCACTGAATTAAAGGGATATTCCCCCATTATTTAATTTTTATAATAAAACTAGCTTAATACATTGTGAAAATTTTTAAGAGACTCTTCTACATCAATTCCAAGTGGAGATAAAAAAAAATTAAATATATAAAAATAAATTTATTCTTAAAATAATTTTCCTCAGATTTTAAAAGAAGCATTATTTGCTTTCTAATCAGGATTTTAAATTAAATTTTTTATCATTACGTTTACTTGACAAAAATAGAACTAATTTTCAGCTCCAATTCATCTATGCTGTGGATTGAGTCAAAGTTGGTTAAGACATGATGAGGCCCACAAGAACTCATCTAACTCATAAGGAAACCATGTAATCGCATATATACGGGCCATTTTGCTATGCTACTTGGTTAATAATATTTATTTTTCTTCATTTATTAATTGAATGGCTGTTGTCAAAAAAGCGTTATTAAAACTGTACTTGGTAAACAGTCAGCTTTTTGTTATGTTTCCCTTTTTTCATATCAGCTCACCTTTTTAATCCATACAGAATAGTGCCACTAAACGGTTTGGATAGAATGTTGGATTTAATAGTCAAAGAGGCTGATGAGGGTTAGTTACGCTATATTTAGCACACGCTATATTTATAACAGTCAATGGTGCTGTAAATTATGTCGAAACCAAAACTAAAAAGATATGAAAGTGAATGTAGTGAAGAAAAAAAAAAAAAAGGAAAGGTCACTGAGGTTCCTCGGGATTGTGCAATCAGAATTGATCATGTGACCAGAATACTCTTAAAACTGCAAGTTATTCACACATTTTCAAAAATAATCATTAATAAAATTAAATAATAAAACTCCCTAATTCACAAGTGCTGGTAAAATACAGAATCGAAGAAGCTACTTTGAAAAATCAAAAATATGAATTAAAGTAATAAGAATGTATTATTTATACTATTTCTTTTGAAGCATAAAGATTAAATTTTTAATTAAAATATAAATAAAAACATTTCAGGAATGTTTCAAAACTAACCTTTTCCTTTGACTAAACATAAATCAATTAAATATTGAATAACTTTCTTGCATACAGTTAAAATAAGTAAAATGGCTTATTTATATTATCGTGTCTGTTTATTTAATTTTTTGAAGAAAGCAGTTAAGACCGCAACTATTTCTAATTTGTGCTTTACCATTTAAAGTTTATTTTGTTCCCTTGCTAAATATTTTTATTTTTATTGCCTTGGAAGAGCGATATTAAATCAAATTCCAATTCTTTAAATGAAGTTATGAACTTAATCTATATTTTTGAGTATTAACTATAAAGGTAGTAAAATATTTTTCCCATAAATTATGTGTACGAACTTATATAAAATATAAAATTCAATTCTACAAATTTGTTTTCTAAAAGACAAAATTTATTTTTCTCTAATAGAACAAAGAGAGAAAAAAAAACATCTTTCCTCAAAATAATGATTTTTCTAAATGGTTTACCTCACATGAAGAAATTTATTCTAAATAGTTAAAATTCATTTTTATAAACTAAAAAGCTATTTTGTATGGAAGATAAAAAATATGTATTCATATTTTACATGCAAGCATCTATCAAGTTTTATTGTAAGCAATATAAAAATTAAATCTGATTGTTTTTTTTAAAGAAAATACATTTGAGTCCTGATTCTTCTAAGGGATTTAATAGAGAAATAATTCATACATTAGGTATAATTTACTTGAAAGAGAATTTAAAACTTAAGCATAATATACTTCGAGGCTTCGCAGTGATCAAAAGAAAAAACCAGGACAAAATCAAGATATTTTTGAAGCAGTAGACATTACTAGACTACTTTTAAAATGATAAACTAGAAAATGTAAAATATGCTCTACTTAAAAATAATAAAGGAGAGTTTTATCACAAAAGAATAATAAAACAAAATATTTTTAAATGCAGAATCACTTTGTTTAGAAAATAAAGTTTCAACAGTTCCCAGTACAATTTTATTAATAGAGCACTGAAAAATTCATAAATATTTTGAAAAATATAAAATTTGTATTATTCCAAAGAATTAAAAAATTCGATTAGTTAATATTCTCTCTAATCAATATTCACCTAAATTTATAATAGTCCTAGATCTCTTAAATCAAGTACATAATTTTATCAACATTTTTGTAAAAAATTGATTTTGTGGACAATCCCCCAACTTAAAAATAAAAACATTTATGATATAATTATTGTATTGTTGATTGGAATTAATCATTTTTAAATCCCGATGAAAAAGATGACTCAATTGTGAAACTACGAAACTCAATCCTTCAAGATATATTACTGTATTACTGCATTTGCTGAAAATGATAAAAAAAGCACATGACGCCTGAATTCATCACCATAAGAATTTGATAATGTAAAATATAGTTTCTTTTTTCATATAATGGCTGAATTTTAAAAGAAAAAAAAATACTGAAGCAGTGAATTCTGTGAGGATAGGGCTGTCTGAACCACGCATATAATTGGTAGACGGTCTCCGCGTTTGAATGATCGAATTTTGTGAATTTTATTAGCATTATTAATTAAAATTAAAAAATATTGGATCGAAAATCCAAATAATTGATTTTTCAAATCAATTATAATATTTTAAAATCCGCATTTATTTTTTAAAAAAAAAATTAAATTTTGCAGACATACAACAATCAAGAATACCAGGACAAAAATCTATAACTCAAGACAAACGAAGACAAAAGATCTGAACTATTACGAAATCTCTTCTACGTACTTTGCAATGAATCCAGTTCATAATAACTTAAATGTCCTGAGTACTTTAAAAAAAAGAGAAAAAGAAGAAAAAAGTTGTGTTCACGCTTTCTTAAGTTTCAACAGGAGCAGAGATCTTAAACATTCCTATTTTGCTTCAATTTATTTTTTAACTACGTATTAGTTAAAAATATGCTTATTAAAATTATATTATATTAGTTAATTAGTTATTATATTAGTTAAAAATATGCTATTTTACCGCGTTATCTATCAATTTTTTTTAATTATTTTTTGTAATAAATTTAATAATTTTAAATTTTAATTTAATTGGTTGACTCTTTAAATTTACTTAATAACTATACGTTAAATAGTATCATATCAGCTAATTTAGCTATGTATGTAGTTTATAGTATGACAAAAAGGAGAACATACTAGAAAATTTCATTTTGTAATAATAATAGAGAAAAAAAAATTTCGTGTACTTGTTACACTAACCTTATTCCATTTTTTATAGAGAATTTAGCTATATTTATAAAATGTAGGCGAAGCATAGCAACGTTATTTGTTATGCTTGATCAGAGTTGGAAAAAACCAAAGTAATAAATTTATTTTTTGTTTAAATCAGTTTTCTTTCTTTAAAACTGTTTTATTTTGGTTTATTTAAAACAGAGAGGCGAAATAATAATTTGCGCTTTAAATTAAAAGTGTCTAAGCTGTATATAAGGTATAATCAGGAAAATTTTTTCAACTATAAATTAATATTATCAATAAACAATTAAGAATATTTACTTTCCTTTCATAGACATTCTAACATATTAAAAAGGAGTACCTGAGAATTCTGAAGCTGCTCATACAAGTTAAATTGCATTTAAACTTAACATGCAAATAAAAATTTTACATTCAAATGTTCTATTAATAATGTGTAAAAGAATTAATAATGTGTATAGAAGAATGTGTATAAAAGAATTAATTATTAATAATGTGTTCTTTTAATAATGTAATGTGTTCCCTTTCTTTGTCAGTATATGAAAATTCTCCAAATTTAGCATTATTTGGTGTCACTATTAGCTGTATTCAACTTAAAACATTTGTATAAATTTAATTAATTAAATGTTCATGTTTTTTCTCAATTGAATTCAGACAAATTGTAAGGAGTGCATAAAAATTTATGGAAATATATTTTTAATTCATTCAATAAAGTATTTGAAAAAAAATGGAATGATGAAAATGGCAAAAAAAAAATCCAATTGATTGCATACATATGCGTATGTAAAATAAAGGTAAATGATTTAATGATGAATAATGAGTAGTATACTTTATTGTCATTTTAACGCAATATAGCTTTATGCATAACAATATATTTATAATGAATCATTAAATAAAATTATATACATTGATTAAATTTTAAGTGACGATTGAATATGTTTCGATATATTTGTATTGTGATCTTTTATAAAAGCGTTGTATTTTAAAAATACTAGAATCAATACAAACATACTGCATATGCGCAATAATAATTTGTTTAAGCAAATAACGGGGAAAAAAATCTAAAATAAACTGAAAAATATAAACTGAACTCTATTTCCATTTCTGTTTTTGATTGTAGCAAGCATAAATTATTAGCGTTTACTACAATCAAAATCATAATTAACAAGATTAAAAAAACATAGAAACTTTAGTTCTTCACTATCTATAGGGGAATTCCATAGGCTCTGTAGGGGTATTTTTTAAGTAACTTTAAAAAGGGTCGCGATGGCTTAGAAGAAGGAGCGTTTGCCTTCCAATGAGGTGAACCGGGTTCGAATCCCAGCGATGGCTGGTCGATACGAATTCCGCATTCGGCTTGCACCGACCACAGTGCTGACGTGAAATATTCTCAGTAGAGGACGGATCATTGGTTAGTTTTCTTGCCGTCAGGCTAACCGTGAGAGGTTCTCGTGGTCATCCTCTCCATGTAACACAAATGCGGATTAGTTTCATCAAAAAGTCCTCCACGAAGGGAAATATCTCCCAATACTTGATCCAGGAGTCTTCTGGACTGAGTTCAGAATTACAAAGCTACGAAGTTGAACATTAGTAGTCGTAAACCCAAGAATTGGGTCGGCTGTTCAGCGACTGTTATGAAATAAATTAAAATAACTTTAAGAACTATCTGAACATGAAAATGAAGAATTTTCAGAAATATTTTGATTGGACTATAAATTTATTCGCATTAAAAATTTTTTAATTCTATTTTAGCAAAATAGCAATGATAAATGAAAGTTTAAAAATTGCATATCACATATGTTCATTTAAAGTAACATTAGCAATTAAACTCAAGATAGATTAAAGAGATTTTTATTAGAAAATTTACCATATTTCATTCGTTTATATTTAAATTAAAAATTCATTTAAATGATAAAATTTTAAAATATTTAAAGGATTTTTTCTTTAAAGAAGGCCAAGCTTGGGTGTTGCGAACTGTATGTACACTTTGAGGAAATCTGTAAACAGCTTTATTTTAAATTAAAAAATTTTTAAAAATCCAACTTTCGTTAAATCTTAACTAATTCTGTTAAAATTTATTGACTTAAATATTTAATTTACGGCCGATCGTTTTCGTTTGTATTACCATTTTTAAAAATCATAATGTGTACTATTTACGTACTTAGTTACGAACTGCTAATGAATCGGTAAAAAGGTCACTCTGCTTATAAGGTCACTTTTGCGATGTCCCTTAGGGTGACCTTATATCGAGGCTTGTATATATATCTGACTGTATATATATCCAAATTGGAAAAAGCTTTAGTTTATATGATTGCTTGTAGGACAAAAAAAAAATGATCCTTGTATCGATTTATATTCTTATAACTCGAATGAAATTTTGAAAATTTTCTGTTTATGTTTGAAACATGAGGGTCAATATTTGTATTTTTATTTTACTGCTCTATACTTTAATACATTTTTTTAGGTTTTGTAAACAGAATTTTCTTTAAATGGTCATAAATTTCAGATTAAGTAGACATTTTATAAAATTTTATCAAGTTATAAATATATATAGTATATGCATGATTGTTATGAGGATATATTTAAAAAATAGCAAATAATTGTCTAAAAAGTATTTTTCTATCCTTTTCTTTTCTTTCTTTTTTTCGTATAGTTTGATGGGTATTTAAAATAACTTGGTGTACCGTTGCCACCATTTCTAGTGTTGAGATCTAAAAACTGAAAAATTTATAAAATTTTTTTATGGTGCATCATGTTGTTTAGTTTTTATTTACCTTTTGACTGTTACAGTGTCATTTATTCATTATTTGTTTATTACAACAAATATTTTGAAGTGCATTAGAAGCAATTTCGCTTAAAATGCATGATTGTATTATAATGTATTCGCACTGATTCTTTCATACAATTATTATTTTGACAATTTTATATAAATTTTTTAGGATATCTACAGTTTTATACTTAAAAATATTTTTAATTTACCTCAACACTAAAAGTGTGGGCAACTACATCAAACCTTTTTACAGTGAATGTACATGAAATGCATTTTTAAAGGTTTATTCAATAGAATATTTTTTTAAACTGTTGTAAATTTCAAAATTAAATAAACATTTCCTAACATTCATCAAGAAATTTATATTAATGTTAAAAAAAAAAAAAAAAAAAAGCTAAAATATTTAATTTAAATTTCCCCTTAATCTGTGTCTATATAAATAGATTCATTTCCTTTGATCCATTTATGATGGGCGGGCTTTAATAACTGGCCACATCCACTACTTTTCCGCATCCACTCCCTTATCGAAGGATCATTCCAGCATCCTCTTGAGTCCTCCGCTCTATTGGCTGAACAATTCTTCCTCTCGACCGGTCGATGTGAGGGATCTTATAATCGTTCTGGCATGCATAACCGCTAGACGTGCCTTAATCATGAGCTTCATAAAGTCAGTGCCTTACTCGCCGGCGATAGGGCCGTGTACTACATCGGACTCAACACTATATCCCGAATTCTACACTTGTGGTCCTGGTGGTGAAACATTTTACGTTTATGAGTCTTATACACCTGACAGTTCGGAGATTAACTCACCACCACCTGTTAATTCACCAGAGAATGGATTGGTGACCACTAGGTTAGAGCCTGGTTCTGTTCCCCCTGTTAAAAAACGTCGTGTGACAGCCAATAAAAAAGAGAGAAGGAGGACTTTGAGCATCAACCTTGCTTTTCATAACCTCCGAAAATGTATTCCAAATGTACCGGTGGATACCAAGCTTAGCAAAATCAAAACTTTACGTTTAGCAATTAGCTATATTGGACATTTATGCCAAATTCTGGAGGAAGGAAAATCCGGAATTTTTCAAGCCGATTTTGGTAAATGCTCTGAAGTCATCAATGGTAGACAAAAGAATGCTGATATGGTATGTGAATGACTTTAATACTTCTATATATTTGGACATAATTATTGAAATTAACATGAATTATTGTCAGTATAATTACAGTGAATCACACTTTGATACACAAATGTTAAATCATAGAGTACAATGAAATAACTTATATTGAAATTTGCACTTGTTTTTATATTTCTAGATGCTTGATTAAGAAATTCCAGTCAGAAAATTCTGGCTGAAAATAAGCGAATAAGTAAAATAATGTTATATCATGTCAACGTTGGTTCTTTTGGGGTAATTTTAAGATTCAAAGTTTGCTCTATTGTAGAGTGGAATCATGCATGAAACTGACGTGATTATGATAATTAAATGAATGATTTGCAAATAAATTGCTTATTTATGTAATTATAGTATGGAAGATTTCCGTATCGTGATCTGTGGCAGAATAATTGCCCAGTCTTTCTTGGCAACTTCCGAGCAGTGGCCAGTGAGAAAAAAAATTCACAAAAAAACAAACAAACTCATAACCACCCCCGGGCAAGCATCTACATTAAAAAAAAAAAAAATTGCAAGTTTAAATCCTATTTGGCACCTTGGCGATTGTAGTTGGCGCGACAGATCACGATACTGAAATATCCCCAGTATTTATTTAAAATATACTTTAACTATATAAACCTTACTACTAACCTTTTCTAACTAAACTTAGCTAACCTTACATAACTGTTCCTTATATAAAATCTACCAGCAGAACCATTAAATTAGATTTTAATTTCAATGGGAACTATGGAATGAATTTTATTTTCTATAGTAAAAATAAATGTTCCTATAACTTCTTCCATATTATTTTTCCATAGTTAAATATTAATAAAGTTGTACATAAGTTTTATAAATATGTTCATAAAAATTAAAGAGGTAAGAAATTTGAGGGAATCCATAAGTATTATATTCATAAAAAATAAAAATACCTCAAAAAATATTTCATATAAAATGGCAAATCTTATTATACCTTAATTTAAAAAAATATGTATATTCTTCTCATTTTTGAATACAACGGACACGATTTATTCTAACTGTGCTAAGTCTTGAACATAACTTGCTCATTATATTAAATTTTTTGTCATGCGAATTATTAATTCGCGAAAGAAATACATTATAAAATAACATTTTCTTATAATAATCATAAATTTGTATAAGTAGATCGTCATTGTTTATCTTTTATAGCGCTATTTATATTACACCATTTTTTAAGCAAATCACAAATTCAAAATAGTGAAAAAAGATAATAAATATTTTAAATTACAGTTATATTTTATGATGATAACTGGCTCTTAATCTATTTGTACATTTAATTCGTTTGTTTTCTTAAAAACCTAACTGTGAAAGAAAATTGTATCTTTCCGAGTAGAGCAAAAAAAAGTAATAATATAATAAGGAATAGTAAACAAATAATGTAATAAGTTTATATATAACACAAAAAAAGGAAACCTCTGTTAGTTGCCAATAATTGCCCGAAAGATTGCGTAGAAATCAATAGCTTGATTCTGATTATATTTTGAATGCTGATTTCAAGAAAAACAGAGGGAAAAAAATTTCTATCACCTATTATTTTTTCACCAATTGACAATTCTGATTTTCGTAGCTCTTATATTGCATTGTGAATTAATTACAAAAGAAAGGGATAAGCATTTAGTGTCATAAGTAGCCAATTGGCTAAAACTGAAGACATTTAGTCTAGTCTGAGATGGGAGTAAAAAAAACAAAAAAACAATAAATATACAAACATGTGCTTAGTTTTTTTTTTATTTCTCTGAATTTAATAAGACCAATTGCGAGTCGATAGAACTAATAAACTGTAAAACATTACGGTAAAATGTACCGGCACTCAGGGTGCCTCACTTTTTATCATAAAATTCATTTTTATCAGATCATGTTATGGAACAAAAAATCAGAGTGTGATATGTTATTTTTGCAGTAAAAGTTACCGTAAAATCACTGAATCACTCTAATTAACTATTACTGTATCTATTTATATTACTGTAAAAATTACCATATAACATCTTACGGTAAAAATAAATTTTGCAGTACAGTCAATTTTACGGATGACCCGACCAAATTTCCGGTACTTTAAACTGTAATTTAATACGGAACTTTTTACAGTGTTGTTTAAAAGTTATTAATCCTTTATTCATTAAAAATACAGTTATGTACTCATTTGATTTATTTTTTGACTTAGATCTTTTTTACGCGTCTGTCATAGCTATCTAGACAAGTGAGGCATTGATGCTTACGAACATTTTATGTTAAGTCCAATAAAAACAAAATTAAGTCAGTAGACTTAAAAGTTTTGAAGAAATGAGGGTGTCATGAATGAAAATTATAAATTTTGATTTGTACCCGTCCAGGCATAAAACCTCTATAGCTTCAAAACCAATAGTTTTATTGGTTTAATTTATTTTTCATTGAATTTATCATTAAAAGAATACACGAGAAACAATGTTTTACTTTTCCACATAGCTACTCAAAATTGTAAATAAGTATAAGTACTTTTGATGTATCAAATATTTTAAACTATTAATAACATTGACTCTGTTTTTATTTCATTTGATTCAATTAAATGCATAGAAAACAATGTCTCTACTTGCCTAGATAACATCATAAGGGAGAGGGGCCTAGTGGGGCCATCTTGAATATTTTTTATTTATTGGTCAAATTTTCTCTAAGATATCTTAAATTAGCGAGCGATAATGTACACTTCCATGTGCAGTTGCATAATCCCACAGTTGAATATTTAAGTAGAAATTTGTAAAAAAAAAAAAAAAAAAAAAAGGCTTTTAAAAGGAAAAAGTAACTTTCAAGCTTTCTCTTTAATTAATACATTTCATTTTCATAATTTCAACAATAGGTCATGATATGTTATAAATTATGAGGTTTTTTACCAACTGTGGTATTAACTTTTGCTCTGTATAATTTCAATTAATCAGGCATAAGCAAACACATTGGCTTCGTGGAGCTATTGTAAATACTTGGCGGTGAGGTTAAAGTTGTAGACAGGACATTGGAAGAAATATGATTTGTTTACAAATGTAACAAACTTGATGGCATTTATTTTCTAAACTAGAATGATTTCGTGGAATGATATACATTTAAAAATAGTGGTTTGAAGCAAATAACGGAATTTTTATATTAATTCCCTTTTTAAAGATTTTAAGAAAACTTAAAGGAATTATTTAATTAAGTTTGTTAAAAGCATATAAATTTATATAGATGAATTAATGAAGAAAAAGTTTATTATGTGTAATTACTTTTTACCATACATTTCTCAGTATAGTGAAATGATGAATTTCAAATTAATACTTGACTGAAAATATGTTTATATTTATTCTTCAATAAGACTTAGATTGAAATTAATTGCATTTTGGTCTTGCCACTTTTCTAAGTTGTATTAAACGACTGCTTAATAAGTTAAAGTTCATCCACCTGCTTGTCGCCATAGCTTGTTCAAACTAGCCCCGTGTAAATTGCGGCCAAAAACAGTTTTTTAAAAAAAAAATCTTATGGTAAGACTCAATAAGTTTATTAACTTCAGATATAAATCCACCCTTCCCCTAAATAAGCAAAAATTCAAAACTAAACTTTTTAGGCATAAAACATTAATTTTTGAAAAATCATTACTGTCGATTCGAGTTTGATCTCATTTTATTCAGCGTAAAAATATTCATTACAAACAGTTATAAATATTTATTATAAACAGTTATAAATATTCATTATAAATTTCATTTTTCATAGCTTGCCTCTCCTTTAAAAATGATTTAACATATTTTACGACTTCTAAATAGTTCTAAATTTGGAAAAACTCACTAAGCCTTTAGCATTTGCCTTTCATGTACAGTGCACAAAATAAGAAAAAAGGACCACCCTGAATAACTTCACATTCTTGGATTCAATCTTAATGGTTCGGGGGGCAGATTCAAATATATGTTAATTAATTAGTGCAGACGATATTTTAAGTTACGAAATCAGACACAAAAACTTACTTTCTCTGAATGAATATAATTTTTTTCCCGAAGGATTACTGATTCCCAGATTATAGGGGGTAACCACAATCTGGGAAATATGGTCACAATAGTTTGGTCAGGAGAGCTGTCCATATTACGACCCCATAATGTGAATTTTATTCTTTTGGTATTTCGTCATTACTCGAGAACTTTTTAAGCGAATTGAAAAAACTTTAGCGCACAATTATAAAATTCTTTATCCAAAGAAAAATTCATGCAAAATATAACTTTTACTAAATATTCATTATTTTTTTTTTTATTATTTTACTTAGTAAAAATCGAAAAAATTTTGAATTATAAGGTATAAAATTTTTTACGTAATTTTAAAGTATAATTTTACATGGCAAAATACAAAATTTGAATAAAATCAGTCGAATAGTTTCTAAAAAATCAAATTTTGAGAAAGTCATATTTTTAAAATTCGATTTCTCAGGAACAATTAGTCTGATTTAGCTCAAAATTTGTGTTTTGCCATTTAAAAATACACCCTTTAAAATAATATTAAAAAATGTATGTCTTACAAATCAAAAAATTTTCGACTGTTGATAAATAATATAATAAAAAAATGATAAATAATTTCTACGAGTTAAATTTTGCATGTAATTATTTTTGGATAAATGATTTTTTGGAACTGAGTAAAATTTTTTTTAATTCGCTTAGGAAATTCTCGAATTATGGCGAAATACGCAAAAATGTAAAATTAATATTAAGGGGTCCAAACGTTGGATCGCTCTCCTGATATGAGAATAATATTTCCAAGATTGCGGCTAACCCCAATATTTCGAGGATCAGAAATCCAAATCTGTCTAATTTTTCAATAAATGAATTTTATAATAGTGTGTAAAAATTTTCTATCAACTTAAAAAATTCTCGTGATATGGTAAAATATATTTGGGGGGGCAGAAATCCGAATACGTTGAAAAATAAGGTATTTTTATTCAGAGAAAATACGTTTTTGTGTCTGATTTCGTAACTTAAAAAAACGTCTGCAATAATTAACTAGCATATTTGAAGTCCTCCTCCCTTGAACCTTTAAGATTGGTCCATTTTTGAAATCACATTTGAAATCAGCTCACCCAAACAATATAAAAAACAGGTTAGCATCACAATTTTTCATGACTCAAATTTCGCAGATCTGTGTTATGAATTTTCATATTGTAGAGACATTCTAATACTTTTCAGCCAAATTATGTGTTACTTTGATAAAGAACGTTGGAAATTTAAAAATGTAATCATATTTGCCAATTTTTATTTTAAAATACGTCTATCAAAGTTCCATCAAAAACTATGAACCAACTCCCAATTTCTTTTTTTTTGTTTCTTTGTCCCTAATCCATTTCACAATAGTCCGTAAACTGAAGCAAGCGTAACTCATAACGTAACATTCTATAAAACAAAACTATTAATCATTATCATTTCAAAGTTGTATAACTTTTTTTTTTTTTTTTTTTTTTTACTTTTTTCTCTAAGAACAAAACTAATGAATTTATTGCTTGCATTAGAAAATTCGCTATTGATTAGTTCAAATAATTATAACAAACAGCAAGAAGACTTAATTTTAGATTTGAAAATAATTGATAAAATATTGAACAGCGAAAAAATGTTTTGAGAAATATCAAATTAATTATAGTTCGAATATTTTTAAGCTTACAACGTTTTACGCTTTTTTTTTGTCTAGTATTTTTTATCTTATTGATTATGATTCTTCAATTTCATTTTTACAAGCTTAAATATTAAATTATTATTTTTTTTTTTTTGCTTTGCAATAAAATTATCCATATGTTTTTTTCTTGTATTGAAAAAAAAAATTGGTTTCAAGTTTGACCATAACATTGGTACCTTTATTCATAAAATCGTAAAAATGGCTGTAATTTTAATATATATATAAACTTATTGTTTTCCAATAAAATACGAAGATATGGATTTGCATTGATTTCACCAGTATTCATGTTAACTATCCAATAAAGACAAGAAAAATCATCAAATTCTGGAATCTTTTTTAACATAGAATTCAAAAAAGTAATATTTTTAATTATTTTTGATTGGTAATTAGGTTATCTTAACTTCATGCTTGCTAATGATTAATGTCGAAATTGGCATTTAAATTAGATTTTCAATCATAATTTAAAGATTTGGTGACTAATAACATTAAATCAAGATTATTTATAAAAATAAAGGTACTTGTTCAAAGACGTACGTAGAAACAGTTCATAATGGGGGATGCGCCCCTAGTTGCGTACGATGACATTTCCAGTCATGGGTTCCTATGCAATTCTTGGCCCTTTTGATGTGCCCTACCTCCCATTGAAGTTCTTCAGACTCACCATATGCAATATTTTTTATTGTAAATTGTCTTCAAGAAATGCAAGAATATATTTTATACAAATTTAATCCTTTTTTCACACACAAATAGCTTTTTCTTAAATTTAATTAGTAATTCATTTATAACTTAATATTCGAACAAAATTTTTCTTCGTTTTGTTCTAGTCCGTAATTTCAAAAGATAATCAAATTATAATTTTTTTTTTTCATAATGATGACATTTTCAAATTTTATGATGTTTAAAAACACTCTAATTTGGCGAATAAAAAATTAGACATAAATGAATGAATGGATAACAACGCAGAAATGAGGTTTCAATTATTTTAAAAAACTGTTAAATAATCTAAGTCAAAATTTATTCAATATTGCGTAGCAAACTAACGGAAGCTTCATCACAATGATTCTATTTACATCAGTTGTAATAGTATAAACAACGTAGACGTTCATCCCGTTTACCATCTTTTCTGATGGTGAGGGGATTTTGAGAATTTTTTATAGTAACTTAAATTATTATAAAAATTTATATTATTAGTTACAAAGCAGGAAAAAGGTTAAAAATGTTTTAAAAACTTATAATCTAAATTGAAGTTTCCTTAATACTGCGTAGCAAGCTTACTAAAGTTTCATCACAATGATTCTTTTTACTTTAGAGGTAATAGCATAAACAACATAGACGTTTATCCCGCTTACCGTCTTTTATGATGGTGAGGAAATTTTTATGAGCAGAAAAGATTCGTTTCTGTTTAGGAGTGGTGATGTATGCGAAACCCCAAGAGAGCCTGATTGAGAACAAAAAAGCCTTTTTGTAATGCTAGAGGAACACCGCGGGGGTGGTCCTTCTTAGGCGTTTTTACTATGTTAAAAACTATGGCGCTGAACAAAATGCTTTCCGTTTTTACAGCTGAATGCAAGAGTAAATAGATTGATTATCTTTTTTTTTTAAATGAAGTCTTTTGGCTAAAACTGGAAGGCTAATGTGTTAACCAATTTACGATGAAGTGATGATTGTGATGAATTTGTAATAATATCATAATTTGTAGTAATAAAAAGTCAGAGGAGCTTAGATCTTAACTCCAAATTTAGTTTTAATGAACAAAGTTAATCTCCAGGACTATAAATTGAACTTTTATCATTTTTATCTATAATTAAATTGCTTCATTATTGATTCTCAGTTATTTTGACATCATTTCAAGAATGCATGGAATATTTTACGACAAAAACTGGATTAAAAATTGAAAAAATTCGTTCTTACACAATTCATTCCCGTTATGATTGTCATAATTTTGTAATATCCTTATAAGTTTATCTTTCAACAAATTATTTAATAGAAACATAGAAACATTGCATTTTCATTGGTTTGTCTTTTGATAAATCGCCAATCATGAATCTCTCCTTGTTTATACAAGATAATTCAAGAGTTAAGAGATTCAAGAGAGACAAGTTAATACAAGAGATTCATCTCTTAGTAGAGGTGAATGTCGTTCAATCTCTTTCGATGTCATCCCGCTATCATGGAAAATTTACGATATTTCCAGGAATTTTTTTTTTTTAATGCTGAGTTGCCAGCTATCAATGTATGAATTGAATACCAAAGATTTCTCTTTTTGGAAAGAGGCCATAACTAATACTCCATCAGTAACTAATAAATTCATAGGTTTAACTACTACACTCCTTTTGTTTTATAATGAAAACGACGAAGAGCTAATTTTATATCACAACTTATTTAATCAAAATTGTATATGAGAAAGCTTGTATTGGACACTTTTACATCACTGGTCAAAGTCATAAAAATCTTGGTTCTTAATGAGGTATTAAACAGCTTAAGTTCCATTGTCTCAGAACTTGATTCTTTTAATATGCCTCCTACGCCTTCAGTTTTCACGGTTTTCCGCTTGAACCACAGTGCTGACGTAAAATATCCTCAGTGGTTGACAGATCATAGTTTAGAGTCATAGATCAGGTTAACCGTCGGAGAGTTTTGTGGTTTTTCCCTCAGTGGAGCACAAATGCGTTCTAGTTCCATAAAATATCCTCCACGAAGGCAAATTTCTTCCAATATTTGATCTAGGCGTTCCTTTATCTTCTGGATTGGGTTCAAAATTACAAGATTACGGGGTTGAACATTGGTAGTTGTACATATAAAATTGGGCCGGCTGATTAACGACGGTTATGAAAAACATAAAAAAGAAAGTTCAACAGCAGGAGTGATAAGGGAAAAGATAGCACATTCTATTTTAAAAAAAAAAACACACACATATTGTTTTATATTGAAAATCATTGCAATCAGCATAAATATAGTATTTAAAATTGAATATTTTTAAATATTTCTAGGCCAAGATTTTCAACAAAAAAAATCTCATTTTATTCTGAAAAATATATATATATATATAATTTAGAAAAATCTTTATTATAGTAATATCCTTAACAGGAAGCAAAAATTTTCTTATAATTTGGCATCTGTATCCGTTATTTTTAATCCGTCCGAAATATTTTCTTTTATATTATTTCCGTATAACCTATAATTAAAATAGTTAAACTGCCAGGTTTTCTATTTAAAACCTTTTTTCGTTTTTGGTTAAATAAAAATCAGACATTGTGTTTCTGAATATTTAAAGCCGAAACTATGATCTAGCATATTTTCACCACTATTGCATGGTAGCTAAAAATGTCATTACTAGAAATGCCAGAATAATATAACTTAAAGGAAGAAAATATTGAAGAGAAATGCGTTTTTTCCCAGTCAAATGAAGGTGTTATTTTTAAATCACTTATACAAATTCTAATTTTTTAGTCGCGGGAAGCTTTTTGCTATTAATACTAACTGTTATACAAAGTTACAGTATTCTTTATTTTTGTAGAAATCTTTCAAAAAGTTTCTAATGTATTTTACTGTATTTATTTAATATATTTGATTGTCTAAACAAATATTTTGGTAACGTATGCTTAAAATGAAGTGCTAATTCAAATAAAATGAAGAAATCTGTTAAATTAAGAATCTGTTAAATTAACATGAAGGGATGCAAGCTTTCGATCACTCTCCCAACCAAACTACTGGGACAATATTTTTCAGATTGCGGTTGCACGCTATAATTTGAGGTCTAGAATCCGAATCCGTTGAAAAAAAAGTGTTTATTCAGAGGAAGTATGTTTTTGGGAATGCATGTTTAGCATGTAGTTTAGCATTAGCATGTTTGAGGTCAAGCTCTTGAACTATTAAGTTCGAGTCCTGGTACATAAAAATCCGATCATTAGATCAAAAGTTATTCAGGATGTTTCATTTCTTATTTATTTTTTATATTTTGCTCACTGTACATTACGATAGGTGGAGGTTATTTCGAAATATGTTTATAGAATGTGTACAGTGAGCGAAAAAAAAACAAAAACATTTCACCTTGAATAACTTTTGCATTAATGATCAAATCTTCACATACTTGACTGAATCTTTATGGCTCGAGGGGATGATTTCAAATGTACTAATTAATTAGTGCAGATTTAAGATAACAACCACAAAAATGTACTTCCTCTGAATAAACATGCCTTTTTCTCAACGATTTTAGATTCTTGACCTTCAAAATAAAGGGGGTAACCGCAATCTGGGAAATCTAGCCCCAGTTCTGGAAGGTGATTGACACACTTTTGAAACAATTAGGAACACAAAATATGATATAAAGCATAAATAGTGTAGTTAATGCTAGTGTTTTTACACATTTTGTTCTGCTTTATTGCAAAACAGCACAAAAATAACATCAAATCTTTGGAAACGTTAGTATCAGAAATATTTTAAATAATGTTACAAAATTATTTGTTTATTTAAGTTTTTGCTTTTTTTTATGGATTTCTATCGATACCACTCTCAAAGCACGAGGAATAATATTAAAATAGAGTAACAGTATGCACCAGGTTTTTCATTTTTAAACTTTTTTTTTGTATGTCCCATCAGTGTAGAGATTAATGTCACGTGATTTTTTTACCATAAGAGTTTGACATAATAAGAGGTCAATATACTCTAATGTTTAATGTTTAACGTTGAACCATAACATCAGTATCTTTTAGTACCATAATCTCACGCAAATTTGTTTCAAACCATAGTAAAGTGTTGTATTGTTTTTCCGTTTAGTTCCATATAGTTTTTTTTTTTTTTTTGTTGTTGAAAAAAAAACAGTATTTTTTAGGGGAAAAGAAGTATTTGACGTTTTTAATTTTTCCAGTAGCATTAAGTATATAGTCCAGTAACTTTTTCCGTTTTCAATTTTTCCAGTAGATGACTGTGTCGTCTGCCATATTTGCCGATTTATGAAATTTATTAATCACTGACTGCCGACTGAAAATACTTGCAGCATCTATGCAGTATTATCGATGTAATATTATCGATATAATATAATCGAATTTTTACATTGTTGTAAATTCTGCATTTTAATTATGTTCTTATATTTGGATATACTAAAACTTTTTACCAATTAAACCCTTAATGCGGAAAGTATTAAAAATTAATTTTAGTTACTTGTCATCTTTTAAATTCTTTTCTTTTGAATATACCTACAAATTGTTTTTTAATTTAAAAAAGGAGGTTCTTTGAAAAAAGGTTTTTGTTAAAATAACTGTAAAAAAAAATAATAATAACTTAGCAAAATTTTGTTAGGATTTAAATTAAATTTTAGGTATAGTATTATATTTATATATGAAAAAGCTATCCAATTGAAAAAAGAAGCGCTGCTTTAGAAACTTAAGCGCCTAACTAAATCCAAACTGAGCATATACAATGAGCGGTCGGTCATCTTGCTGTTTCATGAAAATAAGCTGTTACGTCATAGTATTGCCGTTGGAGAAACAAGACAGATTAAAAAATTTTATGAATCCTTCCATATTTCTGGGATCGTTAAGGATCAGTTTGATATTTTTCTTTATAGCACTGGCCCCTACAATCTCCAGATCTCAAACAAGCATTGGGGGATGAAGCTAAGAAAGTGTCTTGATATCTTGATTTAAAACCTTCTAGTCTTAGACTGATAAAAAATGTCATTCAATTCCACAAATGACCTATAAACCTCTCGCAGATTTCAAGAATCAAGGCTATATTATAAGGGATTGTCATAATAAAGTGGTCACTCACTCTATAAAAAAATGATTAAAACTTTTTATTTGAAAATTCAATATGCCTAATATGCAGATGCGATGCTGCGCATACTGAAATTGAAATAGAATATACGCTTAGCATTAATTATTTGTAAAAAATATTGAGTCAAATAGAAACATACATAAATGCTTCTTTCTTATCGATATTTTTTTCCATCCAATTTATCATGCCATAAGCATCATTGATTGACTAGATGTTTTTTTTTAATCCGATAGCTTATCCATACTAATTACAAGGTTATTACTGTGACCTTCTTATTTTAGTTTTTATATATTGTTGCTCAGCTTTTCATTACGTAAACATTTAAAACAATGATTTCAAATTGCTTTTTGTTACTCTTAATGATTTGCACTTGATCCAAGTTAATGTATTTATATCACTTATTGTTTCTATATATTCTGAAACTGATTATTTTTAATTTTACTAAAATTTCGCGTAAATGTTCTTTCCATTAAGCATTGCATCTCTACTCGGTGTTTTGAATCTTGGTATTTTTTACATTTTTTAAATGATTTTCGAATCTTTGTCAAAAAAAAAAAAAAAAAAAAGAAAAAAAAAAATTAATTATGCTCATAGAGCAGTGGTCTCTAACCCCCAGGATTACATAAAGCCGCATCAATACCGCCCGTGTAATTGTATTTTACTTTGGATACATTTTTAAATACAATTAAACTAAATGTTTTAAATCAAACCACTCAAAAATATGAACAATCATTGTTCTACCCTCACCTCCACGGGCCGCTGTGAAATTATGAAACGTTGACGGATCTGCGGCAATAAAAAGGTTCAGACGCACTGACATAGAGGGATCGCAAATTAATTTGAGGATAGCAAAAAATAAAAACCTTGTCAAAAACCTGACGAACCATTATAGAGGAAGGTGTGATTAAAACTGACATTCAAATTCACTATGAATGCCAGAGGAAATTGAGAGCAAGTAAAAGATAGCGTGAAAAATTTTCAAATTTCCTTCTGAAATAAAATTTGTTTTTATGTTTTTAACCACGCCTTCCTCAATAGTTATTCATTCGATTTTAATTAAGTTTTTGATTTTTTCTTCGCTTGAATATTAAAGAGTTCCCAAAAGTATACTTCCCTACTTCATTTTTGATTCTAAACATATAAGGAAATATCGATATTACCACCCACATTGATGATTTAATAGTTATGAGACACTTCTACAAAAAATATTAGACATACAAAAAATACGGAAAGACAAATAAATTACTAAGAATATGCAGATAAATAAACTAATTAAATAAAAAAAAAATTTTTTTTTTGGATGTGAAAAAGTTTGCGAATTAATCGTAAAATATATCAATATTAATTTCCTACTCCTCCACTTATCTGTGAAAAGTGGATAATGATCTAAAAGGATTTATGACTGTACACGCGACTGAACGTGATAAAAAAATTTGATGCATTCAAAAAGAAATCTTCACGACCTTAATGCCGATGAGCTAAAGGACTAGATTAAATAGTATATCATCCCAAAGTGTCATATGAAATATGATATGGGATACGCAAATATCTCAAGTGGGGAATAGGCCGGGAAAAAAACCGAAAAAATGTTCACACAATCTTTTGTTTATGTGCAGCTTTCGAAGCGTGGTACGATAACTTTACATGCAGCTTTCTCCTTCACATTTTCTTGTTTTTGTTAGCATCCTTGAAAAAAAAAATTTCTTTCTAATCTGTTAGTTACGATCGTAATTACGCCTTAGCAAGAAATAGCTATGATGGAATTAAATCATTTAACTTTATGTCGCGATTTCAAAGAAACGAGTTTTAGGAGAGTTTTGAGTTTGTTATCTTAAGTTGTTGAGTAAGGTGATCTGAATTAGTCATTTTCCTCTTGAAACTTATTGTAACTTGAAAATAGGATGAATATTTTATTCCGTGTTCAATTCCGATTATATGAAAAGTTCTTGGAGTTTTATAATAAGAAAACTGAAAATGGCATATTAAAGGTTTTATTTACTTTCGGTAAGCTTTTTATTTCTGGAACAATTAAATAATATATTGCAAACAGAGATTGATCAAAATTTTTGGAGAAAAAAAATTATAGGCAAGATTAAATGTAAACTGGACCTCCGTCACAATTTCCAAGAAACATGAACGCATAGGATTAATGACGTAATTATGTAACTTTAGATTAAAGCATATGAAGTATAAAATTGATATAAATATTTAATTTTCAAGGTAGTAATTATAAGAACTAAGAAATTAAATTCTTGTATGCAACAAGATAACAACTGAAAAAAAAGCTGATTTCCGACTTCGGCATTTTAAATTTGTTTTCACTTTGAAAATTCAGTGGAAAATGATTATGTAATCTATCATGCACCTATCACTTTTATCTAAACATCCTGTAATTATATTTGACTAAAAGTAAGTTTACAACAAAAAAGGAAACGAAGGAAAAAATAAATAAAAATAAGACCACCGAAGCCGACGTCTTCAGGGGGTACCGGTCCCGGTAGCCATAAAACAAAACCTTTTCTATTGAGAGAGAGGCAAATGCCTAAATAAACTCCCTCAGTACCCCGAAGGTTTTGTATAGAAGTCCAGGAAAGAACATGAAATGCATTGAAACAATTCAGAAAAGAAACTCAAACAAAATGATCAAAAAATAAAAACTCACTTTAACCAGGTCAAACAGCAATTTCATTAGCAATCCGAATGAAAAGGAAACACTTAGAACTAAAGAAAACAACGCCCTCTATTAGAATGCGCAGATAGAGAAAAAAAAAAAGCCAAGGAAAAGATACGTATGTATTTGTATTGTAAGTTTACAACAGTTTACGTACGTATTTGTATTGTAAGTTTACAACAGTTTACGTACGTATTTGTATTGTAAGTTTACAACAATTTAGTAAAACTTTTATTTAAGGAAAAAGTTTGCCAGATGCTAGTTATTAAAGAATATTAAAGTATAAGATCTCCAGATGCTAGGTATTAAATAATGATTTCATGGTTTTATTGAGTCTCTCTCTGAGCTTGGATATTAGAAAGCTAAATTTAGTCTCTAGTCAAAATTATTAAACTTTCAATTTTCTTATTAAAAGCCAAAATTAGAAAGAAGTGATCTTGAACTAAAAATAGATTTGTTTCAAAGGAAAAAACAATGTAAAAGTGTAAAAAAAAAAAAATTACTAGAAGTTTTTTTTTTGTAAAAAATTATAATAAAAGGATTTAAAAACAATGAAAACTAACTTCTAATCATCAATGATTACCCAACATTCCTATCAAATTTGGTTGTATTTCAAACAAAACTTGATTCCTAATATCAACTGAATTTAAGCAAATTCATAATATCAATTAAAAGGCATTTAGTTAAGCAAAAAAATTTCGCTATTTCCATCTGGGCGTGCAACTTTCTGGTTATGTAATAAAAATGCAAAAAAGTGTAAAATGTATAGAGAGTTATAAGTTGTTACTTTACATAAAATCAGCGACATTCCTTTGAACAATTTTTTGATTAAATTATAAGGCTTATGGTTTAAATTATTGATTTTCTATTTCAGTATCAGGATTAGCATCGAGTTGTCAGTATAATGAGTGAAATATGTATTACTTTTTAAATGACTCTATTTTTGCGTAAACATAATAGTCATAACTTCCGCATAAATCAGGAAAACATTTAATTCCCTTGATAATCTTTTCATATAAATTACAGAATGTATTTATTCCTTGATTTATTATCTTTCATTAACTTTTTTCAAACTGCCATACTAAACATGCTTTTAATCAAATAATAAATATTATGAAAAAAAAAATTAAAATGATGACGAAAGATGTTTATTATTGCTTAACGTGGTTGATAAAATAAAATAAAAAATACTTCATAGTTGGTGAAATATATTATATTAAAACTATACCAAGTAATTTTTTTTATTTACATTTTTATTTCTATTTTGATAATTTATTTAATTATTGCGATGAGTTTCACCAGTTTATATACATTAAAAAAAAAATGAATGCATGAAAAAGTAAAAATTTTACAACTTTTATACTAAGAAAAAAAATTTAAAACTACCATTTTAGATTTAACAAACGCAATATACAAATTTATTTAAGAAATAGAAATAAATTAGAAGATTAAGAAATAAATTTTAAAACAAAAATATATTTGAGCACAAAATGTCATAAGTTTCTTTCATTGTAATGGGCGATACAGTGTGATCCCTAATCACTACCCCTAACATATATTTTTTGAATCCTAGTCAAATTTTAAATTTAAAAAAATTCACATTAGGAATCTTATATTTAAGTGGGGGAAAATAGAAACACTATAAAAATCTGACAAACCATTTCTGAAAAAGTCTCAATTTGATTGTTAGTGCAAACATAATAACCGCCATTCACTTCCTCTCAGTGTCCGCCTGCAATCAAACTGGTTTTAATGTTTATAAAAATTCCTTTCTCAATAGTTAACCATCAGATTTTGAAAACATTTTTTGCTTTTTCCTTGCCTATATATACATCTGCGATTCCTTTATGTGTAAGTTTCTTTATTTAATATTTAACAAGAAATCTAAAAATATATATTAAGGGCGGTGTTTACGGAGCGCTCAGTATGAAGGACATTCTATTGATTATTTGTATTCCTTATGTTTTGTATTCTGCGTGAAGGAACATTCTCTCAATTTAAAATATTTTTAGCAATTTTGAAGCTTATGAAATAAATTAACTTAAAAAGCAATAACATTTGCCATATGCTATCGGATTTCCTATTAAATGTCATTTTATTACTTACTACATTTTGAAATAACTGAGAATGAGATTTTGAGAACCCGGTGCCAATTTTTATCAGGATAAAGCTTAGGATGTCCAGCATAAAATACCTGGAACACCTTCTGTTCTTTTCTTCACCCTTTAAAGAATCTTCTTAGCCTTTGAAGTTCTTTTTTTTTTTTTTTTTTTTTTTTCTCTTTTAGATTCTGAACTTTATGGGGAAACACTTGAGTTCTTTTTTATATTCTATTTACTTATTTTTTATTTCTGTGAGGTACAATTTTCCACTTCTTATTCGCCTCAAGTTTCAAACGGTTACTATAATAAAACTTTTAATTTTGTATCCTGATAAACTATGAGGTGAACAAGAAAAAAAGCTTAAAAGATGAGTCTTTGCTTTAAGATAGGAACTGTTTTAGAATTTTTAGGAAGAGGGGTATTTTTTTTTTTTATATATATATTCGTGGACGTGATCTAAAGTGCTGAACGCCATTTTGTCCGATAAGACTTGCAGCTGAAATTAGAATTTACATTGTGGCTAAAAGTCTCGTGTGTGTAACATTATAGTTTCAAGGTCGAAGTCTGACAGCTTAGATAGTGCAATAATTGGTGTGATTTTTCTAATGTTCAGCTTTTACATAATTAGTGCGCATGTTTATTAAGACCAAAAATATATTTATAAGAAAACAATTTTATTAAATTTCAAGTTTAATCAATTTT
The DNA here is from genome assembly GCA_949128135.1 of Parasteatoda lunata. Lineage (NCBI taxonomy): Eukaryota > Metazoa > Arthropoda > Arachnida > Araneae > Theridiidae > Parasteatoda > Parasteatoda lunata. The sequence goes on from OX421980.1 coordinate 48,652,327, forward strand.
CATCTTATTATTTTTAGAAGTTGTTTTGAATATAAAATCAATTAATATTCATAAGGGATAAGAGTATTTAGATTATATAGCCGTTTATTTCCTTGAAGCCATTAAAAAGCATATATTGACTTTCGGTAAGTAAAAAATAGCTACAAAATACTATAGTTTAATTTGCATGTGCAGAGGGGAGCAAAGGGTACAATGGCCTGTGGGCTAATTTACAATCCAACAATCATCAACGACTCCAACCCATTTTTCGAGATTTTCCTTTTTGCTGTAGTTGGTTGCGAGCTTTTATATTTTTTCAAATTCGTGATCTGAGTTAAATAAAGTCAAAAATTATATTTTTCTTTATTTAAAAAAAATCCCAAACAGAAGCGCGGGTTGTATAAAACCGCTGGATTGGAAAATCGCGGTCCGAGGCATCCAGAGAAAGGAAGAATCCAATCGAAGATTAAGTGTATTAAATCTATTACAGAAATTTTTTATCTAATTAAATCATTTGTAAGAAAATTTTTTAATGAAGAATAAACTACGATTTTCCAACCAATTTAATAATGAATGAAGATAGATAATTTCAATTAAAAAATTTCTTTTCATCTAAGCAAAAATTATGGAAAGTTGGAAAAATAAACTTTTCACAACAAAATAATTTCTGCATACATAAAAATGAATTTAAAATAAGGGATTTTGATTTTAATGAATATTTATTTTAATAAATATTTATCGTTCCATTATTTATTTTAAATTAAATTGATTAATTTTTACACTCGCTACTTCTCTTTTAAGGGACATGCTCGGGAGAGTTTACCCGAAAACTTAAAAGATTATACCTATTAACTTTTATATACACTGAGAAAAAAAGTATGGTAAAAAGTACCAGTTTCAGACTCTATGGGAACACCAAAAAATTGAGTAATTCTTAAAGAAGCGCCTTAGTAATGATTTTTGTAAAATTAGCAATAATATATAGTTTTCTAAAATTTGATAAAACTTGGTATTTTTTATCATGATACCTTACAATATGGCGTAAAAACAGTTTATTCGGTTCAATTTACTTTTCAGTAGTATTATTTACTAAATGTGTGGCAATATAATTTTAAAAATTAGAATTTTCGGTACACCATTACCATATGAAAATAAAAATTACCAAATGAATGGTTTAAATACCATATATTTTGGTTTTGTTAACCAGAATTATGTTTTTTTTTTCTTTTTAACAGTAATGCCATACAGTACTATATTTTCACCAGAACTTGGTCCTCGTGTATATAATATATATATATATATATATATATATATATATATATATATATATATATATATATATATATATATATATATTAGGTAGGTATTAAGTATTATCTACAGAAATATACTGATTAGGTATAGGAATAAAGAAAATGCATTGTTCTTAGTTTAAAAAATAATAACAAATAAAACATTGAACTGCACAGTAGGCGAAATAAAAAAAACCAAATCGATCATTATTTAATTTGATTACGTAGAATTATAAAATATAATATATTTCCTTGATTACAATGCATAGCGTTACATTAAAAAGCATTTGCTTTAAATAAGGCTCATTAAAAACTCATAATTATCTAGCACTTAATTCTTTTAACACATTCAACAAGCTCGAGTTAAATCTCAAACTGTTAAGTATAAGTAGCTCAGAAATAAAATACCGCAAAACAGCTGTCAATGTAAAGTATTACTACATTAAAACCCAGTTAAAGGTGGACAAATTGGATGTAAATCTCGGATCAAGTTAATAGGCACGTGCTTAGCAGCTAATAAATTGAGGCTTCTGTTCCTTCAAGAGGGGTCAAAGAGGAAAGATTTAAAGGTGATGGGGCCCCAATCTCTAACAATTACGGCTTTATGAATGTCCCATAGATATTCATAGAGAAAATTTTTACTGGTTACAGGCATTTTGTTGAATTTCAATATATTTTCTAACATTTTCTTTAAAGAATAATTTATCCAAATGGATATACCTTCAATTAATTAATTCATGCATTAATTAATTTATTTAATTTATTTTTATCTATTAATCTGGAATGTAATTCATGGTTATAGAACACGAGTGCACTTTATTACGGATTATACGAGTATGATTTATTTTATTTGGTGCACAAAAAGAAAAGGCAATTTTGAAAATGATCTTCGTATTTCTTATATAATGCACAATCTTTATACACAACTAAAAATAAAAATAAAAACTTTTAAAATCATAGAAAATTTGAGACAGGAGCATTAAATAGGTTAAATAAACAGGAAAAAATAAGTTTTTTTTTTAACTATTCAAGATTTATTAAGTGTGCCTCAATCTACATACCATTACAGCTAACATTATGGTAAAACTATTTAATTTGTAAGAGATATTTCACTATTATACTAATTTTAAAAAGACATTTAAAATGTTAAAATTTTTCTGACGAATGATGATTAAACGGTTCTCTTAAATCATATAGTGAATAGGTAACTATGATATTTTAATTTAATTGTTAATTAATTATTTACACATTTTTTAAAATATTATTTTGCTAATTTTCTTTTATATTTATTAAACAAAGCATAAAATATTTGATTAACTTTTTAATCTATGTGCCAAAATAACTTCATAATCTGATAAATTCAACTTCTCACATTTCATCTTGAAAACTCTTGATTTCAAAAGCCTGAGCAAACCAATTATCCATGATCCTATATAACTTACTGTTATGAACCTAATCAAACAAAACCCAATAAGTTATATATACTTAAACTTACGTTATTATAAACGAAAGTTTGATCTTACAACTTTGTTTTAAAATTACTAAACTATCTAATTATAATAAAAAGTACTTATACCCTGAGTGCAGCATCCGTTAAAATCCATTTTTACTGTAAAATTTCTTACCGTAACTATATTTATTTAGTTGCGGAGATTCAACGATTTTACGATAAATACTACCGTAAAAATTACGCTATATCAGATTTTTCCACTAAAATACTAGTCCTTTTTAATATATTTTGATCTGAAATTTTTAACTGTGTAGCTTTTTAAAAAAAAAATTTCTTTTTCAAGAGCTGTTTATGATTTTTCACGAATTTTTAAAAACTTCATAGCATGGACTTTATGTTTTTTGATACCTTATTTAAAAAAGAACTCAACTTAAGTTTACATTTGTTTTATATTAAATGGAAGATTATAGCGACTAATTTAATATTGTTTATTTTTGATCTTTCTATTTATCTAATTCAAGATAATAATGAGAAGTTTATCACTTTTCATATTTTCATCACTTGGAGCTTTTTTTCCTGCCTTGAATGAGGTTTAAGAAGAGGGTAAGAATAAGATTCATGATGCAGTTAACATACCCTCTAAGACCTTTTTTTACCCTCTTTTAAGCAGAAATAAGCCAAAATTTACCAGATTTCAACACTCGATAAATAGATATAAAGCAATTCAACGTCATATTTTTTTACCTAATTGGATACCGTCAACTTCCTAAAGCTAATTGGGATCATATTTTTAATGATCCCATTATCCATTATATTGAAGGAAAAACTTGAGTATTATCACTTTACTCTAAGAAATTTTGTTGAGTATAAATGAATAAAGCATATAATAATGAAAAGCAATGAATAAAGCATTATCTTAAAATTTTAAAGAGCATTCAACAATTCAGTTCATTACAGCTTTTGCATTAACTAAGATCGTAATTATTTAAACCAGATTGTTAATTTAAATTACTTTACTGTTTTTAATGTACAGTACGTCAAAAAAAAGACTAACCTGAATAACTTTCGATCTAATGATTGGACCATTATGTTCTAGGACTCAATATTAATGGTTCAAGGGGGTGAGCTCAAATATGCTAATTAGTGCAGCCGATATTACGTAAACAAACACAAAAACGTACTTTCTCTGAATGAACATACCTTTTTTTCTAATTCTGACTTCAAATTTCTGACTCCAAAAAGGGGATAGCTGCACTCAGGGAAATATGGTCCTCATAGGTTGGTCAGGAGAGCGATCTAAAGTTAGGACTCCTTAATGTTAATTTTACTTTTTGCGTATTTCACCACATCTCGAGAATTTTTTTAAATTAATAAAAAAATATTTGCACGCAATTATAAAATTCGTTTATCTAAAGATAATTTCATGCAAAAAATAACGCTGAGTAAATATTTATTATTTTTTATTTTATTCATTAATTGTCGAAAAAGTTTTGAATTGTAAAGTATGCAATTTTTTACATCATTTTAAAATATTTAATTTTACATAGCAAAACCGCAATTGATAAGAGTTGATGATAAGTTATTTGCTGTGATACTTTTGGAGGTTAGTGAGTTTTACCTTTCGGAATATAGAAAAAAAAAAACTTTCTATTTACTGGTGCATAATTTTGTTTACATTTTTCTCAAAATTCTTGTTTGCTTTAAATAATAGTTGCTTAGTCACATTAAATAATCGTAAAAATGAAGAAAATTATCGTTTGTGTCATTATACATTTACATATTTATTTTTGTTAAAAAAATTTTGAAAGAAATAAAAATCGCATGTTTTGTTATTTACGAAAAGCTATTATTATGCAAAATATTTTGTTTCTTTATAAAGCAGAGCTGTAAAGGGTTAAGAAATGCATTCGGACTGAATCTTATTTTTCCACTTAAGTTAAGGGAGAAAAATCAGAACTCTAGTTATCTGAAATGTCACTTAGAAGTTAAAGAAATATTAATTGCGAAACTCTTTTAGTATTTTTATAATCTCTTTACATGTCGTGAAGCAGAGAAATTCAACTAGGCTAGAGACAACAAATTGGTCGGCTTCTTATGTATACAAGCTCCTCTTACAGATTTTTTTTAAAACTTTCATAAGGTTTTTCATTCTTCGTTTTAGTTTGTCCGAATGAATCAGTCGGCGTCTAACTGTGAAAAGCTTTTTGCATTCACTTGAATTAAATGAAAATAAAAGTTAGGAAAAAAGTTTAATGATAATAAGACAAAACTTCAGTGAAAAAATTAATAGGAGAAGGCATGGGAGATAAAGGTCATTGGACCTGGCACAAAAAAAAAAGTTTTTTTTTTTGACAAACTGTATGAAATCATTCATGATTTCGTTGTTAAATTTCTAACTGAACTAGAAATAAACCTTTACTCATTTTTAAGAGTAATAAGGTCTTTTCCAAATGACTGCAGATGGTCATGTGATTGTTGATTTTAAAGAACTGTAAAAAATAACTGTAAATTCTACAGAAAAAGGTGCATTTTTCACAGATTTTTTTTTTTTTTAGAAAAATACAGATTTTCTTTCTGTTAATAATCGTTATCCGAGAAATGGTAAAAATTCCCAGTTTTTTTTAGACTTTTTCTGCATATTTGGCTGTTTAAGCCTGTTATGTTGAAAAAACGTTTTTTCTCCCCAATCATGAACGGATTAAAACCATCAGTTTAAATACTAATTTTTTGCCTTTAGTTTTTTTGAAATTCTACTGAATTTACTTCTAAAATTTGAAGGCAATGAACAGCTTTAGAGAAGTAGCAATGTCTTTTTCTAGAACTACCATTTTTTCTTTACCTGCTTACAAAAAATATTATTTCTCAGTATAAATAAATTTAATGTTCAGTTATTGATGATAAGAGTCCAATGTTGATGGTAGAGCCCAAATAAGTTATACAGTGCTAATTGTAAATTGTATTATGAGCCTCTAAGTAAGCTGATATTAAAGTTTCAATCATTTTTTTACTCTACTTTTTCTGTTACTTTTATATTCTATTCAATTTTATTTACTATCAAGCACGGTTTTGAGCAATACTTCTATTACAACATCTGTGCATTGTAAAAATTTAAATCTGAAGAATCTTTTAGTATGCAAATTTTAATGATTTACACAAAAAAATTGCACTTGAAATAGACATTTAAATTTTTAATTGCATGTCTTAAAGTTTCGTTTTTAAAGAAAACATTTAAATCTCTAAAAATTAGCTATTAAATACCATGCATAAAAATAATTGAATATCTTAAATTAGGTTTCAAAACTAACATTATGTAATATTTCTACAATTAATTTTTAAATTTGTATTTCTGAAAATATTTAAAATCGCTTAAATTCTGTTTATCTTTTTCAGGCATCCCCAACGACAAGCAATGCAAACGAAAGACGAACAAGTGGAAGAACAGGATGGCCTCAGCATGTCTGGGCACTGGAATTAAAAACGGAAAATCCTTCTTAAATTTCTAAGAGAAAGCAGATCATTATGAGTTGTACAGTCACCGAATTAATCTGGAAGCGTAGCAGTTGATAAAAACTTCTTTTTCAAAAAGAGCTCAAATACCATGAAACGGAGAATTTAATCAAACTTTTGTCAACTCTAAAAATTTGTAAACTGCTACCATTTCGGAGATGTTTTGAGCTTATATTTACTTATTACTAGTTTATGCATCTAAAATAATATCACCGGATAAGAAAACTAGTTACTCTAACAGAAATCATGTGAAGCATCATTTAATATCGTATGTTTGTTTTGTCCATGATGCTTGTTTTTTCTTATTACGAGTTGAACCCGTACACTAAGGTGTCCATTAACACGTATTTGCATGTTTACTTTGTAAATGGTTTGTTGTCTTTAGTTAACCTCTTAATTGTGAGTGAACTGTTAATACCCTATTATCGAAGAAAACAACAGTAAAGTTCATTGAAGTGGACTAATATGCGACTGGTTTCTTGAATTTTCAAACACCCTTTTACATTTCGATTCGTCTGCAAAGTATCCTGCCTCTTGAAGGCCATAGATGATGTCTGAGACACGTTGGAACAGCAGGTAAAATGCCGAAATCAGTATCTCCGCAATTCGGTGTGATCGAATTCTCAGCGAGTTGGTTGAATTGGCGCAAAACTTAGTAGGCACACTTTCCAAACAGAATCCAGGTAATTCCCGAATGCGCAAGTGAAGTTACAAAGTAGTAAATGATGCTTTTCGTGATTTCTTTTTAGGTAACTAGATTTTTGCCAGTTGTGATTACTTTTAGATGCAAGAGTGGTAACTACATTCACGAATTTATGATGCAAAAATAAACCAAAGAGTTATTTATGTAATATAGAACTACTAGAAGACACATGAACGTTGAAGACTGATATTTTATGTTAAGAGAAAACATTGAATAACATATGTCAATGTATGGCCTTCAACGAATCCCCCTTCCTCTGATCACATAGTTATTAATGATTGCTTAAAAAACATTTAGTTTAATCATTTTTCTCATTACGTATAAGGAAAGTTGTATGAATATAAATTTCCCTCTTTTTTGTTAATTGTTTTTACAAAATAAGATCAAGAAGCAATATAAGGGTTTAACTATAAAGTTATTTTTTATTAACTGACTTTATATTTAAAATATTATATAAGCATAGTATCCTTTGTGTAATTTAAGAATTATCATTAATGTAACACTGATATGGGTGAATCTCAGGAATCATTAACATATGTCTTCAAACTTTTCTTATAAACGTCAAACCGCAAAGAAAAGTTATACAATCCAATTCTGCGAGTTTTTTATAGTGATATTCCAGAAGCTTATATAAAGTAGAACAAACTTGTATCATTAGTTTAACTTGTAACTCGCAGAATTGGATTGTGTACCTTTTTTTTTCTTTCAATTTTCGATGGTTACGGTTTGACGAGCCAAAATTTGGCGACAAAACTTGAAGTGTTTGCAAACGTCAATATTCACGAAAAATATCATTCAAGAAAATATGATAGTACAGCTGAGCTACTAAATTATGTTTTTAGTGATTTTCAGTTTTTTTTAAGCAGAATACATATTGAAAAAAAAAGTATGTTAAACACTCTAAGCGACACTCATGAAAAGTTGTCAAATGTAGGATTGAAGTAAGAAATGAAAGTCAAAAGCAAGTTACTCGCGATCAAAACTGTACGTATCTTAAAGTTAGTAATGCATAGTTATTCCTGTAATTTTATTAGAATTAATTTTCCCTTATTATGTTATATATTTATAAGAAAAGTTTGAAGACATATAGGTTAAAGATTCCTGAGATTCGCCCATATGAGTAAAACATTATTATAAACTTATAAGCTAAGAAAGTAAAGTAGTCTGGTTATGTTGCTTGCACAGTGGTCAAAAAAAGAAAAAAGATCGGATTAGTATATAAAGTTTAAGAATTCATAATAGTTTGGGATGCATTGTTAATAGATAATAGTTGAAAAGCACATTTTAGGTCCACAAATTAACGAGTTACTTTTATTGATTTTATTTCTCTCTGATTGGCGTCAAATTTTGCAATTGGCAAACACTCGACATAATTAAACGATCAAGAATCCGAATTCATCGAAAATATCGATATCTCAAAATGTGTACGACTTTATAGATTGTTCGTTAACTGTTTAAAATAATCGTTAACGTAATCATTTTTACTAACTGGAATATTTAAGGTGGGATTTGCGAACTAATAAAACTCTTTTGTTGACTGTACCAGCAATATTATCAGATTATCTTTTTCCTTTAGAGGTGTCATTTCCTAGTAAAATTAGTTTGATAATTTTCATTACTCATCAATTCTTCAGTGTTATTTTACTCGCATGAGTCACTTTGTTGTGAAGGGGTACAAGCAAAGTACCCTTAACCTAGTATAACTTGTGAAAATAAACTTATGTGACTTACGTACAATATTATATTAAAAATTGATTATGTCTTACCCAATGATGCGACTTAAAGCACCAACAATTAAATTCACAGTAATCTTTTTTATCTCTGTAACGATGCAAGAAATTTTTTTTTTTATAAAACGGCAGAACATCCACAATTAAATAAGTATAATGCACAAAATAGCAGGACATTTACAATTTAATAAGTGTAATGCACAAAAAAGCAGGACATCTACAATTTAATAAGCGCAATGCTTTTTGTTTCTCGTCAAATGTTCTGCTCAACATTTTTTAATGTAAGTCGAATTCTCTTTCCCTTTTACGTAGTTAAAGACGTAACAGTGGACATTAAAGATAGTCTCATTGGGTGGGAGTACAATCACATTATACTCATAGAGCAGTGTACAATCACTTTATTATTCCGTTATGTAACTCTGATGAGAGCTATACAAGGTTGAATTGACTTTACATGCGACGCTGCATTTTTTCAGTGATATTCTGCTAGACTCTAAAGTAAAAAAAAATATATATATAGAATTCTTGTTAAAAAAAGTTTGTTACTTGTATGGTTGTATGACTGGTAGCAGGAATCCTCTAGCACGGCAGAGGGCTTTGTTTATTACAGCATCTGAAGATTGTTTTTCATACAAGTTTTTATTTTTATTTTTAAAAAGCCCACAAACATATGAGGAAAACTGATGATTCTTCTTTTTTTAAAACATCTCTACACTTCTTTCCAATAAAAATTATAAAGCTGAATTGAGAGAACACCGCAAAGAACAAAAAGTAAAAAACAATTTTTCTGTTACTTGATTACAGGCTTATAGGAATTGCTGTTTAGGAATTTATTCCATTTTTTTAGTGCAATTGTATAAAATTTAACTTAGTTTAAATAACAAAGTTTTATAATTTGTATAATTTTAAATGTATTATATGTATAATTTTAAACACAGAGAAAAAAATTCTGGAAAAATTACCGTGCTTTATGGTTACGACATTTCCGGTTAAAAAAATAATAATATACGGTAATTAAACCATTCATTTATTAATTTTTTCGTTCTTATGGTAATAGTTTACCGGAGATTTTGGTTTTCAAAATAATAGTTCTTATTACTACACATTTTGTAAATAGTACAAAAAATGAAGAAAATAAATTTAACAGAATAAATGGTTTTAATGCCATGCTGTAAGATATCATGATAAAATTACCAAATTTTTATCACATATTATAAAACTATATTTTATTGTTAACTTTATCAAAATCGCTACCATAAAGCTCAGGGGTAAAATTTACTGAGCTTTTTGATGTTCCATTAAACTAGAAGCACAGCAAATTTTACCATATTCTAGTAGTTTTGACCATATTTTTTTTAAAGTGAAAGAACTTTGTAATTTAAAATGTTGCTATTTGTTAGATTAAACTAAATTTGTGCAATAATAATCTCTGTCTAACTGCGTTGAGGTTGCAGCAGACACAAATTTGGATTAATGATGTTGTTAGTATTGCAGATTCCCTCTGTAAATTCTGCTGCCGGGGTTGTGGAATATTTGTGTGCTCAATGTTATTCAATAAGAGCTCATAAGAAAATTTTTGTGCGAATTTGCACAATAAGCTTGACAGCTAAAGTGTTATTATTATATGAAATATATTATATGTGATATGTAACTGTGTTGTTTTTGTAAGAACTCTTATGAAATCTTTGAATTAACTTAATAAGAGTTACATTTTTGATTTAGTTAAATAAACCAAAGATTTTTGATTATTATAAACATTTATGTTTTGTAGATGTGGTTTATTTAAATATAGTAAAAATGAAACTAGCACGATGCTTGTGATTAATTAAAGTAAATCATTCAAGGTAATTAAGTCTGAAAGAAAAATCAAATTTTTTGGTTGATTGTAATATGACGGTATCATCGTTCACATTCAATGATAATTTATAATCTACAACGATACAATGTAATCTACAATGATACAAAATTATAGAACTTGAAGCAAAACAAGAAATAAATAAAAATATTATAGTAGTGCAAAAGTTGTTCAAAGTAGTAAAGACCCAATCAATGTCCGAAAGTCAAATTTTTCGATTATATGACACATCGAAAGTGTTACACCTTGGACGAATTTAAACTTTTTTTTATGCAGAAAGTAATAATGCAAATTACTTAAATTTTTTATATGACATGCATTTTGTTTTTTAATATAATTCTTTTATTAACGGATTCTGTCATACAAATTATTCAAAGTAATAAAAACCCAATCTATCTCGAAACGAATAATAACGGATTCTTTCATACACTTAAGAAACTTTTTTTAAAGTAAGGGAAATTGGTCTAAGGCCCTACATGATGGTATACCGTAGACAGTGGTGACATCTTCTGGATCCGTTGCGCAATAATGTTGTTTATTTGTGCTCGCCTGCGCATGCCCACTGAATAGTGGAAGTGAGCAAAGGAAGTGAGCAGGACCACAAATGCATCGTACAGAGAACGTTTTTCTCGTCTCAATTTTGAATATAATTCTCTCACCTGTACGTACGTCAGGATATTTTATTAAGTTAACTGATTTTCAATGAATCTTATGCGATGGTTGTTGAATAAACCTTTCTTAGTTTTTTGCATAAGGATGTAATCCTTTTTATTAAGATAGTGCTATACAATTATACTTAGCCTATAATGGATTTTTTAAGCAAAAAAACAATCAAAGGTTTAATCAACAACTACCATATGTTGAACCTTATATCATTGAATGTTACTCGAAGGATAACATTCATTTAGAGTTCTTTTCCTTTGAACTTGATAGTTGATAGTATTGAACTTGATAGTTGATTGTATTTGGATATTCATATAGTCAAAACATGATCTCCCTGTTGATCTATGGGATAAAATAAACCAAGTGAATTATAAACGTAATATCGAAGAATATTTCATTTTAATATTTAAAAATTTGTAACTTCAATAAGAACATAGTATTTTTTAAACTCGGTGAGTAGCTTAGTTCAAAGAGAATTGCGCCAACTGGACCTGTTGCGCATCCACACCACGGTTCAAGGATACTATTAAGAGACTGGTCCACGGTATAACACGTATACACTTTTTTCCGTACTTAAAAAGGCTTAACAAAAAAAAAATTAATTTTCTTTAAAAAAAATGGTTTTTCTTTTAAAGAGAGAGTCATTTTGGTGCTTAGCAACCTAATTTCTGCTTTCAAACGGCTCATTTATAGTAAAATAGAACATTAGCCGTTGCGACCAAAACAAAAAATTTTCGGTAAACTTTTTTACAAAAAAGTGCATGCAAAATATTTTTTTATAAATTTTCTGGATCAAAATTACTATAAGGGAGCATTTTGAAATTTGACTGAATTTAACAAATCGGAGAAACAAAATAAGGTTACTATGTTCTTACGACTATAACTTTTTTACTTATGAGATTTTTTTTTTTTTAAATTTAGATGTCATTAGAAAAAAAAGTGAAAACCATGTAATTAAGCTATTAAAATTCTGAAAATAAACATGTAAGTATCGAAAGAATTTTATTGAAGTAGTTTTTGGGGAATTGTTTTTCAAATTTCAGAAATTTTTTACAGGTAAAGCACAACTTTTTCAACGCAACTTTTTTTTTCCACCATGTTAAATATCATGCTTTTCAGTACACTAAAAGAAAATCAGGCTGATTTTTTTTTTGTCATTAAAAAAATTAAAAGTTTTTAGATACGATACTTCAAGATTTTTAATACTTCAAAAACAAAGTTTCCTAACCTCAATTTTTTTTCACACAATGTTAAATATTACATTTCTGACATTTCAACATAAAAAAAAAAATCAAAAAGGTGTTTTTCATTAAAAAAGCATTCAGCCAAAATATTCCTAGGCATTTTTAAAGTAAAATCAAAATATTTTTCGATCCATTATTATTATTTTTTTGGTGCATAATGTTAAATACCATACTTTTCAAAATAAAGAAAATAAGCAATGTGTTTTTAGTTTATGGTTACTAAAATAAATAAAAGGTTCTACGTTTAGCCAAAATATTTTTAAAATTTTTCGGAGTGAAATAAAAAAGTGCCTTTAATTTTTTTATGTTAAATATCATGCGTTTTAACATAGAAAATGCTTTCAACATTCAAATGCTCACAGGATATTGGGAATGTAATTTCAGACATTGGGTTCAAACTAACCAATGTTTTTTAATTAATGATTAATATAATCTGCTTGATGATTATATTTAATTAATATTAAATATATTAATCACCTATTATATTGAAGTCTGAGAATCACTCCTTAAAAGTATGCAATAACCAAAAATTACATTTAATTATAATTAATTGGTTAGTAAAAAAACTATAACTATTAATTATAATTAGTTATATTATTCATGAATTTGTTGTTATAATTTTTTTTTTTTTTTGTATTTTTATTATTTACTTCATTTTTTTTAATGACCAAACAAAAACTTCCTCTTGATTTTTTTTGATATTGAAAAACATGATATTAAATACAACGAGAAAAAAAATTGAGGTAAAGAAACTTTGTGCTATAAAAAAAACTCTTGGAGTATTTTTGACTAAAAACCATTTTTTTTTAAAAAAAATTTAATGACAAAATTAAAAAAAAGGAAATACCCTCTTGAGTCTCTTCATGTTGAGAACTGTAATATTTAAAATCATGCTAAAATATTGAGGTAGTAAAAATTGCGATTTCTATGGAAAAAAAAAATTCTTGAATTTTACAAAAAATATTTCTTAAATACTTCTGTGTAGATTTCCAGCATTTCGATAGTTGAATTAGTTAGTTTTCACTTTTTCTTCCTAACCAAACTAAAATTAAAAAAATTGACATTTCTTAAGTTCTTTTTCATCATGTATTTTTTATACAAAAATCTTTATAATGGAAGCAATGAGATTTTTATTTTGGTCCATTTCAAATGGAATGAATCAAATATAAGTTCTGTTGCGTTTTATTTTCAAATTGATAGAAAAAAAACTACTCAACAAATAAAAAAAAAGTTCTTTAGTGCATGCCTGAAAATTCTGAAATGGTTGCCAACATAGCAGATAATACTTGCCGTTACAGGTATCGATTACTAAAACCAAATGAAAAATTCTTCATCCGTGTGGCGAAAATAATTACACTAAGTGCGCAAATAAATAAACGGACAACACTGAATAACTTTTGATCTAACGATACGATCTTCACGTTCTAGGACTCAATTTTAATAATTCGAGGGGTGACCTCAAATATGATAATTTAATAGTGGCAGTATTAAATTACCATGTTTTTATTTTTAGTGCACTATAATAGTGTTAGTGGCACTATTATAGTGCAGACATTATTTTAGGTTACGAAATCAGACTTGAAAACGTACTTTCTCTGAATAAACCTACCTTTTTTTACGACGGATTCCGATTTTTGATCGCCAAAATATACGGGTAGCGGCAGGGGCGCCCATATGTTTGAATTTAGGGGGGGGGGGGGGCTCATGAAAGAAAACGACAAATAGCTTAATGAATTAAAATATTAATGAAAGGAAATTTTATCTATTTAAATATTTTTAATTTAATTAGCTGAATAACTAATTAATTTAAATTAATTTCACTTTTAATTATACTTGATTAATTTAATTTTAAATGCACTAAATTGATAATCTAAAAACTTATCAAATAGAGGTCGATCCCTCCGCCCGCCCTTTAAGCAAGTGATAACGAAAGCAAACATGACCTTGAATTGCTTTAGAAAATTTGGATTTTGTTGACTTGAAAGGGACTTAGAAATGCCAAAATTTCATTTTGTCCTATTTCGATTGGGCTCTAGTGAAAATCTAGGGGGGGGGCTCCCCTATCCTCCCTATGGCTCCCCTATGGGCACCCATGGGTAGTGGCAATCTGGGAAATATGGTCCTAATAGTTTGGTCAGGAGAGCTGTCCAAAGTTTCACCCTGTAATGCTAATTTTACTTTTTGCATATTTCACCATATTTCGAGAAGATTTTTAACGAAATAAAAAAAATTTTGCACGTTATTATAAAATTTGTTTATCCAAAGATAATTCAATGCAAAAAATAAATTTTAGTAAATATGTATTATATTTTATTTGTAACTCGAGAACTTTTTGAATTGTAAGGTATATAATTTTTTGCATCATTTTAAAGATAGTAATTTTTTATGGCAAAATACAAAATTTGAGGGGAATCGGTCAAATAGTTTTTGAGAAATCAAATTTTGAAATTACGGCTTTTTTAAAATTTGATATCTCAATAACTATTCGACCAACTTTTCTCAAATTTTGTATTTTGCCATTAAAAATTATATTCTTTAAAAAAATGCAAAAAAGTACTTTAGAAATTTTCCGATTTTTATTAAATAAAATAATAAAAACTTATAAATATTTACTAAAAGTTATTTTTTGCCTGCAATTATCTTTGCATTAACGAATTTTATAGTAATGTGCGAAACTATTTTTAATTCATTTTAAAAAAGTTTTCTAGATATGGTGAAATACGCTAAAAATAAAATTAAATTGAAGGATCTAAACTTTGGACCGTTTTCCTGACCATACTATTGAGACCATATTTCTCAGATTACGGCTACTCCCTATATTTTGGGGGTCAGAAATCTGAATCCGTCAAAAAAGAAAAAGTATGTTTTTCAAAGAAAATACGTTTGGGTGTCTGATTTCGTAACTTGAATATCGTCTGCGTTAATTAATTAGCATATTTGAGTTCGCCCCCTTGAACCATTAAGATTGCGTCCTAGAACGTGAAGATCCGACCATTAGGATTAAAAAAAAAAAGTTATTCCGGGTGGTCCTTAACTATAACTAGAGGGAGGCACAAGTTTACATATTTTTATTCTATTTTATCAAAATATTTAATTTCTTTGGTAATCAAGCTCAGTCATAAAATTTTGAAACTTTTTTTAATACCCTAATCTGTCTTAACTTCAAATATCCCGAATATCCTATTCTTTAAATCCTTTTTATTTTGCATAATACACTAAATTTTCTGAAAAGTTGTTTATTATAAAGCTACTTTTAAAACGCTACTTGCAGCTCAATAAATATGAACAAATAATTTTGTTTACAAAATATCATTCACTTTATTTAAATAGCCAAGAGTGCAAACTTTTCATTCTTAGTGTCTACTTAAAATTCGTATTTATTAAATAATTTGCCAAACTAATACTTTTAAGCTTCAACAGAAAACTAGAATAATAATAGTTTATAAGTTTCTTTTTTTCTCGTGGTGTTTGATTTACAATGCTCTCAGTGAGGCGAAGAAAGAAACATGTTGTATCTGTCGGCAACGTTTTATGTCTTGGGTTACTATTTCTAGTTCAGTTTGTTATTGCGATTTTCTTTTACTTCACCATCGGTTGATTGTAAATCATGTTGCAAAGACAGGAAGTTCTTTAGCATAACCAAGCAATTTGATTGAAGAAAATTGTAAACAAATTATTTCTTTTTTTTTTAGACTCCGCCAAAACTAACCCATTCTTTATTTGCTTGTTGCAAACAGGCGTTTTAAACACAGATTTCCTTATTTTTTTTATTATGAATAGATTACAATATATTTTACTACAGGGTATCATCCTGTGCGATGCACAGTTTTCGAAATTGTACTTACGACATTGTTATTTTACTATAATTTTTATTCGAGCGTTTTTGATTATCGAATAAGTCTTTATATTTAAAGCAGATATGTTAGAATTTATCATGATATATATTTTATTGGATATGCAAATTGCGAATCTTTCTTGAATTGTTGGTGATGATTCTCAATTGCTATTAAATATTTACAAGTACCAAATAATTACATTATACAAATAACTTGTTATATATCCGTCATTGAAAAGCCGACCCAATTATTGGGTTTACGACCACTAATGTTATACTCCGTAGCCTTGTAATTTTTGAACCAATCCAGAAGACAAGGAAACTCCTGGAACATTGCCTCCAGAGGTATTGATTTGTTATGGGAACATGAAGGACTTGGCGACTCGACAGATTAACGTGCATCAGTCACCATTTACTACACGGGGAGTCTTCGGCCGGCGGGGATCGAACCCACGAATTCTTGGACATGGGTCCAGTGCCCTACCAACCAGGCTATACCGGCCTAAAATAATTTGTTAGAAACAGTCGATCGAAACACATAATATCTTATTTTTCTTGAATATATTAAAATATATTTTACCATTGAGAGTCTTCTTATGTGGCGCGCAATTTTTCAAAATTATACTTATGGCATAGTTATTTTAATATAATTTATATTCGAGTGTTGGAGATTATCAAATGCGTGTTTGTTTAAAGCAGATATATAAGCAAATAGCACGGTATGTATTTTAGTATGCAAATCGCAAATCTTCGTTGATATGTCGGTGATCGGCCTCAACAGCTATTAAATATTTAAAACAATAGATTTGTAGATAGATTAAACATACCTAAGATAGACTAAAAATCTTGTTTAATTTTGTTGAATATTTTTGCAGTTATAGTAGTAGGAAAATATTAGGGGAAAAAATTACGTTGTTTTGATAAAAATGTCCATATTTAGACGAATATTTAAGCTAGGTTTACGAAATTGTATGCAATTATTGCATGTAATAATCAGATTAATTTATATAAGTTACAAGTTTATTGCTATATTTTTTGGCATAGGATGTTCGAACACACTATTTTTCGTCTGTAATATATGGCAGGTCCCACAAACATCTAAAAGCTTTAAACATCATTGATTTGCATAAGAAATCGCATGGCTTAAAGACTTCTGAAGTTTTTAAATAATTCTCTGAGTATTTTTTGAGAAATATGAAAAAATTCGTTAGAATATAAGTGCATCTATAATTTTGTCTAACCCTTGTATTTCAAGCTAAATATGTAGTTTGACATTTTTCTGCTTAATAAAAGCAATAATATCACGTGAAATAGTTAAATTGGTATTTTCAAAGTATTCTCGAAAGACTGAACTCTTAAATGTGTTCTTGTTCTTTAACCAAATCAGTCTGTTTAAAATTATACTATTTCACTCAATATGTAAATAGACCATAACTCACCTATCTTGTATTAACATCAGCCACGAATTTCGTACTTCTAGTTATTGTGGAATATTTGTCATTATACTCCCCTTTTCATTTTTTTTATCCCCAATTATTTTAAACGGAATGACTTGGTTGGACAAGCCACTAAGGTCTCTTCGTAGAGCAACTGGTGGCCCACAAGTGCGAGCGTTGAAGCGACACCTCCTAGAAGAAGGAAGGCCTCAGCACGGATAAATTTAGTAGTCGGATATGACGAAGTTAACTGCGCAGTTGATGAAAAATAAGAAAGATGTCATTACTGTCAGACTATGAATTTCAATGAACAAGGTTCGAGTAAGAGTCGGAGATCACGAGTTCGAAAAACCTCTGAAAGAGGGAATTCGTACATTTAAAAATAATTTCAAGTCAGAATTTGCATAGTATTAATTTTGAGTGTGAAAGTACCCTCATTATGCAACTGTTATCTTGTATATATATGACAAATCGAGATTAGATTTGTGTTGTTGTTGTTGCTGGTGTTGTTCATGACTGTATGTATTGCCTCATGTTATGGAGAGGATAGTTTTTCTTTTATGATGTTTAAGTTTAGTAATGATTTTTCTTGCTTAATAAAAGTTCTTATTAGTTCAAAGATGACTTCTTCATTATGCTTGCTAAGCATTTTCCACAACGCACTAAACTCTGCCAGCAAGGTTATGGGCCATGCCTGCCCAGCTTAGCTAAGCTTTTGTCGTCTTTAAAAGCAAGCTTATTATAACGCTACTGGGGCCGTTTAGATAGAATAGAGATGGCCGAAAATGACAGCAGTTCCATATTGGGATTTCCAAAGCTAAATAGTTTCAATTACAGTAGTTGGAAAGTAAATATGAAGGTGTTACTCATCGATAAAGGCTCTTGGGAATTTGTTGGTGGTACAGAGAAGCCATTACCAACTGATGCAACTGACAGAGACGTACGCTCTTATGAAATGCGAAAAGCTAGAAGTTATTCTACTATATTCCAAGGAATTGACCAGCAGTTTCAACCGCTGATAGCCGACACAGAGGACGGGAAGACAGCGTGGACTATTCTGAAAGAAAACTTCGAACCTACTTCCCGAGCACGGTTAGCCGGACTCATTGATGAATTTTTTGAATTAAAGTTCGATCCAGACAAGGAGACTATTGGAATTTTTTGCAAGTTAGTTAATGAAAAAAAGAAACAGATCCATGATGCAGGTTTTGAAATGCCAGAAAAGCTCACATGCTTCCAATTAATTAGAAGATTGCCGGTAGATTATGACAACTTAGTTCAAATGCTTTATCGACTAGAAGATAAAGATTTTTCGATTTCTAATGTAGAGAAAGAGCTTCTAATCGAATCAGGAAGGATACAACAAAAGCAGAAAGACAGGGGAGAGGAAATAGTCGCCGATGCTTATACTACTTCATCTACTAGAAAGCAAGCCTATCGGAAATTGAATGGAAATAAAAGCAGTGGTCGCGTCCTGGGCAATGATACAACAACGATGATGTGTTCCTACTGTAATAAGAAAGGACATAGTGTGGAGAGATGTTTCCTGAAGAAGAAAACCACGAAACGGAATTCTAAAAATAAAGATTCCAAGGAAACCTTTTACAGTGATTTGACGATGATAAGAGGAGATGCTGAAATTCCCCAAAGGAAAGACAAGCAGTTGGATGAATTCCTGATTGATACTGCCAGCACAGCTCACTTCTGTACACAAAGAGACTACTTCACTACATTCAGGACTTTGAATCCTAGTCAAGTACTTGTTGGAGATAAAAACAGTAAGTCTGATATTTTTGGTATAGGCGATATACATTTTAATGTTAAAGATAAAGATAAATTAGTTCCGATAAAATTAGAAAATGTATATTTTGCACCTAATATGCGTAGAAATTTAATAAGCGGTTCGAATATGGATTTAGCGGGAATTACTGTAAAATGGGGTAACAACAAAATGACTGTATTTGGTAGAAACCATAATTATTTATTTACTGTACCTAGAATTGATAAATTGTATATACTTAGAGGCTATGTTGAAAAAGTGGTAGTGACTAAAGAATTAGCATTTAGTATCAGTCTAGATAGGGAATTAGTTCACAGAAGATTTTGCCACTTAAATATTGGAATGCTAAATCATATGAGTCAAAACAATGTGGTTAAAGGTTTAGATAATTTGTGTGGTAAATTTGATTCTTGTAATACTTGTAAAATAACTAAATCGACTAGAACTAGTTTTAAAGTAAATCATGGTATAATGACTAAAACTGTACTAGAGAAAGTACATATGGATGTTTGGGGCAAAAGTCCAGTAAATTCAGTTGGCGGAGCTGAATATTTCGTATCAGTAATAGATGATTTTTCTCGTTATGTTGAAATTTTTACTATAAAACATAAACATGAAGTTTTTAATTGCTTTAAACTGTATTTAGCGAAATATGAAAGGCAGTTAAATGTTAAACTTAAATCTGTAAGGTGTGATAACGGCATGGAATTTTGTAATGTCAAATTTCAAGATTTTCTTAGTGAATTAGGTATACGCATGGAGAGAACTTCAGTATACACTCCAGAACAAAATGGGGTTGCCGAATCTTATAACAGAGTAGCTGCAGAGGGAATACGCTCAATGTTAGCCGATAGTGGTTTAAAAGGTAGATTTTGGGCAGAAGCACTGCATTGCTTTGTTCACGTAAAGAATCGTAGTGAACACAAACTACTGGAAGGTAAAACACCGTTTGAAATTTTCTATGGTTATAAACCGTCAGTTAAACATTTCAAAGTGTTTGGATCTTTAGCGTATGCTCATATCCCTAAAGTTCAGAGAAACAAACTACAACCAAATGCAAAAGTAGGAATTGTAACTGGATATGCAGTCAATACTAAGGGTTATAGAATTTACTTGCCCAAAGATAGGAAAACTATAGAAACTATACACGTAAAAATTGATGAAAGTAAAAACGGAGTTAAAACACTATTTGGTAAACCTAGTAATGAAAACTTTTTATTTATAAACCTGAATTCAGATATCGATTTTGATGATAATATTGAAAATGAGATAGATAAAGTTCATGTTAAATCTCCTGATTTAAAATTAAAACCTTTAAAAATAACAGAATGGACTAGAGTTGAGAGACCTCGTAATAAAAGTAGCAGGATAGATGTTTACTATTACCCTCCAGGCGATAAAACTAGATTAAGATCGAACAACCAAGCTAAAGAATATTGTGATAAAAACCAAATTGAGTATGATGACTCTAAATTTAATTTTAAAGCTTTAAGCAAAACTCAAAATTTAACTTCTACTTCCCATAGTGACACTGATAGAGAAAGTGAAGATTCGCCATCTAATTCTTTTATAGATAATCAAATAAGTGATATATTTGAAGGTGAGGTATATAATGTAGAAATACCGAAAAACTTTCCTAATGCACAAACATTACCAGAAAGAAACGAGTGGAATAAGGCAATGGAAAAAGAGTTAAATATTATGAACGAAAGAAAGGTATGGGAAATAGTTGATAAACCTCCTAATGCTAAAGTAATAGGAAATAGGTGGGTTTATACAGTAAAAAGAGATGAACACAATAATGTTAAACAATACAAAGCTAGACTTGTAGCACAAGGTTTTAGACAACAGCATGGTATAGATTTTCTTGATGTATTTTCACCAGTTGTGAATTTTTCTGTTATTAGATTGCTATTTATTATTCTTGTGTCTATGTTATGTTGGAAATATGCACAGCTAGATGTGAAAGCGGCATATTTGTACGGAAATCTTAGTGAGGTAATTTATATGAAACAACCTCCAGGTTTTGAAATTGAAGGTGAAACAAATAAAGTGTGTTTACTTAAAAAGTCGATATATGGACTTAAACAATCGGGTAGAGAATGGAATGCAGAATTAGATGCTATATTAAAATCTATTGGTTTTGAAAAATTCAAATGTTGTAATTGTGTGTATAAAATGAATGACATTATTTTATTAGTATATGTTGATGACATGGTGTTGTTTTGTAAGACTAAAACCATTTTAGATGAGACTATTAAGTTGATTAAGAGTAAACTTGATATTCAAAATTTGGGAAAAGTCAAATATTTGTTAGGTGTTAACTTTGAGAACAAAAATGGTAATTTTTATTTACATCAGAAAACTTATATTGAAAAATTATGTAAACGATTTAATGAATTACCTAAAACTCATGTTACGTTACCAATTAAAGTAGGTTTTAAATTACCTAATAAAGTAAATGAAATTGTTGAAAATTTAAAGACGAAGCATATTGATATAAGATTTAATTTTGTGAGAAATTTGCTTAATGAGGGAAAATTCGAAATTAAGTATATTAAAAGTAAAAGTAATTTGGCTGATTTTTTGACTAAAGCTTTAACTAAGACTGAATTAAATAAAATTAAAGGAATTTATTTTGAAATGTCCGATGGGGCCGCATGTCAGACTATGAATTTCAATGAACAAGGTTCGAGTAAGAGTCGGAGATCACGAGTTCGAAAAACCTCTGAAAGAGGGAATTCGTACATTTAAAAATAATTTCAAGTCAGAATTTGCATAGTATTAATTTTGAGTGTGAAAGTACCCTCATTATGCAACTGTTATCTTGTATATATATGACAAATCGAGATTAGATTTGTGTTGTTGTTGTTGCTGGTGTTGTTCATGACTGTATGTATTGCCTCATGTTATGGAGAGGATAGTTTTTCTTTTATGATGTTTAAGTTTAGTAATGATTTTTCTTGCTTAATAAAAGTTCTTATTAGTTCAAAGATGACTTCTTCATTATGCTTGCTAAGCATTTTCCACAACGCACTAAACTCTGCCAGCAATTACGTTCGGGGTACTAAGCTGCGCAGTGGTTGAAAATACGAAATATGTCATTACGTTTGGACTACTAAATGATATTTATGGTAACCCGTGCTGAGGCCTACTCTTTCTAGGAGGTGTTGGTTTAAGGCCTCTACAATAAGCAAATCACAAACCCTTAGGTGCTTTTGTTTTGAACGGACTCAAAATAAATATTTAATTAGCCTTTATTGGCAATGCAAGCGTTTTGACTTCGTAAATATATGTATTTCATCGAAAGAGGAAGGTCAAATTGTAATTACGTCGAGTTCACTTTTCGACGAATTGTGCCTGAGTTAAACCGTGCCAACGACAAATTTTGCTTGCGACTAATTATTCCCACCATAAATTGTCACCGTAATAAATTGTACCCACGACAAATTGTCTCCGCCATGAATTATGCGCGATGAATTGTCCCACGATGAATTTACGCAATACCCTTTTCACAGAGCCTGACAAAGGCAGGGGCATAAGGGGCAGTTGCCCCGGGCCCCACATCAGAGGGGGGCCCCAAATCGAATTGAAAGTTTATTTTAAGCTTCCTTCATTAATGTACTTTTTTTAAACAAAATTTCAGTACAGTGTAAAATCCGTCAGTTTTATGTTAGCTTCTTCATTAATATATCGTATGAACACAAAAAATCTATATTTCGTAAATCCATGGCTTTCTAGTGCGGAATTCAACTAAATTTTCACAATTACAATGGAAAAATATGGCCAATCAATAGCCTGTATTTTTACATATAGCAAAATGCGATATATGCTTACAAAAAATACCGGCTTCTGATTGGCTTAAGTGAGCCATCGTAATTGTGAAAATTTAGCTAAATTTCGCCCTAATGTCAGCAAGGATATGAATTTTTCGCAGCTAGATGACAAAGTTAGCAATCTGAAAACTGCATTCAATATAAAGGAAAAAGAATTGTCAGAAAATCAAGAAGATGAACAGAACGATATTTCGTCTGACCATTGGGGGTGGGGGGGGGGGGTACTTGAACTGGGCTTTCTATTTTACGTTCCAGTCCATTTTCTTGTTATACATGTATTATGAGGTGAAAAATTTATATACCCAAATGAAGTTCAATTCTTTATTATTGAATTAGTGAATCAGAGGGGGGCCCCCAAAGAAGATTTTGCCCCGGGCCCCAATTGGGCTAAGTCGGGCCCTGCCTTTTCAAAAAGAGGATATTGCCTAATTAAACCACAGTGGCATCGTGTGGCTCGAATTAACTTACTTCTTCTATATACACACGCGAAAGAGCTCCTCAACACATTTGCTAAAATCAAACTCATGAAACCTTTTAAAAAATTTAACATAACATGTGTTACATCAACCATGAATATCATGATGCATTTTCTACATTTAAAATACCCCAAAAAAAAAAAAAAAAAAAAGCATTATAATTTATTAATAATTTACAAAAAGAATACTTAATACATTTTTTGCACGTTGCAGATTCAGATTATGTATATAAAGCACGAGTCTATATACAGACAAAGTATAAAACGGCAGCATTCTATAAAATGCCGGACGTTTATAAGCAAAGAATGAAATATGAGAATTATTACACACTATCCTAGGCATTATATATAATACTTAGTCATTCTATAGAATGACAAATGCTATTTAGTCAAAGAACGAAAAATGGTCACCTGATAAGGCTATTATAAAAAGGAAGTGCATTCCTCAAAAATACAAGTGTTATTCTGAAAAAAATAAAGAGAGTGTCATTAAAAAAATTTATTCAAAACACGTAAAGAGAAATACAAGTTGTACAAAACAAAATTTTTTCCTTTCTTAAAAAGGGTAACAAAATTTTCATACAAAAAATAAATTTAAATTAACCGACTTGTTGTAACATGGTAAAATTTAATGACATTTTGAATTCATTATATTCGGAACTATTCGGAGATATTTTTCATATTTTCCGGTTTTTTAATTGTTATTCTATAGAATGTCTAGGAAATGTGTGAAACATGAATCGTTTCATAGATTACCGGCTAGTTTTATGAATTATATACAATGCCTAGGCATTTTATAGAGTGTCAGATTTCAAACTTTTCCAGTAATATGTATAATACAAGTGATCTGAACAATATAATTTTAGCAGCAAGTTGTCCACATGATATTATTCTTTAAATATTTTACTGTGTTAATTATATTTGTAAAAACTAAAAAGTTAGCAAAGAATCGAACTGTAGCATAGTCCATTGTGCAGCTCTAGTACGACGTAAATAAACAATTTCAATAATTACTACTACGAACTGTTACAAGAATTTTAGACTATTTAATAAAAATAATGGTAAAATCTTATGCGTCTGAAGCATGTTGGGATCTTTGTATTAAGTAGGCAGTTTTCCGCCTCGAGAAACTTTTCTGAAACTCTTGTCGTTCACTGGGCTCCTAAAGCAGGGTGGTGTAGAATAAAATCTCCTAACAAGATGAATGGGTTAGTAAGCGATCAGCTAAGAAAATTCGACCAGTTAACTAAAAACTGGCCCTAGAGAGCACAAAGGCACACAAGTGAGAAAGTGTAGTTAGAAGTGGTAATCTGAATGGCTAAAACTTCTTTGTCTGGTGGTGGTAGATTGGGTATGGGTACGACTTTTGTTGATACATCAAGGTCAACTGCATTTGTCAGTCCCCACGGCTACTAGTTAGATCCTGACGGAATCTTGTTTTGGTGAAAACATGAAAAGTGTCTGCAGAAGTTAAAAATGTTTCTTGAAGAGCTATCACTTGAGATTGGGAGAAAGGTTTTAGCTTCAGCGAGTAGAAATTGTTTTTTACGCTTTCTCAGTTCCGATTAGTAATATTTATTCACATGCTAAAGATTGTGTTAATAGGATGAGTAACTGGAGATAAAATTTATATAAATGTATGGGCCATATGAACATGGAAATAAAGCCTTGCAGCTTTGATAGAAGAAAGTTTGAAAGTAGTAATACGAAATTTAGACACTAAAACTTCTTACTGTCAAACAGAAGGGATAAAACAGGGCTAAGAGTTTTATATTCCTAAGTGTAGATGGAGACCACCATCACGTTGTTTTTTTATTGACTGTCATTCATCTTTTCCGGAATTCCAGCATTTAGTCGGCGTTTTCTTTGGGGTGTACGATAGTTATTGTTACTAATTGAAGAGTTGTCTGATGATGGGTTGGAAGTTCGGCTCCGCCCAAGACAAATTTTTGATCGTTTTTCGATGATGGAAGGACATGAACAAGATGGTTACCATATCATAAGCATCCATCAAAACCCATCTTATTTGATGGTACCATGAAGACTGACCATCACGTTAATGCGGCGAAGGATAGCTGATAGTAGAAAATTTTGCTTGTTTTGTAAAATGAATGAGCAATCTGTTGGACTTTCTCTAGCATCGCCTAGCTTATCAATTTAGATAGAGAGGCTGCTAATTCTTGAAAGGCAGATTGAAATTCTTTTGATTGTAGCAAATACGGATGATGAATCAGATCGTGCAATTTTTGGGTAAGTTTCCTTAGTTTTGGAGTGTAAACGATGCCTAGTTTATGCAATTGTTTTGTTATATTTAGCTTTTAATTTACATATTTTAATTTTTCTTGATAAACCGAACATTGGGCATTTGTGCTAAGGTGAGCTTCATTACAAGGAGAGCAGCGTGCAACTGCAGTGTATTTTGGAGGATCGCGCGAGGAGGTTCCGTGTTCGGTCGAATTCATACATCGGATGTATTTCTTGTTAAGTAAACAAGTTCGTGTTGGTTAGCCAAAGTGAGGGCATTCGAAGCAGATTGTCTGTCGATGAATTATGTTAAGTTGTAGATCTGGTAACAGAATTTTATTTCTTCAGGTATATATTATGCTTGAGAATAGTGACTACTACTGTATACGTTGTTTTGTTTGCCTCTTTTACTGAATCGAATTTGTTATAGAACTTGCGGTTTTGAATTGTAAGTTATTTATGTTGCTTAAGGTTTTAAATCCATTTCTGGCTCTATTCCAAGTAGAAATGGGTTCGTTTAAGATCTCCGCTTTCAATGGTGTGCCTAGTCTTTGAAGTTGCGTTAAAAGCAGTGTTCTCACTTTCGTGTACAGGAGAAGCTGATTACGCCGTATAAATTTAAAGTTATCTATTGGTTTTTTAAGATTTAAATCCAATTCTTCAAGTTCAATAAATTTTGGTGAGACTATTTACTGGTTCAACAAAAATAGTGCAATCCATAACCTCATTTCCCGTAGAGAATATTTTCTTCAATTGGTATTTTCGGAGAATAGGAGTTGAGTATTAGATTAGCAAAGTTTGATTATCCAAACCCTTATGGTTCAGGTCCAATATGAGTCATCTGTCCAAGCAGCAAATCCAAAATATCTACCTTATGTTAGTAAAGTTGAAAACGACTTACACAGGCTGCGTAGGCAAACCTTTCAACAAATAATAACTACCTTTTAAGTACTCAAAAATATTTTTAAGCACTATATTTTTTTAACAAAATGCAAAATAATTTTGAGAAACTTTATGCGATCATGATAAAATAACTAGTTTCTGACAAAGAACTCTTTTCTTGATCATATTAGCCATTATAAAAGGATCAAGAGATTTTCCGATTCGATATCAAAGGGTGGAAAATGAAGCCTGAAATTGAGAATATCTTGCAAAATGCAGCAGTTGCACATGAGAGTGCAATAATCTCACCGAACCCAGCTCAGTAGACTCACATGCGGACTCGTAAATATTTCATCAAACATTTAAAATGATTGACGCTTTATACGCTATGGACTGACGGTACGCCGAAAAAGATTGTGGCTGACTGAATTGTGAAAACGTTGAACAATGTGAAAAGCACGCTTTTGCGTAATACGTGGCGAAAATCGACACGGTAAAGAAAAAAAATCTCATTTTGGAAAAGGGAAAATTAAACACTTTTTAAAAACACCCAATATGAAAAGCACCTTTAAGGGCTTTTTAAAAACAAAAATTTAAAATAAGCACCTTTAAGTACTTTTTAAAAACGCTACGCACCATGTTACATGTCGAGTTTGAAAAGCAATAAACATGATTATAGAAAAGAAACAAAATAACTATTCAAACAAAATAACTCAAAACAAAATAAGAAATAAAATAACTTTTCGTCAACACGAAATAATTAATCAATAATCGGATTAGTTCAGATTTCCAAAACTTGAAACTCTTTAGAGTCCCGGAGCACCAGCATTTTAATTTTATTTATTGCTACACAAACATATGTAGGATTGTGTGCGCAGTTAAAAAACGCCTTCTTAACCCCTGTTAAGTTGAAGAACCTATGACAATAATTAGAGAAGGGTAAGACAAAGATAATACAGAGGGATTTGAATTTGATTCTTCCACTCTTTGGAGTGTTTTGGCAAATGGAAAATACATATCAAGCTTCTTAAATTTAAAGTCGCTTGATGATGCAGCAGTTACAATCTGTTTAAACTTCACACTCTAGTGGAATATAGTTCTCATAAATTTTTTTTAAACAAATTTATGTTATTATTCATAACAATGTTTCAACATCAACATTTGGTTTAAGGAAAAGGGCAGCAACCATGGAGAGTTAAATGTTAATGTCTAAGTGGGGAGTGATTGGTATTTAGAAAGGAATGGAATAGGGAAGACTAAAATAATAATCAGGAAAGCATTCACACACATGCAAGATTTAATCAAATGTAGGATTTAATAGCAAAAGAGCTAGATGAGGCACTGCTGAGCCAAACACAAGGTAAAAACAATTACAATGTTATATAAACATACAATAGATCACAAAATTTTACAGTGTTAGAAAAATGCAATTGGTGCCATTATGGTGGATGAGTAAAAAGGAATGAATATGATAAATAGAAAGAAAGGAAAGACACAATGAGGTAACACACATGCATTGTAGAACTAGAGAAACTACCTTAACTTCACATGCAATGAGTTAAATTATTTATTTTACACTACAAAACACTAATTTTAAATACAAATCATGTGTTTTTAAATTTAATAAATCAAATAATTTAAAAATGTACTACTTAATATAACACATAAAAAAACAGACTATTTTCAATGGAAATCCCACTTAAGAAATACAAGAATTATTTAAAATTTTTTATTCAAACAACTTAGTTTACAATTTACTTCAAAATTATATAAATTTAACAATAAAATTTTAAGTCACTCAAGCAAACATCACTGCAAAATATCAGACAAAAAGACTAATTAATAAAAATAGTTAAATAACTAGATTTGTAATAAACTCTCACCAGACAAAATATAACATATTTTAACAAGTTCTATTTTTTAATGTAATCATTTATTTATGCTGAAGTTCAGTAAAATCTAAATTTCTACATAAATTAATATCAAAATTACTTTAGACACATCCCTAAATTAAATTTAATGAAAGGCTGTTCTTTAAATCTTTGCATATAAATACAAAGTACAGAATGTAAAGTTAAAAAAAATTGCTTTAAAAATATTTTTTTTTTGTATAAAACATAACCTTTAAGAAAACATAAAAATGAATTAAGTTTTAGTACTTTTTTTTTTTAACCATTACATATTTCGGGTGAGACTTTATCCT
Source organism: Parasteatoda lunata (assembly GCA_949128135.1). Taxonomy (NCBI): domain Eukaryota; kingdom Metazoa; phylum Arthropoda; class Arachnida; order Araneae; family Theridiidae; genus Parasteatoda; species Parasteatoda lunata. Next base: position 48,681,441 of record OX421980.1, read on the forward strand.
CTAACTAAGTATTTGTTTATTGATACATAGTTGAAACTTCTATCTATAAATAATGGTGATTTGCTTATTGATAGAAAAACTTCCAATTTTTTGATAAATTTTAACAAATAAGTGGGTACATTTAAGAATAAATGAACGTAACATTTATTATTTGTTGAATTAGGCAAATAATAATTGAAATTTTTTTTATTTTTTCTTGCAAGGAATCAGTGTTAAAAACATAATACAAAATTTCAGAATAATCAATCAATATTTTCTCGCTTTATTTTGGTTTCAAGATAAACAAAATGGAAATAGATTAAAAAATTAAAGTTGTGTGCCAAAATAATCAATAAATATATTCCCATTCTAAATATGCAAACAACGATGTACATTTGTATATGAAATAATGTAAAATGTGACAACTTAAAAATTTACTTTTCAGAGAATTTTTGGTTTGCAGTTTTTTTTTTAATCAAGTACAAAAAGTTCCCCAATTAAGTACAAAGAAATTCCATAAGTGACAAGAAAAAAGCTGAATACTTTTACACATTAGACCCCCAAATAAAGACTAATTAATTAATCTGAAATTTTTGTGACTGAAATCATTTTTCCACGCTAGTGGAAATGATAAAGATGCAGTCTGCATATATTGTTATCACTTAAAGGAGGGTTGGCACTAGGTTTGATATCTTTTAATTTCACATCAAAAGAGGGGTGGAGAGTGTTTATATTAATATCAATTTAGCTGACATACTCCTGGAAAACTGTTATTAAATTTAAGAAGTGTCTTGAAAGTTGAATAAATACAAATGATGGAAATATTAAAATTCAATAACAGACAACTTGTGTTAACTGAATTCGATTAAAAATATCAAGAAAGTTTAAACTAAATAAAACAAAATGTTGGACATTATTTATGCAATCAAAAGAGGTTGGGTGCTAAGTGAATGACATAGAAAGAGGGAGTTCACAATTATCTCAGAAGTGATAAGGATTTATGGAGATAGCTTCAGCGTAGAAAAAACAAACAATTGGTAAAGCAGATTTTTTAATGAAAAATCTGAATTACAATTATTAAAAAGGCGTTGAAGTAGACAGCATATTCTAAATAAAATGTACAATTTTTTTTTAATATCGATAAACATAAGTATGCATTTTTCCAAACTATAGGAAAATGAATAATTTCATGTTTATCATGCATGAAAACCAAAGCTGTTAAACGAAAATAAATTCAGTGATGCTTTTTTTTCTTCTTCTAAATATCAATAAACACACAATCCAAGTAATTTATACTTGCTCATAGAAATTATGATTGACAATCACGAAAGATATTCTTTTACAGGATATATACACAAAACAAAACTTCTTAAGCTGCTTATTATACACATTCCAAACAATATAAAACTAACTATAAACATAATATACATTTTATGAAGTTTAACTTAAGACTTTAAAACAAAAAATTTACAAGAAAAGTATAAAATAGTGACTCAAAAGTTGTAAGTATTAATGCAATAAATTTAAATCTTAAAACATTTATTCAAATATTTGTGTTAGAAAGAAAAACTAAAAAAGTTAAAATACTTACTCAATTATAAGTAAAAATGTACTTTATATAAATGTTAAAATTGCTTTTATCTAAAAATTTGTTTTAAGGAGATAACTTCAACAGAACAAGGAAAAAAAAAAAAAACTTGGTAATTTCTTTATTTATTTATGATAAAATATTCCTTTTAAGGTCAGTTGATGCATAACTTTTAATATAAATGTAATACTGCATATTCATATGAACAGTGATTTTTTTCTGATACTTTGATTTATGAGTAGCATACTCTGCTATAACATATGTCACATCAATAAAGATATTTTGTATGAATGAGTTATGAAAAAATCATGTTAAGGGTTTGTGCTGCTTAAATAATTTATAGTTTTATATACTTCAATTTCAAGTGTAACTCTATCAAACTACTTTCCTGACAAAAAGAAAATAAGATATAGATTTAGGACTTTGAAAAAAAAATAAGTAAACGAATTTTAATTTCATTAGTAATAAAAATAATGCTGATTATCTGTTAAATTCAATGGAGATATATAATTATTGCAATTTTAAAGTGAGTGAAGTATATTATTTGTACTTCTTAGATGGAATATAAAATGAAAATATTTGATCTATAGCTTATCAAGTTTATTTTACACTAAACATTAAGTTTAACTGAATTAAATTTATAAATAAAATTTTTCTTACATTAAATTTTAGATACATTAAAATATATTTCCTAAACATGACAAGTTATTTATAAAAACGTGTAACATTCTGATACCAAAATATTTAATCTTGAGAAAAAAAATATATAATGGGTTTAAAAAAAGCCAATTTTGTTGCCACTGTTAAAAAAATGACTAAACTCAAAAGAGAAAAATAAATTAAAGCCTACAATATAAAATTACGCTAAATCATTATACAGATATAATTTAATATTTTTTTACAGAACTTTTTATCACATATATGCAACACAGATTTAGGTTCTTTTTGCAGAGCTCATTCTAGGCAGGGTAAACAATGCACAGCACCCTGCTGCCTTTTTAGTCAAAAGAATCCACCCTGTTGCCCCTGAAATTTAGTGCCCTGATGTAATAAACTCCATACCCTTTTTGCCCTTTCTTTCCTCAACCCTTCTTTATTTTTTCCCCAAACTCTACAATGGATTTCTTTAACTTTTGCTATTTTCAACTCTCTTTATTAAGTTTGTTATTGCTGTCAATACATAGATTTATATGGGAAAGAAAAAATAACCATCACACCCCCTTGTTGCACTTGTCTTTGAAAGTTTGCAGTTACTTCTACCATCATTAAATCATAATTATTATTAATCATTTTAATTATTAAATTATAGCTACAGATACTTACAAATATTTATTATTTTATTAATATATGCATGCAATTTAAATAAATTACTAAGCTAATTAGCTCATTTAGATGTTAATTTATTAATAAAAATTAGTAATTAATATGATTGCTTTGCTACTTTTAGTACAATAAAAAAAAAATCTTTTACTAATTGAAAATGTATTTTAATAGAACGTGTAAAGCCCATAGAAGGAAATTAGTGCTTTTTTAGTATAATAATGCCCTTTTTTTATACTTTTGCACCCTGCCCATTTTTCTGCCTAGAATGAGCTCTGCTTTTTGGATAGCACCAAAAGAAAAAAAATTCTTACCTCAAGCAGAGCTTCTCAGAAAAATATACTAATGAGAGTAATATAAATTTTTTATTTTTCTAAGAGAGTTAATTTTCCGTCAGTTAAACTATATATTTAATAGTATTGACATTTTAAATTTTTTTTTTAACTATTTAATTTGATCTTTCATTTGGAAAAAAAAATGAAGCAATTGATACATCTTACTACATAGATATATTAGAATTTAAATATATGTATCTACTCATCTATGACATTTTGAAAATTTGGAGAATCATTCTTACTATTTAATTACATTACATACACCAAGTGTTTTTGTTGTAAGTGAAAACTATTTCTCTATCTATAGTGATAAATATGTTAGTTAATATTAACTGTAAAATTTTATAGAATATTGATAATATTTTTACATGCAAATCTATGGCACATTACAGATAGATTTTTCAGTACAAATAAAGAGCTGTCTGTAAAACAATGAAAGCCATAAAAGGTAATAATAAAGAAATTGTGTTTTAAATGGAACAATATATATTTTTTGTTATTTATATTTTAATAACCTTACTGCTTTGAATACAATATTTAATAGAAATAAAATAATTAAAAAACTAAACAATTAAAAACATAGCCTCATACATTTGCAATGTTTAGCTAAATAACAAAAAGTGTAGCTTGTCATTGTTTCATAAAAAGCCCTTGCATTGTTGAAAGAATAGGCCACTATGAGTATATAAATCTATATTTTATTTTCCTAACTAATAATACTTGTGAAGTGCAATGTCTTGCCATTTGACAGTAATTGGATTAGAATCATACAACAAATTTTAAAATTAGTATGGGTAAAGAAGTTAAATATCATGAAAATATTATTTTTTGATCAGTCTTAAATCAAAATTAGTGAAAATAGGTTTTCCTCAAAGAAGTTATGTTTAAAAAATGACAAAATCAGTTTTATCTTAAAATTAACATCAATTAATGGGAGAAAAAATTTTTAGAAAGTAATTTGAGTTAGAAATATATAACTAGATAGAAATTTGTAAACCTCCAGTAGAATCAATGAAAAATTCCATTTCAGAGAGTAAGACATTTCATATTCGCAATGAAACTGCTAAAGCTTACTTATATACAAAGTTGGTTTATTTCTAATTTACTACTAATTGCAATCTATCAAAATTAAGAAATGTATAAGTTGTAGAAATTCAAAAGAAGGTTTGATGAAAAAACATACAATAGACATTTTATGGAACAGAAATAGTCACACAAGCTCAAGGTCACCTTCACTTATTGGCATATAACAAAAATAAGATAAAGAGAAAGTAAATGCTTCAACATTGATAAAGCAGTGCACAAATGTGCATTAAAACTATGGAGGGGAAAGAACTAGACTAGAATCGCCTTATCTTTTTTTTCTTTTCTCGTTTAGCTAAATATTAGATTTCACATTTTGCAAAATTTTGTAATCCAACTTCAATGTTTAAATGTTGTATTTTAAAAACCAATACCCAATATAAGTAGAAAATTCAATTTTTTTTTTTTTTACAGTTTGATGCTTATCTATTCCAAAAAGTATAAGCATTTTTTGATAGAGTAAAGTCTTTAATTATAATTTGTGTGTAATTTTCTTTTTTGGCTGAAAATATTTTTAACTTAATTTTATGAAAGGATCAAATTGGGAAAAACTTTGCTAATTTACTTTCAATGACATTTTTAAGCATAAAAATATAGTTTACCTTCTAATATATTCTTTGTTACACAGCCTATCTTTAAAGTGTTTAATTTTATCCCATTATTAAAAGTCTATGAATAGTAATTTGACTCAATTAATAAACAATTCATAATTTTGATGTTTTTCCAAAATTCCCACAATTTATACTATTCAAATTAAGCTTAGAAAGGCACATTTATGGAAGAATAATGACAGACATTTATTAATAGTAGGTGCTTATAATGTAGCAATGTAAGCTTTGAAGATTTAAACAATGTATAAATTATAAATGACAGGTAAATTTTGTGGTGCAATATGATAAAACATATCTAATCAATAAATAAATTTTATTCTATCAAAAAATTTAAAATAAATGATTTGCAAAGAAATTCAATAAAGAAGTGCAGAAACTAGTGATAAATTCATGTTGGCATTACTAATTATTATTATTATTTTTTTAATTTTCATTTAAAAAAAAAAATAACTGTAAATATAGTTCACTAAATTTGAATATATTTTTAAAATCTTCATTAAATTTCTTTCGAAAAGCATCTTTGTGATTATTTTGGCTTATACATTTATGAAAAAAAAAAAAAAAGCTAGATGAACTCATTTTAAACAAAATTTAACCACAAAGATAGCTATAAGTTAAATATGAATGCTCATTGTTGTAACATTCACTAAAACATTAACAAATGCACACATCCTTCAAATAATTTGCATTCTAGAATATTTAAAAGCCACTATTTTCTTACTACTCATAATTTAAATTTCCCACTACGTCAAATGAAACTTTTTTTTTCTCTTTATTACAATTTGAAAATTAACTTGAAAAATCTATGCCCTATTTATAAAGCTATGAAAGTCTGATCAATGAATAGTAATAGGACATAAAAAATAGACCTTACATCAAGGAATGGTTATAAGAAAGGAAAATCAGTTTACTTGGTATCTTAGGAGTATTAATTTCAAATAAAAGGAAATACTGTAAGCTTCAAATGTATGTTAAAAAAGAATTTAGTTAAAAATTAGCATGAAAAAAAAAAAAAAAAAACTATTCTAGACTTTTAATTTTCCTTACAAATCTAATATCAATAAATTTTTTTAAACTAAAATCTTAATACATCTATAGCTAAATTTTGGTATGATAGAAAAGCACATTTACAAGAATATATATATATATTTCGAAATTCGATTAGTTGCTAAAAATAAAAAAAAAAAAAAAAAAAAGGAAAGCAGAGTTTCACTCCAGAACACTTTCAAGCTATTGTTAACATTAGTTTATACAGCATTTAATTGTGCTGTATTATAAAGATACTAACTAGAGTTTTTAGTTATAAAGATATAACTAAAAACTCAATAATTCAGAAACTTTGATGAATACTTCAAAATAAATTGCATAGAAAAAGAAAATAAAGTAAGAACAAAGTATTTCTAGAAAAATAAAGACTATTAACACATTTATCATTATAGTAATTTAAAAAGTGGCAAGATATTCTGCTTAGTTTGGCACTTGAAAAACTAGTTGGCAGTGAAAGATAGATATTAGAGATATATCTTGATGCAATATTTAAGCCAGTAACGAGAAGTCTATTTTATGTATACCAAATTTTGAAATTGCAATGTAAACATAACAAGCTTTCAGAATGAGTATGAAACAAATATATATGCTAAAAGTAAAATTTTTATCAAAATTAGCGTTTAAAACTATAAGAATAAATAAAACCAAAATGTTTGTCTTTTGTTTCATTCCAGTAATAAGTTTCACACGAAATGTTTACAAAATAAAACGTAAAATCAGTATATGTAATGGGTAAAAAGTAAAGATCATCACAAATACTGTTTTAAATAAAAAAATATACTCACAATTATTGTAAATAAAGCAACAAAATTCACTAGGAAGAATTCAAATAACATGAGTAATATTGCTGCGACATGGAAAACTAAATTTTTAAAACTGAAATTAAGATTCCATACTTTTAATATTGATATAAATGATCTTAATCAGCATTCATCATTTAATAAAAATTCTTAATATTTAACTGGTGCCATGAGTCATGATGCCTGACATTTATTGAGGTATGCTATTTATGGCTGACCTGGTTGTAGGGAGAGCCACTTCTTGCTTTTTCAAATAAATATTTTTTTAACATAAAAAATACACTACTTTTTTCTGAAACCACTAATTTATCAATATTTTATATTAAACTAAGTACTTTTTTATGATCTGCAAATCAGCAATAAAAAAAAAATTTTTTTCTTTCTAAATTCCTAAAATTGTTGTGTTTATAAGTTGCTATAGAGAGAAATAGTAACATTGACTTGAAGCTTTTATATCTTGAGCCCCTTTGCAGCAATTTTTAAATTCACACACACATATAAACAAATTAATTAAATGCATAAGAAAATAAACAAATTCAATTAACAGCAACAATAAAAATAAACAGAAGTATTTTTTTTTTTAAATAGAAAAAAATATTCTGTGAAAACACATATATGAGATTCTAAGGCTTTTAGTCCGCTTGTATAAAAGCTCCCTCACTTTAAGGGGTGGGAGTAAATACATTGTTGATACATTTAACAAAGCAAACAAATTAAAGTTAAAAAAAAAATGAATAATAGAAACCACACTTCAGTTGCATTAACTGAAAATTTTCTGCACCAATTTATTTAATCCTTAATTAACCATGGGAAACACTTAAAGGCACTAATCCCTGATGAACAAGTAAATTTAACAGTTATAATTTTTTTTACTTCCATAAATATAATTAGTGCTTTCAAGTTATACGTTTCAGACCTTATATGTAAAACCTTAACATGGAATACTAAGTTAAAGAAATTTATAACAAAATCAGAAAAAAACATTAGTCAAAGAAAAATTACAATGCCTCTAGAATCTAGAAATACCAAAGATTATATAGGTAGTGTATGTAATCAAAATCACAGGACAGTTATAATTTACGGGAAACATTTATTCACGGGAAACATTTATTATTTATCACATTTTTCGAGTATATAAAACTTTTTCATTATGCCTTCATATAATGAAATAGATGTTAAACTTTAATAGAAAAAGCTCAAATTATTCTAAATGCCATTTTTGTTGCTGTGACCGCCAAAAAATTAAATCATATATTAATTATTTACAAATGCATAACATTTACAACTACAGAAAACTTTTACACAACAAAGGTAAATCAAGTAATTTAAATTAATACATTATGCATAACTATTTCAAGTATTCAAATGCATACCATTTAAACAAAGAGCAAATATTTTGAATATTACTATTGCAAAATATTCAAGATGAAAATTATAAAATATGTTATTTACACAAATAAAATTATATAATTAGTAAGTTGAAATATATACTTTAGAAATGATCAAATTATAAGCTAAATAAAGTTTTTAAAGCAAAAGAAATCTATAAGTTCAATTCTCTCAACTTACAATGACTAGGAAAACTACAGATAATTTAACTATGTTGCATCAAAATCTAAATTTCTATATAAAAAGATGGTCCCATAATTGTATATACAATTAATGGGGATTGCAAGTAATTTCCCAAAAAGAAAATTAATAAGACTCAGTAAGAAACATAAGCATACGACAAATTGGTATAACATAAAAACAAAAGATAAACCAGAAAAAGAAATTTTTACAGGATGACTCACAGAAAACAAAATTTATTAAAAAAAAAAAAAAAAAAAAAAAAAAAAAGATCCTAGTAAGATGAATAACTTGATGCGACTTTCAATTTTATTAAAAAAAAACTTTGAATACATGCTTTTATTTACTAATAATATTAGTAAAAAAAAAAAAAATAATAATATACAAGTAAAAAAAAAAAAAAAAAAAAGTTATCACAAGCTATCACCCATTTGTTTGAAAGCAGTAGTTTAAAGTTTAAAAATTATAAGATATAGGTATAGATCAGAAGTAATGAATGAGATACATAAGAAATTGTGATAATTTGATTAAGTACACTAGTTGTCTAAAATGGAACAGTATTACAATTAAAGGAAAAAAACAGAAATTTCTTTAAAAAAATAAATAAATAAAAAAAGACATAACTTTAATCAATGTGACAATATTTTAAGTAAGAATTGTATCTACTGAAAAACTTTAAATAAATTCACTATTTTAGGATAATAAATAAATTTTTATAAATTATGTCACCAAACAGAAAATATGAGAAAAATAAATGCAATCCCCAATAAATATTAAAGCATACACATTAGAAAATGAGCACTAGCTTTGTGTTATCACAAAGTAAAATGAAATGTGCTTAATATGTCTTTGAAGATTTCTGAGTTAATCTCTTTGTCCATTCAGAAAACTTCAAAATTCCTTTTCTTTACTTTTCAGCTGATTTTATCTATGCAACATGAGTTACAGAAATAATTTACTTCTCTCACTGACAGTTTTGGAAGTACATGTTTACAGAAGGGAACTGTCTTTCAAGTACTTAGTTTGTTTTCAAGCTCTTAAGCAGATTGCTTGATGGTAAAAGCTCATGAAGTTAAGTAGAAAATTTACAAGACAGTTACAGGTATAGGTTTTTTGTTTTTTTCTAAGCCTGTAATTTCTTCTAAATCTGTAGCATCAGCTGTTAAGGCTTTGCATTTCTCACCATAACCTCGAATTTTCTTTTCTCTCCATCGATACCACAAATAACCGAGAATTCCAAGTGCTCCAATCAATAAAACTCCAAAAACAATGCCTATGATATGAGGAACTGATAATGGTGCAACACCTAAAAAGGTAATTGAATGCAAATAATCTTTTTTGGAATACTCTACTGAATACAAGAATGAAAAAAAATATATAATGGTTTTAAAGGGAGTTAGTCTTTTCAGTTTAGCATCATAAATTTTCTTTTTGCAATCCACAACACTATGAATTTGTTGCATTTTCTGCATTGTAAAATGAATTGTGATACTGGTTTAAAAAATGTTAGTATGAACTCAGATTTTGCTACCAGCTTTTTTTTTTTAGCTCCAACAAACTACTGATTTTAAAAAATGAAATCATATCCTGTTATTAAGACATTTTGTTATTCTATGGATTATCAGCATTTAACCATATCCATTTTGCTCCCGTCAAAATGACAGGGTGAAATTTCACCCTCTACTTCTTGTGCCTCTCATGGAGTCTTCAAAAGTAAAATGCCAAGAGGATTAGAACAATCTATTTCTTATGCTAGAGATCATGTTTATTTATCAATCTATATATCAGATGGTAGTACCAGACTATTTTTAATTTGTTTAGAAATAGCTTATTTTAAACGAGATGTTAACACTAAAAGCAAAAAATTAACCCAAAAAATAAAAATGAATTCATAAATTGTACATTCATTTAGCTTTATATAATTTTCATGAATTAAAAATAGGCACTTTTACGATTTAAAAATAGGCACTTTTACGATTGTTTTCCTCAAAATTATGCAACCATTAAAATACATTAATCCATTGATCTTAATTCATTCCAGGTGAAGCAGAGAAATCTTTTAAAATTTATTATTCTCATTAAAACATGCTTAAATTACATTAATTAAGACACAGAAAAAGTTTTGTGTATAGTAGGCCAAATAAATGGACAAATCATGTAGTTAGAAGACAATTTCTTATGACATTTGTTTTATTTTATTACAGGGTATCTAAACGAGAGAAACTTTTTTTAAACAAGCCTAATTTAAACTAAGTAATTTTTAAATTGCAGAAATATGGATTTCTGTGTGATTTTAAATTGCACAAATACAGAGCGCATGGTATGCAGTGGTACATAAAGATTTCCTTCAAAATACAGTTGAACAATACAAATAGCAGTGCAAGATTTTTAAAACTGAATGAATGTGGATTGCAATGTTTAATTTTTAAATCACATGAATATGAATCACGTAGAATTATTTTTTAAATAAAGTGAATACAAATCCTGATGCGTGCTTTTTAATTGCACAAATACGAATTACAATGTGTTATCTTTTAAATCACACAAATGTGGACCACGATGAGGGATTTTTAAATAGCACAAATGCGGATCATGACATGTGATTTTAGAATCATTTAAATACAAATAAAGATGGGTGATTTTAAAATCGCAAAAATATGGATCGCACTGTGCAACTTTAAACCACATGAATACAAATCGTGATATGTGCAATTTTAACCCACATGAATACAAATTGTGATATATATAATTTAGAAATCACACAAATACGGATCATGATATGTGTTTAAATTGCAACACAAATGCAGATCGTGATGAGGCATTTTTAAATCAGACGAATGCAGATCAAGTTGCGCAATTTTTTAAATGGCACAAATATGAATTACAGTTAGTGATTTTTTAAAGTACTGAAATGAGGATTAAATTGCGTGATTTTTAAATCATGTAAATACAAATTGCGATATGCGATTTTGGAATCACACAGAAACAGGTGATTTAGATAAATTGCGATGCAGGATTTTCAAATCACGTGACAGGATTATTGGTTCCAATTCCCAAAATCCATGATGAATTGAGAGTCTCCATAATTTTTTAGCATTTATCACAGAAAATCATGACTTTCCATAACAAATTTCAATCAAGGCAAAAATTCAGGACTTTGCAGTTGCCCGAATACCCTGTATTTACAACTTTAACCAATCACAAAAATATATTAGACTTGAGTGAAATATTTATAAATTTTCAAAAAGTCAAATTCTTTAATAACCTTTTCAAGTTAAAAATCTAGCATAGAATAAAAATTTCTCAACAGAAAGTGTTTACTCCAATTAAATTACTAATGTTTTATAGATGTCTTCGGAACTCCTGAAAATAGTAGGAAAATAAAACTATTGAAAAGCATACGACCTAGTCTTAATATAAAAATATTTATTGAAATAGTGTTTACGTACTTTTCGCCAAAAATGGGCAAATTTCCACTTTGCCCTCTATTTGTATTGGTTTATCTTTTGTTGTAACTTCAGGGTGAGTCACTTTTACTGTATTAATAGTCCAGGGATCATGCTCTACTTTAAAAATAAAATTCAAGTATTTTTTAAGACTAATTACAAAATTGTCAAGGACTAAAATTCTAGTAAAAGATAGACTAAAATATTTTGAAGAAAATAGTTAGTACTGAAAAATAAGACTTCCATTGCTCTTTATTTCAAAAAGTAACCCAAGTATAAAAAAAAGCAAGGGGGGTTGACATCAAGTCAAGAATAAAATTTGTGATGCATAAAAACGTCCGATTTGAATTTGAGTTGGGTATAAAACCTGTGAATAAGCAAAGATTCGAACAAGTCATGAAGAAAAGAGGAACATTTCAAACAATCTGTACAAAAAAAAGTACACTTAAATTTATAATAACAAATCTACAGTTAGAGTAAAGAAAATAGAAAACACACTAATTAAAAGATATTTATTTGTAAAAAACTCATGTGTCTCATATGATACGTAAAAAACAGTGCTAGCATTAACAATTACACTAAATAATTTTTAGATGTCTGTTATAAAATATGATTAAAAAAAACAAACAAATAAAGTCCCTGAAAATCAAATTTTAATAAAACAAAATGTTAAGAGTTGAAATGATAATAATATAAAGATGTAACCAACTTTAAAAACACATATCATAAAGAAAGAAAAGGTTATTTCCAAGATCATTTATATGATGGTAACATGAACAAGTCAAGGATAGCTACATGACTTCACAATAAAACAATTAAAAAAAAATTATCTAGCAGAAGGAAATTAACTAAAGAAAAGATAAATTAGTAATCATTTTAATCTGAATTAAGACAAATGTGAAATAAATATGTACTAGATTTAAATATATACAAGATTCCTAAGCTATATGTACTAAATACACAGTAAAAGTTTCCAAATCATTAATGAAACTGAAACTTGAAAAAAATAGTAAAACATATAAAATCTGGATAAAAGAAACGATGAAAATTAAAGGCTTTATTAACTTTATTTGAAGCAAAAAAAAAAAAATAAATAAATAAATAAACACTAATTCAAATTCTGTCTTAAAAATATTTCATCAATCTTTGAAATACATATTTTCAGTGACATAAAAATAAAAATTAACATGTGTTTATAAAAATATTTTAAAATTAGATTTAAATTATTGTAGATATAACAAACAAACATATACTAATTATCTACGAAAACTTTCACAATTTTTTTTTTCTTTTAGCTTCTGTCAGTTCAGTGATTTTTCATTGATTGTTTCAGTTTCTGATTGCTTTTCTTTTACTGTCCTTCGGAAGCTATTTGCCTTTTTAATCAACAAGATATTCTCGGTTGCCTCAGCTTTTTCCAGCAAGCAGTCAGCCGTTTTGCCGAGTTCAGCCACAGTCTACTCAAGACAAATTTTATTTCGACTGCAGCTCTTGATCATTGTTGGGTCTTTTTTTCCTTGGCTTTAAGTTGAAGGTGATGACGGTATTTCTGTCTAGCACCTCTAACAGCAATTTTCATCTCCTTAGCTATATCAATCCCTTTTACTCCCCCCACTGTATAATAAAGCATTCATCACAAGCCTTTTAGCTACGTAGGTCTCTTCTTTTAAATTATCAACTTCAACCTGCCGATTGATAGAAAATCCTCTTTTTACTGTAGCTTGCCCATTGGAGAGAAACAAAAGTTTCTTCACTACACTTCATACTTTAGAATACTCATGGGCACACACATGTTTCTTCAGAAACTCATCAAGTTGTTGAGTTGCTGGGTTGAAGTCTCCCATACGAACACTTACTCCAACAGAATTTAAAAAATGCAGAAAGTATGAAATCACATTCTGTATCATAGACTTTTTGATACCAGCCCAATTCTTTAAGAATGATAACTAATTTTTTTATATGATTTATCATTACTGTGATATATCCGCCTGGGGTCTAAGCATGCAAGGCATCTAACTAACTGATTGGATAATGGGGATTCTTCAGCTATTTTTCTACAATGGCAATAATGCACTTTTGGCAGTCATGCTGCTTTATCAGTAATCTGCTTCTTTGCTAGACGTTTCTTTAGCATATTTCCCACAAGTCCAATTGAAACTTTGTTAATGCTACCTTTATGATTATTAAAAAAAGAATTAGAAAAGTCACAGTCCTCTTTCATTGCATTGACAGATTCATTACTTAACACTTTAAAAGTATCTAATAAATTGAAAATGATTTTCCTCAAGTCCCCAGACAAAAATGGTAGCATCGGCCAATCCATCTGATACACTGTTAAAAATGGCTGAAAAATTCTAATTATTGAGAGAAAAAAATTCAGTTTTACTGGAAGAAGTATGTCGATGACCGAAAAGTACCTGAAACTCATGAAAACTGCCCGAACAGTCATTCGAAGGTCATTTTGAATTTTTCAAGGAATTATCATTAATTTCAAGTACTTCTCTGGGGCTCTTGAATATCAAAATGAAATTCAAGTACTTTTAAGTTTTTTTCAAGGCCACAGGAACCTATCATATTTATTTACATCCTCTAGTCCTATCATATTTATTTATATTATGTAGTTTTGTATTATGTATTTTTATAATGTAGTTTTGTAACAACAAAAATATATAAATTATTCTTTAGTAAAATGACTATGGTCACTCCAAGTTATTCTCTTGCTTTTTTCATGTTGTTGCCTTTTTTTCCTCCATGCTCATTACAGAGGGAAATTTCAAAACATTATGCTAGATTCCTGGCTATGTCAATAGCCTGTTAATTAACAAACAGAAGGTGAGTCAGAAAGCTGAAACTTTGAAATGCTGAAGTTCTCAGAACTGCATCTAGGGCAATCATGAATTGACTAGTTGTAGTTCTTTGCGTTTGGTTTATAATTTTGAAAATTTAAACGTCTAAGAAAAACAATAAATTTCTACATAGAAACTTAATTTAACTGTAACCACTAGAATTAGCCACTCTGTGTGTTTCTCAAAGTGTGAAATTCTGAAACTTGAAATTAAATTTTAAAATAATTAGAAAAAAATGTAGTTTTAAACTGGATGCAACCCAAAATTATCACTTTTTTAAAAAATTTGTCATCAAATAGGATCAAGTACAAAAGGCATATAACCAAGAAAGTGGGCTAAAAGAACTTACATATAGGTAATTTATCCAAATCCCATTTGCCATTAGGCATGCATTGCAATGTTCCTTTGCCTATAAGTCTATAGCCATCATCACATAAATACGTTACAGTTCCATTAATACCATTTCCAACAAATTTTCTTTGGCCATTTTTAATTGTACCAGGGTCATCACATGGATGGCCTACAAAATAAAATAGATTTGTGACAAGAAAATTTTAAGGTTTTAATTTATCTGAAGCAAAGCTGATGTAGAATTAAAAATACAATATATATTTCTAAATGTGAGAACACTGCTCTCCAGAAAAAACATATTTAATTTGTATAATAAGAATTAATTAGTAAGTTTTATAAGGTAAGGAGCAACACAAAAAAATTACATAAATGCATTACTTTAAGTAAATAAACTGTACTGCAATAATTCAATAACACATTTATAATCTTAACCTTTTGATGGTTATGAACGAGTTCGGCTTTCAATTGAATTATGCTTCATAATGCGCGCAAATGAGTTCCGCTCAGAAGCAAGATTTCATCCAAAATGGCTAGAAACGAGCACTACTCACACAGTGAAAATTTTCCCCAATGCACACTGGAGAGCTGAGCTTGTTCGCCATTACTATTCTGCATTGATTATGCTACAAACGAATCCTACTGGCAAAATGTAGTTAGTTTTACTGTCTACAGATGGCAGTACGGGTTCCATGAATTTCTTTTCATAATGAAGGGGGAATTGTTTCTTTACCTTGTTCTTTTCATGCATATTTTGGCGAGTTTTTTTAGGGTGTTTGTAAAGTAAAATGGCTCAAAAGCGAAAGTTAGATAATTATGATGATGATTAAGATTCTTAAAGATTTTTAGGTAATTACTGTAATTTTTTTTATAGCGTGTACAAAAAAGATTTGTATTTGATTACTGTATTTAAATGCTTCATAAAGTTTTATATTAGTTGTATTTATTTAGTCTTTTCAATTTAATAATTATTTCTAAGTACATAAAAACTGTTATTTATGAACTACAAATACTTTAAGAAACTTTTAAAACGCGTGAGGCGAGCCATCAGCGGCATCGCCAGAGAAGGGTGACATTATGGGAAGAACGACGGGAGAAAACAGCTGCCACTTTCGACTGCTGTTTACTCGTAATACGGCGCAAATTAAGTGAACAAAAACTGCTCATTTCCCCAATCGTCAAAGGGTTCATTTAACTTTTATTTAATATACTTGAGTTACAAAAATGATTTAAATTTGTAAATTTATTTTTGATAAAAGTAGAATCTGCTATGTTCGGCGCTATAGTAGCTAATAAATGTTTGGTTAATAAAAATATAAATGATAGTTAAAATCATCACAGCTTAATAGTAAGCATATCTTAAACCAGACTTTATTTTAACCTCATTACAATAGAAATGTGATATTTTTTTCTAAATTCGCTAAAAACTATTTTATTATACTATTATACTATTTTATTACTATCATTTCTGTTGAAAAAAGAATTAAGACTAAATTTATTTTAACAACTTAGTAAGATTTTGTGTTTTATTTTTTAATATTTCAGTACAACATTTATTTTTAAAAAATTAAGATAGATGAGAAGAAAATAATATGTCTAGCTTGTAGAATACATAGTTTCTATTGAATAAAAAGTTTTAATGAGTTACATTAAGTATTTTTTGCTGAAAGAGTACCAAATGGCAAATACAGAGTGATCAAAAATACCTTGGATAAGTATTGTTTAATGTATTTTCTTTAAGCAAAGAAAACAATTCTAGGCGATAATATATTAGTAAATTTTTATATTTAATGAGGCTATAAAAAGTGTTCATACACTTATGACTTTTATTGAAATAGAGCTATATTCATTAATTAAAATGAATATTTCAGAATGGGTATTTATAAATAAGATTTATAATCTATTCTGAGAAAAACTGCAGAGTATTTTAAAAACAAAAGAAAAAATTATTTTTAAGAAATCAATAATTAAAATGTAACAAAACTTTGACCACACAAAAGTCATTATACACTTAAATGTTTTCGAATTTCAGAATAAAAATTTTCAGTTATATATGATCATATACATTCAGAAAAAGAGAGCATTGAAAAATCTATTGTTTTTAAATTTAAACCAACTAATTTTTAGAGAATTTTATAAAGTTAAAAATACTAAAACATTAAGAATCATTTTATTAAAAGAAAAAAAAAAAATACCGAACTCATCAGAACAAGCTTGAATGATAAATGGATTCAGCCTACGAACTAAAAGAAAAAAAAACTTTTATAAACAGAAGCAAATATCCTAACCCCTTTTTCCCAAGAAAGAATTTAATGAGGCATTCTAGTTTAACAGGGTTAAAAGGGATCAAATTTTGATGCAGGCAAGTATTGCTAAGTTAATATTTCAACTGTTTGGTGATAAATTTCTTTAAAAAAAATTTTAAACGAATGATAAAATAATTTAAATTAGTAAAATAAAAAAAAAAAAATCAAAGAAAAAATTCATTTTATTTAAAATTGCCTGATTTTTCCAGGTTTTTTTCAGTATAAAAAAATTCTACGATAATTCCAGGTATTCAAGATGGTAGGCCACCCTGACATATATATAATTAGATTTTAAGAAATTTTTCGTGATACCTCATATACACTTATTCAAAACCTATCACCTAGCGGCAGGTTTTGTCAAGCATGTGATAATAAAATAATGTTAATAATGCATATAAAAAAAGTAGTAAAAACAAGAAATTAAACAGAAAATGTTGTATCTTTTAATACAATGAACTTTTCAGCTTTGATAACATAGAATGAAAAAAAAAGAAGAGGCTATATTAATACTATTACTTGGCGTGAATTTTTTTTAAAAAATGTCTTTAACAAAAATTTTTTAAAAATCTTTACTTTTCTTTGTATTCCAAATAAATATTTTAAGAAAATATTTGCATGGAGAAACAAAAGTTAAACCAGGCAGTTAACCTCTTAAAGAATGCATTACAAAGGTACAAAATTATATCTTGTTAATAATATTTTACCTTTCTTTTCAAGAATTTCATCAGTATCAGGTTTTAATGTAGTTATCAGAAGTACATTTTCAGTTTTGGGAGGACCTGAAAACAATTGAAAAATATATGTTAAAAGAAATAAAATTATATTAACATTTATTAATGTTGAGGGGAGAAAATGAGAGGTTTAGACATACTCTGACAGCCAGCCTTATCATTTCATTTAAAGTTTTATTTAAAAAGGCCACACGGTTGATCATGGATGTGCATTATTTGAAATTACAATAAATTCAAAATTTGGTGAACAGATACTTAAATTTGTAAAATAAAAGTTGTATGAGAAAATGAAATAGTCTATATCTAATGTTTACTTTCAACGAGACACAAAGTAATGAGTAGCAATTATGTTATAAGTATTTTATAATTAGTAAATTTATTTATTGGTATATTCTTGAATTCACTAGTTCAAAAACTTAATTTTTACAACTATAAAATTGTTAAAAATTAAAAATATTACACTAAAAATTTGAACACAGATTTTAATATTTTGTAAGTAACCTTTCAGAATCTAGTGGGCCATCAAGCAACTACACAGCAAAAATAGAACTTTGATTATAGTACAATGAAAGTTAACCCATTCGCTATTTTTTTATATTATAAGAAAGGATTCAGCATAGCAAATTGAACTCAAGCGCTGTTAATGATAACTAATTTGGGTCAAATCAACAAGGTATTCCAACCATGGTCATTAAACATGGTTGGGTGAATTGTGCAACGTAAATTAAAATAAGACACTGAAAACAGCTATCATTAAAACTAGAAAAAAACAATAGATTCTACAAGTTAAGTGTATATAAAAGTAGTTAGTAGAAATCTGGAAGTACGTGAAATTTTTAAAAAGAAATAGGAGAAACGTTAACTGAAATTTTCAGAAAATATAAAGTAACCAACAAAAAAGATATTTGAGTGAAACATGTTGGTTAGTCTTTGAAGTTAACAGCATTCATTTACCCTTCATACGTTCATCATCAATATCACTGATTGTAGTTGATTCACGAGAACTGGTCAATAATGAAGTAAAAGTTGTGGAAGGACCTGATAAAAACCAATTGGAATAGCTTTAGATAAATATAATAATCAACAAAAGATATTTGTATAAAACATGTTGGTTAGTCTCAGCAGTTATTAGCATAAATTTATCCTTCTCATCATCTAAATCACTGATCCTAGTTGATATATGGGAACTAGTCAATAATGAAGTTAAAAAATTATATCATTTCATGAATCTCACAATAATAAAAATCATAATTTAATTTTATGATGATTAAGTTTCTTCTTTTTAAAAATAATCCTAATAGCTAAGTTTGTAAGAATGTTTTTTAAGCAGTAAAATAATCAATTACTTTGCTTTGCTAATTTTTAATAGAATTTTGGTATCAGAAAATATCCAGTTAATTTAAAAAATAAATAAATAAAAAAAACTAACGTGAATTCAAATACCATTCACGATTTTTGAAATAAAAATGAGTGTTTATGTAATAAAAAAAAATTAACGCTAGAACTGATGGATTTTGGATTTGCTAAAAACACCATTAGGAGTCAATTTGACCTACATAAAGAAATTGATGTTATTCCAAAATAATTATTTTTTAATTGATAAATTATGTTGAAAATACAATATGAAAGAGTTTAATTAATGAACCAATTTCATGACAATAAACAAACATTTTATTTTTGTAAGACAATATATTAAAAAAAAAAAAAAAAATATTGCAGATGTATTACATAAAAAATATAAGCTCTCAGTTTAAATCTAATTCATAAAAAGTCAATGCAGAATTGCACTAAAAGAAGCTAACAGGGGTATGTAAGAGTATATTATTGCATCTATATTCTTTTTCTATTCTATATACTTATTGTAATAGATATTAATATCACATTCTCCAAAAGCCATGTTACCTATTTCACATTGCATTACTTCTATGGGGTAGAATGTTTCATATCTGATTTTAACAAATTAAAAACTTAATTAAAAGTTATTTTAACTAAGGAGTTTTATTTTAAAAAACATAGAAACTAGCTGTTTTTTTTTTTTTTTTAAAATATAGGGGTAAAACTTTCATTGAATAGAACAAATTTACTGCTTCCAAATTCATAATATTTTAATTAAACTAAATGATCAAAAAAACTGCAATAACACATATAAACTTAAATCTGTTTATGGAACTTTACATTTCCTGCATTTAAAATACTGCAAGAGATTATAACTAATTCCCTAAAAGCAAAAAAGATATAAAAAGTAAGCATATGACTTACATTGAGAAAAGCCCCAAGGAAAAAAATACTTTGCTGTTTCACACCATATGTTTAAAATGAAATCAAAATTTTAGTCCATCTAATTAATTAAATTATCATGATTTTCTAATACCGAAAAAATTTAAAAATAGTTTTCATATTCAAGAAATAAATAATAAAAAAATATTTCTAAGACAAGAAACTTTATGAAAATTGCTATTACATTTTTAGAAATCGTTCATATCCAAAGGTACAAAACTCTCCCTTACTTCAAAGAAATTAAGGATGAAAAAGTTTAAGTGGTCACTTAAATAATATTTCTAAGTGTAAGAAAAGTCAGGTTAGCTTTCATTATTCTCAACAGGAAACTCCTAAAGTTATTACTATTGGTTTATAAAATGTCGGTTTATCATTGAATGTTAGAAAAAGTTTTGGAACCAATCTTTTCACACAGATTAGCTTTGGAAGAGGCCAAAAAAATAAATAAAGAAAATTTTTTTCAAAACAATATTATAAAATCAGGACATTTTTTGAAACAATAAATATACATGCACCAGACTACTTTTTAAAGAAAGCAAACTAAAAAAGTATAATCTGCTCTACTTGAGTGCAATAAAAGCAAATTTTATCACAAAATAACAAAATATAGTATTTTTAATTTCAGAATGACTTTGATTAGAACACAAAGTTTTAACAATTTCCAGCATAATTTTATTAATACTAAACAACTCATAATAGTTTCAAATCAATGTATAGAAAATTATAATACTGTTGCATTAAAAAAATAACCAGCATCAATTATTTAAGATTTTCTTAAACCAAAATGTAATCAAACTTTGTGATTGAGAATAAGACTTCCTTATCCAAATTAATAATAATTCTAAAGTATGTTTCAGTAACCTTGAAATAAAAACACAGTGAGTATGAAAGCAACATTTCTTTACACAAGTAATTTTAGTGGATCAGCACTCGAGTCAAAATTTAAAATTCTATGATATGATTACTGTATTGCTGACTGGAATTGATTTTATCATAATTGGAATTGATTTTATCATTTAATATCACATGAAATAGACTAATCAATAATTATGAAACTAGAAAAGTCCACCCTACAAAATTTGTTAAAGTAGTTGCTTAAATAATAAATAAATGTATGACTCTTGAATTCAATAGAGCTTTAATATTGAACACACAATATTATTTACCTTCATATTGTTTTAAAAAATTCTTAATTTCATACAACACATTCCACTGTGTATGATCAATATATATATATATAAAGCATTTTATAGTTTGTCAATTATTAACCTATAAAACATTTTATCTTATAACAGTAACTTAGAATAAATTTTGATTTTAATTATCTAGAATAAAAATTCAGAATTTAGATCTAAGGTGGATATACAAGTAATGTGCCCTTCTCATGTTTATGTTTGTAAAAAAATAATATCAAAATTCAGCTTTTTATTTATTTACTTTTTTTAATAATTTTTTGCACGTTTTATATACTCTTATTAATCTTGATCAATGACTATGAAATTGGTTAAATTTCGTTAACAGATTTATATATATATAAAAAAACTTAATGTTATAACTATTTAATAAAAAATAATGCATATTAAAAGAAACTCCTTAAAGGTGCCGATTACTCGCACATCTGCTCTAGCAGATAATAAAAAACAATGACACTATTGTTTTCACAAGTTTCAAAGCTAGAAATGTTTAAAGAATATTTTTGGCATTATAAGAAAAGCTTTATTTTAAAACAACTTCGGTTGTTCCCACATTATTAACTCAATATAATGTAAGATAACTATTTCTTATCAACTTTCAAATAAAATAGAATGTATTATTAATTATTCAATGGTTTCTCATTGCAAGGGTTCAATAATAATCCCACAAGCTAAAAAATTATAATTGTCAATTACGTTTTATAATAAAGCACAATTATGTAAAATTTAAAAGACAGTACTCTATATCAGTGTTCCCCAACCCCCAGTCGACAGACCGGTACCAGTCCGTGAATCGAATGGTACCGGGCCGCCCATTTCATTGAAACTGAACTTAAATTCCAAAGTTTATACCCCTAAATTAAAAATATCTGTGTTCCATTAAATTTTATTTATTTTAAAAAAAAAGGAGACCCAGAAGATAGTGACATAAATTTTTTAATGCTTTAAAAAGTAAAAGAAAGAAAAAAAAAGCAATTATTTTCTCTTTCAATTAGTTTTAATAAAAAAAATCAATCATCATAACTGCAAATATCATCAATAAAACACGAAAGCACTGCGCAAAATTTACATTGGAATTAATGAAGAACAGTAACAGCACCCAAAACAAAGCAATGGAATAAACTAGGCATAAGCAACACACTTCTAGGGTCATTGTCTCCAATTACCCGCAGATGGAACCGTCTCATTGCAAAGAAACAAGCTCAGGGTTCTCATTGATTTAACGTTCTAGTAAGTTAAAATGTTAAATCACTTTAGATTTATTTTTTTGTGTAACTGCATTTTATTTTGAAGGCACGTTTAAATACAATTAAATTAAAACTAATAAATCAAAACTATAAACAATTAGCATCACCTGCCCCCAGCGGGCCGCGGTAAAATTATACAGCGTTGACAGGTCCGCAGTGATAAAAAGGTTGGGGAACACTGCTCTATATAATAATTGTAAAAACGATATTCAAAAATAAATTGTTATAGGCTGATTCAAAGATCATTATACGGCCACGCCAAAGATTTGGTGAGGTGACTGAAGCTACATTCCATCTCTAGTTAAAACAATTAATCCTAAAGGTAAAGATATATGTCTTAACTATGTATATAATTAATTAGTAGACAGTCTGAAAATAGGAATAATTTAAATTTGTGATTTCTACAAGGATTAAAAATTTAAATAAAAAGATAGACCAAAAGGTTAAATTTTTCGATTTTTCGAAACTTTTTTTTAAAAATTCACATTTGCATTCTTAGTGAATGGGATGCTTTGGACACATATTAAAAATCAGGAATATCAGGGAAAATATTTCTTATCAGGAAAACAGGAATATCATAGCAAGATGCTAACTAAAGACTCCCTAAGTTTTTTATTCAAGGTTGGCTGGGTTGGATCCAGCAGATTTTTAAAATACATATATTTTTGACTGATGAAAAAATGTAATACTAATAAAATTACTAAGGTATGAAAATTTTCCGATAAATTAATAAACTCTCAAAGATTAATTCATTTCCAATAAACCAATATCATTAACCTGTAATTAGACGATTCAAATAGTATGCTAAATTTTTATATTTAAAAAAAAATAAATTAGCACTTGTGTATCATTTATAAAACCTGTTATATTTTACCTATAAAATTGAAATTGCAAAAAATTAATAGATTTTAAAAATTCAAAACAAGATCTGTTATCTTTATAAAGCCATGAAGAGCCTGTGAAAACAAAAACTGATTCTATTTATTATTTTGTTTATTTATTCTATCATTTTCAGAAATTATTTAAATTTAAAGTTTTAATGAAAATGTAATAGAAGTAAAAGAAATAAGAGCATATATCAATTGAAAGAAGTTTATAAATTTGATCTGATATTAAATTTCATTATTTGTGAATTATATATATATACATTGTGTTCAAAATTGTAGCTTGTATTATATAATCGATAGTATACAATAAAAATTCAACTATATTTATCAATAAATAATTAAATTCAAAATTTTAATTATACTCTGTAAGTAAGGAAATATAAATTTCATGAAAAATTACCTAAAACTTAAATCATATCTACAGCAGAAACATTATATATTTGAACAGTAATTGACTACTAAGTTTATTAAAAAAAATGTAAGTAGGATTTTCTCTGAAAAAACCCTGACTATTTCTGAAAATGGCTAAATTGTTTCTGAGAAAACTCATATTTTCTAGAGGAAGGAAATAAATTCTCTGATTTGTTTATCTTCTTTTTTTTTTTTTTAAATCAGGTTTTCTTTCTTTCCTGTTTAAGTTAAATAATAATAGGGGATTTCTTTTAGGAAGAAAAAACAAATATATATATATTTGTATACAAACCCAGTAAAACGATTCAAAGAATTAGCATTTTTTTGAAATTGTAAACGTCATTTTACAATACTAACTGCTAATTTTTTAACCATAAGCAGTTTGGAGTAACAAGTTAAACTTGATTAAAACACCATAAGAGGAACTAAGAAACATATCTAGTTACTTACATTTCTATTTCACAAATTTTGTTATTAAATTTATGTAGTGACTGTTTTTCCAAGCAGTGTACATAGTAAGGTGTAATATTAACAGCTGAATACATATATCATATAATCATATATAATCATAGCAAAAATAAAAACATTATGCTAAACTTTACAAATATGAACAAATTATAGCAAATGTATTATAAATTTAATATTTTATAAAAACCATTTTCTTAAATCTCTAAGAACTAATAAATGTAAAAAATTAAAATTTGAAACCAGTTATTTAAGGAACTCTTTTAAAATGTGTAGTTTTATTTTCTTCTGGCATTCACACATACAAATAATGTTTATGCATCTGACTTATGATAGTATGTTATGGTTTGAAGACGACTAGTTTTTAAATTTACCATAGTTATTCAGTTAATGATTCATTATAATAATAAAAAAATAAAAAATTAGAAGAGATAAAAACATCTTATTACAAAGTGGGCTAAATTCTTTTGCTGCATCTATTAAGATGCAGCAAAAGATCCTTTAATAATAAGTTGATATAGTTCAGGACAGCTTCATAACATGCATGATTGGAGCAAAGTAATAAAGTCTTATCAAAGGAGAAGGAAAAATACAATATAAAACTGTTTTGCTATTCTGGTATATTCGTCAAAAGCAGCATACATAGTTGGAATAATAAAATGCAATTAAACTCTGATTGCAAAGATAAAATACAGGTGTTTAAAAAGCTACTTAGAAATTTATTTATATCTATTTTTAATAAAATATTTTTGTATTTATACAATTCTTTTTTTTAAAAAAGGACCTTTAAGTTTTGCAATTTGTCTAAATTTTTGATATTTTAGTTAGCTTTAATGCTGGATTATGTTAGTTTTTATTAGTTCGATAATGTAAGTTCTTCAAGTACATCAATGAGATGCTTAAAAGTGTTGGAATGTAGTAGAATCAATTACTCACCAGGACACACAGGAGGTCTTGTGCTCCATTCTCCAGTTTCTAAGCACTTAGATGTTATTTGATGAGAACCATATTTACATGTGAAAATAACAAGATCTCCTGCTTTATAAATAGATTTTTGAGGTAAAACACGGACATGCTGAATGGCACCAGGACCATAACATGTAATTTCTATAAAAGGATTAAAATAATACATCACTTTCAAGGTAAAACAATTTTCAGAAGAAGTTTCATTTAGATGTAATAATTAATACAGAATAAAGGTTGTTGTCACCGTAAGTTAATATATAGGGCTCTTTTATATATTAACTTAAAGGACTAACGTAATGGATCTGGGATAACATTAATACACAGTTTGGCTTTTTCTAATTTCGAACACATTTATATTCTTTTGATTATCGTTGAAGGCCATAGTTTAACATTAATAAACTCTAAACAATTTAAAATCACATAACCTCTACTTTATCAGTTATTTTTGATAAATAGTTAAATAATGTATCTTTCTGTTTCGCTAACTTTTGATTATTATTTTTTATGAGGCTGACCAAAAAAGATCTTATGTTTTTTTCTTTCCTGCTAAA
Source organism: Parasteatoda lunata (assembly GCA_949128135.1). NCBI lineage: Eukaryota > Metazoa > Arthropoda > Arachnida > Araneae > Theridiidae > Parasteatoda > Parasteatoda lunata. The sequence goes on from OX421980.1 coordinate 48,707,447, forward strand.
AACATTAAAAAAAGTACATTTATAATCATCATTACATGCCTGGAAGTAAATGTTATGTAAATTATTATTTTCAATACATCAGTAAAAATTTATTATATTTCTTGTTGAAAACGAGTTTTTATCACTTAATTTTCTTTGACAAATTATGAAATCTTTTTAATTAAAAATTTTTTCATATAACATCGAACAACTGTACCAAATACCTCACTCAAGAAACATTTAACACTAAATGTAAATATACACTATGTATTGTTAATACTAATGTAAAATTAATATAAAAAAGAAACATCTTGTATGTTTTTTTCTAAAAGTGGTGCAGAATCATGAAATTCTATCATAACTGTCAGTGATTTTGCTCGCAATAAATCCTAAAGTGGATATGAAAAATAAGTAATGATGTGTTATTCTCTAGTGCAAAAAAATAAAGCAATAACAGATTTAGGCAAGCAAAATTATAATCAAACTTATAAACATATAAATAAATTCAAATTTCTTTTTTATTAATATCAGAAGGAGAAATAAGAACAAATCTGAATAAGGTGAATAGATAGAATAACTATGGGGAATACATATTAAAGGGATGCAAAAATATGGAAGACCTGGGTTATGAAAATGCGTATTTTCCAAAAATTGCCTAGTGATAATCAGTGATTTCCTTTGTAATCACTGATTATTAATATGCAAATTTGCCAGGTACTTCAACATAAGTGATTAGTGTGAAAAACACAAGCAAGGGGAAAAAAAAAGAAGCAAATTTTAGAAACCTTTGCATATAGGAGCATCTCCAGTCCATGTCCCATCTTCTTGGCAAATTCGCTTAATGCTTCCAGATAAAACATAGTGCCTGTCACATTCATAAGTTGCTACAGAATTTAACTTTCTCTGAGTAGAAATAACTTTTCCATTCAACAAATCAGACAATATAGGACAAACTATAGCTGTAACCAAAAAAATGCAAATTAAATTGCAAAAATAAATTAACACAGTATAAGCAAAATATATTTTATAAAAACAATACCTTAAAAGATTATAAAATTGGGAATTTATAAATTTCTTTTTAAATAATTTTTCAACATGTTAAAAAGTTTAAAGTTTCTTACTTTTTTTTGTAATTTTTAATCTAATAATGTTAGGATAGTATTGCAATAACTAACTAAAAAATTATTATAAACTTATTGATTTTCCTTTATTTTGCTTTACACTAAACAATAATATAAGGATTTACACATATTCAATAAATAATATTAGTTAATAAAAAATTGAATATAAATTTTTATAGCAAGAGGAAAAGCTGTCCTAAGCCCATGATATATTTTGAAATTAGAAATAACTAATTACAAAAGTTAAATTTATGTAAAGCTAAAGTAAAAATAATTGAATATACACTAAACTACAGATTTAGCTGATTTTCTTACACAATAACTTTTGCCTAAAACAATTAGGAAAAATTTATTTCATAATTAACATAATGTTGATAATTGTTACATTTAGATCATATATTAAAGTGTACAAATTAATGACCAGCAATGAATAAGCTTCAATTTTAAATTATAATTGCATGGGGAAATGCAATTATTATCCCCGTATTTAAACACTTTGAAAAACACACGAAGAAAACATTTTATTTTTTACTATGAATTAATAAGTAAATATACGAAACAATTTTAAATAATTTTTCATTTTAAATTTAATATCATTTAGTAAATAATAGAATAACATTTTGTAAGCAAACACATAGTAATTTAAAACCAAAACTCTTGTTTTAACATTTTTACTCAGGTAGAAATTTTATTCTTAATCTTCTTATCACCTATAATAATAAAATTTATCTAAAATTGAAAAAGGTCAAAGAATAATTAAAACTGAAACTTCAAATTTCTAGAATAGGTAAAAATGGTTTTTTAATTAACCAATTATTGAAGATCAAAATTTTTTATATAAAAAAATTATTTTCAGATATCAATGTTTTTAAAATTATAACTAAAACAATATCGAAAAGATTCTAAATTATTCAATACTTAATAAAAGTAAAAAGAGAACACAAAAATGCCCAGTAAGCTTTTAATTAAAAAATAAATAAAAATAGAATTAAAATTTGAAAAAAAATTTTTTTAGGTAATTTTTATTTTTAATTTTTTACAAAGTTAACAGTTTGATAGTTAGAGCACAAAACAGAATGTACATATCTTAAAGAGAAAATAAGATTTTAAACAGTGAAAGGTCTTGCTTTAGAATGTTAATTATGCATAATAATTTATGAACCCCTTTATCCATTTTTGTTTCAAAAGACAAAAATTTTTGGTGAAAGCAAAAATATTTATTTTTTACTTATGAATAATTTATTTTATTTACGTTACGTAATGTTCAGGTTATTTATGTTATGCAACGTTTGTGATTATGTTATGTTATTTATGTTTGAAGTACTAATTTCTCTAAGCCTAAATTGACATATTTCTTGATCAAAATGCTTTTTAATATAGTTGATCCTGGTGATATCATGCTTCATGGCATTACACACTTCAAAATGTCTCTTTCTTCATGCTTCTTGAAAGAAAAAAATATTAATAAAAAAAAAAAAAATTTTTTTTTTAAACTTCTCAATGATTCTTCATTTAATTAGGAGCTAGTTCTTAACACTACAAAAGACTACAGCTATTGAATCTACAGCTAAAGATATTAAATTATTACAACTAGAATTTCTATATTTTACAACATTGATATGAGTATCACTTTTTTCCATCAGACAGAAAAATGATATTCTTAGTATCTAGGAATGGGTGATGTAAGAAATTTTATATCGTGATACATCGTCTGTTAGACATCTCGATATAGCATATGTTCAAAAATTATCTATCAGAAATCTTAAAATTAATCAAAAAGGAATAAATCTATTACAAAACAAAATGTCTTAAGTAAAAGCAAACCCAAGCTTTACTTAAACTTTTTTTTAAAATTTAAAAATGACTTAAGATTTATTGGTTTAAAAATAATAAAACTAACAAAATATTGTACATACATGCATTAAAAATTAAAAGAAAAAAAATGAAAGTAAAAAAACAAACTGAAGAAATGTTCACTTAAGTAAAATATTTTTTAAATTATTAGTTGAAAAAAAAAACCGTGCCTTTGAAGCATTGTTAGACCTTCTTTTATTTATTTATTTAAAAGAATTAAGTTGTATTAACTAATGGTCTAATTCTATACTTAATGAATGTAAAAATAAATTTAAGTTTTTTTTATTTATTATTATTTTCTTTTTAGAAAATAAAATTGACTAAGGATTTATTTGTTTAAAAATGATACTGACTGTCTAACAAATTATGAAACAAACAAGTATTGAAAGAATTTTAAGAAGGAAAAAAACTTCTAAGTACTATTGTTAAATTATTAAAAAGCGTCAAAACATTGCGTAACTTTTTATTCAATTAAAAAAAATATTTGTTTTAACTAATAGCCAAATTTTTTTTATTATTAAAAGCGACTGAAGATTTATTTGTTTAAAAATAATCAAATTATTATATTTACGTGCATTAAATAAATTTAAAAAAACTAATTTTTTTATAACAAAGTAAAATACAAAATACCCCTATTAAATTGCATCGCTTAAAATGAAAAACAATAATTAAGAAAAAAAAAAAACAATGAAGAATCTTTTTCTATTCATATTTTCTTTTTATTAATAGATTGAGTTCAGAACGAAAATTTAAGATAACAGCGATGGTGCAACGATCGCCTTGTAACAGTAGGTCTACTACAAATAATTTACAAGAATCGTTAAATCCCGTCAAACAAAAAAAGAAAAGAAAGAAAGAAAGAAAAAGCGACGAAATAATGCACAATGAAAAGAAAGCTAAGCAGCAAAAGTCTCACTGAAAATAATTTGCAAGAAACGTTAAATCCCGACGAAATAAAGTGCACAGCGATCTCAAAATAACGTCCAGGAGAAAATGATCTTCAAGTAAAGTAAATTTCCAAAGACAAAAATGGCGCATAAAGAAACTATGCATAGCATTCTATTTCAACGCTGATCCTCACAGGAAACCAAGAGTTCTGATTCGATTCACTTTTCGTTATTTAACATCGTCTTTGTTGTTAGACACTATCAACAGCAACAAATCGGATTTCTGATGCATCGTCTAAAACGAGAGTCACTCTCGGCAGCTTAAATCAAATTTCTTATGCATCGCCTAAACCGAAAGTTACTATCGGCGGCTTAAATCAGATTTCTGGTGCATCGTCTAAAACGAAAGTCATTATATCGGCCTGTTGATATATGCATTAAATCGATATTTCGCGATGCATAGATTTATAGTCCAGTCCTATTAGTATCTGTCAAAAAAAGAAAATTCTTGCAAGGTCAAATAAAATTAGAAACTTTAAAAATGTAGCCAGTGGATATGCCACAATCATTATTACTGTGGTTACTATAATAACTATTTTATGAGTCACCAAATTTGGTAACTATATTTGAAGCTTTGCCTATTTCTAGGTATCACCTGGGCAAACTTAACACCTTCACCTTTATTGTACTGAAAATGATCAACTATTCTCAAAGAGAAAAAGCCCAAGTCTTGTGTGAAGTCATCATAGCACAATATGAATATGGTTAAGGAGAAAAAATGCATAAGAAAAACTTTGCATAGTTATAAAGCTTTAGAAATTGATAAAGCATATTTATTAGTTAAGTTTAATTAACAAAAATAACTTATCAGAAGAATCCCCCTTCTCTGAAACATTTTTTTCTTGTTTTTTCTGAGAGGATTCTTATCTTTTATGAAGGCCAATTGCTCAACACCTCAGTTACATTTTGTCATACTTATTTCTATTAAGTTCTGCATAATGTTAATAGCTACTTAGATAAAACCAATGAAATGCACTGAAGTGCATTATTAACAATATCAAGCATCTGATTAAAAAAATAATTTGTGCTTACCCTCGCAAGTGACAGGTTTATTTGGAATCCACTGTCCCTTTGGTCCACAAAGCTTTGTCATTGTTTTTTCATTAGTTCCTAACATTCGATATCCTTCATTGCAAATATATGTTATATTATTAGGAAATGTAAATAAGTGTCCAAGTCTATCAGAATTTTCAATGTAACCAGGATCATTACAGCTAATAAGAGAAACTGTAAGAAAATAATGTAACTTTTTTAACACAAATTACTACAAGTATAATAACATAATATATACAAGTAAAATAACATAACACACACACGCAGAATACAGAACATAACAGCCGAAGCACATGCAGAACGCATCGAAAAAATATTCAATAGTCTTTATGTAAAAGATAAAATTCTAATCATTGACCTTTGTCCTTCATTTCTTGATTGTCATCTTTTTTAAATCTCCCTCTACCTTATCTAGTAATTTTTTTCTGAGATGTCTGACTTTTCTTGTTCTGTTATAGATTTTCTTTGTTGCACTTTTATCACTCATTCGCTCCAGATGTTCGAGCAGTCTTATTCTTTTCCTTTTTTACTTTCATTCATTCTTTTAATTTTTTTTTCATAGAACTTACTTAACTCTAAATTACTAATAATTTTCCACAAGTCTTGATTGGTCATATTTAGTTTTTTCCTTGCGAACTAAAAGTCCCATAGTCAAATATCTTTTGATTCCTATTACAACTATACAAATAGCAACTTTTGTAAAATAATCTAAATTTTCTTTCAGATTCTCATCTTATTTTTTTATAAGAACTATTTAGATGCATTTAGAAAAATTTAAACTTACCCTTGCATAAATTTTGAGTTACAGTCCAATTAGCAACTCCATTTTCTTCAACACAAGTGATCATCGAATTGCTACTGACAGGTTCAAATCCGATATCACATTCATATTGTATAGATTCACCAAGTGTAAAAGTTGAATCGCTAAAATCTTTTAACGATAATCGACCATGATTTATTGAGGGCAAATCTATGCAAATAGCTACAAAAAGGATAAGAACTATATAATATAAATATGCACTTAAAGGAATCAAGTTAATTATTTTGAAACACTTTTATATATATTTTTCTAAGTTATAAATGGATAAAGATTTCATTTAAGTCAATGGGATCAATAGTAAACCCCTTTGTAAATCTTGAAAAAACTTACTTCTGTACTTAACTCATTATTACATGCAATTTAATTTTACAGAATATTAAATAGATTTTTTTAAAAGAAGTTTTTTAAATGATTCAAATATCATAGAGTAAAATTTGAATCATAATTAAAGCTCCTTTCATATTAGCATTTTCAAAAAATAAATAAATAAATAAAAAAAATTATAAATATATATATATATATATATGTATATATATATATATATATATATATATATATATATATATATATATATATACATATATAGTAATCATTCTAAATAAATAAAACTAGCTTTGCTTTTTGTCAAATCAAACATTTAACAATAATTTGTTGGACCCTGTATGATACCAAGCAATAACTATTATTTTCTTCACAAAAATAAATAAAGAAATATGCAAGTACTAAAAATATAAATTGAACTTTCTTTTAAACATATTTGACAACAAAAACATATATGCTGGCTTCTAAACAATAGCCCTACTACTAGAAATTTTGCATTTCTGTACATGCCTATCCATAGCAAAAATGAAAACACAAAACAAAAAACACAAAACAAAAATAAGAATAAATTTTGGATTACTCTGGCATTTTTATACTGGTGACACCAAACATTAACTTTACGAGGCATCAACATGTAACAAAAGAGAAATTCCAGCATACTCAAAAACACAAGTGATAAATGAAGGAATAATCAGAAATCGTGATGCACAAAAGCTTGAAAACAAACAAAAGTTGGATGTTAAAAAACAAACAAACAAGAATTTATATTAATTAAGGGGTTATTCCTAATCAGATTTTGATTTACAAAAATGAGAACATAGAATTTTATTTGTTATAAAGAAATTCTTTCTTACTTAAAAACCAATAAAAAGTATGACAATAAGTGTATAAGAATAGGTGAATAACAATCACTGCATAACAACGAACTTTTTAATAGATTTGCTTCCCACTATTGATTCCATTACAGTGAGTTTTTCATGGTTTGTCTATCAATCTTTCGGTACTTATCACAACTGGGTTTTACAAGGTTTTTGAAAACCCTTTATTTTTATTACTATGCGCACACAGATTTCTAATTAGGTAATCTGTTATTGTCATGTTCAATTCACTCGTATTCGTATTTCACAATGTCTTGTCCATCGTTCTTCTGGTAATTATCAAGACTGATTTCTAAAATTTAGTTTTCTCTCAGATTTTTTTGCGACATGCAAAATTAATTTTTAATTTGATTTTGTAAAGGTGCAGACTATCTTAAATCTACATGAGTCTTGTTTTACATTCTCAACTTGTGCTGATTCTCATGTAAATCCATGTAGTTTTGTTGACAATTCTCGAGATAAGACAATGTTTTGGATTTATTTGTACACAGTTTTTAAAATCAAGATTTAGTCTTTTAAATAAGATATTATTAATAGAAGATATTCCTAACATGACATAACACACATTTAAGTAATCACAAAGAGAGAAAAAAAAAATGCAATGTTCGAATTTCCAAAATGAGGAAGATTCTATTCCAGATAAATGCACAAGAGTTGGCAGTTATGCATTTTTAACAAACATTAAATGTTAAACAGAATCAAAATTCTCAGCAGCTGCTACACTGCATCACATCAAATGAAAACAACAGACTGAACATTTTCTCTGAAACAAATTTTTTCTGAGAAAGATAAAGAATGTTACAAAAACAATTAAACTAAAAGATATCTGCTGGAAATTATTGCATTTTAGCAATCCCTAATGTCTGCTTTAAGCATTTCAATACGGAAAAAATAAGATAAATATCTAGAAAACAATAGAGTAATTTTATTATATGGAGCCTTAGAAAATCAGATATCCACTAACTTGAAGTTTCTCAAAATAACTGTCTTGGAAAAATCTCCAAAATATTTAAGCCTGTAAAAATAAAAAAATGAAACAATATTGGAAAGAGAAAACCTTACTATAAACAAAGGAGAAATCAACAAGAGGTGGAACTGGTCAGAATATGTACTAAGAATGCCAAGAAATTGACACACATTTCTCTCCTCTTGTTTCCTAATGGTAAGCGAAAAATGGGAAGACCAAGAATGACTTGGAAAAGACAAATGCAAGTGGATTTTAAGAGAGCAAAGCTTAAAGATTAGAAAAAAAAAAAAAAAAAACTAGATTCCAAGTCGCAGACTAAGGGGAAAGCATGGAAAGGTAAACGGGATGCCTAGGGTACCAAACAGTATGAAGAGTCTTAATAAAATAAATAAAAATTAAAATTTAAAGAAATTATTTTAAATAAAATAAAAAAATAAATATATTTTTTGTATTTATATGACAATTCTGTTAACTGTTTCAAAATGCCATGTTATTACCTATTGAACTTGCAATCGGAGTCATTTCTTACTAAAAGCCAATATGAAGATTTAACATTGTTTAATCTAAACTTAATGTGCTTAATTAAAATATTTCATTCATATCAAATATTATTAAGCATTTTTTAAATAATTTGTAAATGGCCCAACAGTTTACCATTTTAAAAATTCTGTAATTATTAAACAGTTAAACAGATTTAAATAAACTGAACAAAGAGATCAATTTAAAACTTTGAAATAACTAATTTCCAACATGAAAAATTTTGATTTCTTTATAAAATATTTCAATATGAAACAATTTAAATAATTAAAAGTTATTTTTCTTCTTTCTTTTAATAACATTATTTAAGAGTCCTAAAAATTCTGAAACAACAAATAGATAAGATACTTTAATAACTTTTTTTACAATTTATGAATGGTTCACCAGTTCAATTAGTCATGCATAAAATGCAGAAAAGTGGCATCTTTGGTAAAATAAACATAATTTGATTTTACTGTTTAAATACAAATTTTTTTTAAGCAAGGAATCTAAACATGATAATTGGTAAAAAAAGAAGGAAAAAAAAAATGAATCACTATCAAATCAGCAGTACAACCAGATTTAAGGTTTAGTAAGGTATATTCATAAAAAGAAACTTCATTAAATATGTAGTATTCTAAACAAAAAAACTTTCAAAATAAATTGTTGATTTTTTTTAAAATATAAATATCTTTTCCATTTTTATTATTACTTTAATATTGATATAAAACTTAATATGCTTTGAGCATATTTAGGCAGTAGATTAAGATTTGTATTGTTTTGCTTTAGAATTATTTGTAGCTAACTAACAAATAAACTATTCAAATTAAAATTTGAACAGTTTATTTGTTAGTTAGGTACATTGATTATAGGAATAAACTTTATCACTTTATTTATTAGACCATTTCTTTATAGTTCTGAATGTGAACTGCTTCTAATTTTCTATTCACTGATTACAACAAAAATCTCAAAATGGCTATTGATAGAGCTATAAAACTCTATATAATTAAAAATAACACATAAAAGAAACTGTATAAAATGGAGAAAAATTTAATAAAAAATTTCAATAAGATTGAATTACGAAATATAAGTATTATCTTGTTAACTTGCAAACTGAAAAATTTTCATATAATATATTTGTTGATGCTATTGATTCTTTAACTGCCTGAATTTCAATTTATACCAACCTGAAATTATAGCATTACTCAAAACAAAATATAAATATTACCACAATGAACAAGAAAACAATACAAACATAAACATATCCATTCACCGTACATTTACAAATGACATCAGCAGGAAGCCAATAAGATGTATCATTATCACTTAAGCAAACTGCATGAGAACTCCCATTGGAACTTAAACTAAATCCTCTGTGGCAGATATAACTAACATTAGTTCCCACAGGAAAAGAAAAATTATCTTCAAAAACAGCTTCACCATTTGTAACATCCGGAGGTTTGCCACAATAAGCTAACATCAAAACAAAAATATAACTAATAGAATCATATAAATTCTTGCAGTTATTTAAAATAAAGATAAAAACAAAACATAAACTTAACAAAACATTTATTTCAATTAAACCAGATTTTAAATTTAAAGTCACTGAAGTATTAAAAATAAGAATTACAAAGTACTTTGTATAAAGGACAGTAGGTACAACAAGTTATAAGTTGAAAAATTAAAATTTTTTAAAAATAATAAAAAAATTAATTGGTGCCTTAAAAAAACTTTAAAATATATATATACTCTTGACTCACTTTCTAACAGCAGCAAAAAAGTAATAAGAAATGTTACAAAAATATTTCCCAAACTTTTCTCATGCAAAAATTGACATACTGTAGAGCATTTGTGATGTAATTCAATGTAAGAACTTTAATAGGTCACAAATGTTGATGGCTTTGCCATGTATTAAAACAAAGTAATAGTAATATAAATAAAATATCTAAAATTCTATTAAGAACTTTGATTTATAAGAAATAGTTAATTTTAAGGAAACTTTTCCATACAATCTATTAAGATTATTCATTTTATTTAAAGCAGTGCAGAAAGCTTTAAAACAATCAGTACTTTCAGAAAACTCAAAACTAGAGAATTTTCAGAACCTCTAATTTAATTATGATTCTGGTATTGACAAATCAATATACTAGATAATGACACCTAAAAACTTGAAATTATGCAAATAAAAAATTATTAAACATCGTATTCAATACAGAATAATTAAAATTATAAGGGAAGAATCCATAAAATGCTAATAAAATATTGGAAATTAAAGAATTTAATGTTTAACTCCTAAATAAAGAACTCCAATTACATCAAGGCTTACGAGAAGTTATAAATGAACTATATGGGAGTTATAAATGTCCTGCAGCAGATTTACAAATGCCTTATAAGTCTGTTAAAAAATCACCAGAAATAACTTTGTTGAAAAACTTCAGTAGTATACTTTATGTTTTCTTTTTAAAACTGATACCGTTCTATATATAATATATATATATATATATGTATAAGTTCTTTCAAGGCATGAAAAAAAAATTTTTTTAGGTCAGAAAAGTAATCTTCATTGAAAGTAAAATTTTCAGTTTTAATTCTTAGACTCAGAGGATCAATGAAACTGGATATAAAATATAGACACAATGGAATAGGTTTTAAAATAGGTCCCCCTGGGATAGGTTTTTAAATAGGTTCCCTCTGGCTGCTCCCTCAAACAACAATGATTGTATAGGGGCTTGACTTAAATAAAAAAAGTAATCTTTTAATCCTTATAAGTTTTCTTACATTTTTTTACCTACCCTACAGAAACTAATATCTAAAACAATGTGACTTTCGCTTTTCCCACAGAGGACAAATTTATTTGGAACAGCACAAAGCCTTATTGAAAAAAATTACACGTGCAAGTCAAGTCTAAGAGCTGTGCACTCCATCACTTGATTTTTTAAAGTGTTCAATAATTCACTTGCAATTTTAATCTGCTTTTAGAAATTAATATTCTTAAAACTGTATAAATATTTCAGAATTATTTGTAAATATTTTGAATTAAAGAATCAGATCCATGTTATACCTAGTTTTTTAAAATCCATAGAAAAATTTTTAAATGTCTCATTTCTACACAAAAATTCTCTCTCTTACATTTAATTTTGATAAAACAAAAAAAGACGGTCTTTTCTTTAAATTTCAATTAAAAATACTTCAGAAAGAATGAGATACATGAAACATGTATTTATAAATACTGGCAAAGTTAAAAAAAAAAAAGAAAATCAAGACCTTAGCCAGAAATGTACAGCTTTTTCATTTTACACAGAATTATTGAACTACTTTTGTAAAAAAATGTTCAACACTATTATAAAACTTTTCATGACAGGAATACTTTTATGCTATCTTTTAAAAAATTAAAGCTTTTGACAAATTTTCTGAAAAATCTTTTTAATTTCATATTTTTTGCTATGAAATAAATCCCAACTACTAATTTATTTTATCTGTACAACTTCTGCACACAGTTACACATGCATGCAGCTGCCCTAACATTCTGTCATTTTTGATTATGCATAATTTTGAGTTTCAAATTTTAATTAAAAATTTTTATTATAAAAAGGAACAATAATTTTTATTAAAAAAACATAATATATATTTTAATTACGAAAAGGAAACTTAGCTAATATTATGATTAGTATGTCATATTTATTAGATACTGCATAACTCAATTCAAAACAAAATTGTATTAAAAATACAAATTTTTTTTTTAAGCCAGTAACATTTAAAAGACTGAAAAAATAACAATTATTAAAAAATAAAAGAATCTTAGAGCATAAGAAATATTAAAACACAGCTCCATAATGCTCTAGCTCCTGGTCCCTACACATCACAATGCATATATCTTAGATACATAAAATGTTAAGGTAATGGAAATGTTCTTGCTTTAGAAGTATTCGATTCAGATAACTTATTACTGAATTTGAAAAATCAAAATGATCAAATCAAACTAATTCTGTGGTTCTTAATAAAACAGAAAAATAACAACAAAAAAAAAGATACTAAAGGGAAATTTCTATTAATATATAAAAAAACCATTGAAATAATTTTAACCCATATATACTTACACGCTCCTTTACAGCTGTAAAACTGAAAGATCGCAAAAAACAAGCATGAAAATGCAAATGGAAATTTTCTTTGGTGAATCATACTAAAAAATATTCTCCTAGAAAAAAAAATTAAGAATAAAAAAATGTTAGCTGGTAAAATACATGAAACCTTTTTTCAAGTAGAAAATGAAAACATATGACTGTATTTATTATTAATAATCGGTTAAAAAAACATTGATGGTGTAAATACACCACATTATTAATTAAGTACTACTATCAGTAACATAATATAGGCAAACGTGCCTTCAACACTTTCTTTTGTACAAAACATTTATATTGAATTGTTGCTGACAAATAAAAATTTGAAGGTTCTAATAATCCATCAATGTTTATTTGCACCAAATTATTGTTTTTCCCAGTGGATAAACTGTATCTCAATGGGGTTTAAAATTTAAATCATAAAAGTAAATCCTCCTTTAGAGACAGATTCTGATTAGGTATTTTAATATCTGGCTAGACATGTAAGGGTAAAAAAATGCCAACAATAATTCTCTCCTCTATTGATTTTTACTCTCTTTCCAAGTATTTGAAAACCCTATTCAAGACGGTCAACACACTTTAATTTAAACCTGCCCTTTGTTTGAACAACAATGAGCAAGAACATGAAAACTTTTTTGATGTTGTTGTGTTCCTTTAGTGTTGACATTTTTGCCAAGGTTCTCCAAAGTAGACCTAGCTGAAAAAATCCACTTTTAAATAAAAATTAGATTTTTCAAATCAAATTTGATTCTTTAAAATACAGATTTGTATGAGAAGGAAATGAAGCTCATACAAAACAGGAAAATTATTCAATTTGCACAGATATATAATTTTAAATCCATCCTTCAAAAATTAAAGTAGATTTAAAATAGAACTTAAAATTAAACCTCACATAATTAAATCAATCTTTTTCATTATATATATTTACGCTGTTATTTTCTTTATGCGCAACATTATTTTTATTTAATGTTTGCATAAGTTAAAACTGTTACAATTGATGTTGAGACCTGAGTCCTAAACCAGAATTTAGGAAGAATATCTTTTTTTCTCTTTTCTTCTCTCTTTTACCTCGAAAAAAAAAAAGTGTGTTCTTTTATATAAACTTTCACAACAGTCTATTTCACCCTATAAAAAGTTTTGAGAAAGTAAAATAGCGATAAATTGCCAAAGAAAAATCACAGAAATTGACAGAGGGTGCTCAGCCAATCAAAAGCCTATCGACCCCTCATTGTAATGAATCAACTACCTGAACTATCCAGAGGATTTTTACTGACTACTAGTAGCTAACATTTCAAGTGTGTTCTCTACTCTCCTCTTCACAGATATTCAACTTTTTTTTGCAAGGTGCCAACAGCCTTAAGATGTTATTCAGATAAGTACATTGATTAAGATTTTGGCAAAAAAAAAAAAAAAAAAAAATACAAGCAGTTTCAAAGCAATAAAACTAATTTTTGTACATAAGTTCAATGAATAATATTACAGTTTTAAAGCAGCTTGGTGTAATTTTTTTTTTTTGGGGGGGGGGGAATCACAATTTAGAACAGAAATTTAGATTGAGCAATTTCTACAGCTGTTCCAACTTTACATATTTGTCTGAACAAGTTAAAAATGCTGTCCAATGGCAGCAGCACAGAGCATTCTGCAGCATTATTAACATTCAGAAATAGAAGAAAGAAGGAACAGATGATAGAAAAAAAAGGAGTAAAACTTACAGTAAAAAAGTAAATAGTTGTATCTATGGAAGATTTGATCAATGAAGCCCAGTCAAGACTGAATACTTTCTTAAATAGCAGATACAAATATTAGCATAGACTTAAATATATGGAAGCATTAAAATAACATTACTTAATCCAAGTGAGGTTTTAGTTGTAATAAATAACATTATGCAACTTATACCGAAGTTAAATGGTTAGTTCTCTATAGTAACCTTCAATATGCATATTTTTCTTCCCATTATGAAGGCTTCAATACTCATTGAGTTTTCTTATAATTAAAAGAAAGAATTTTCTCTTCCTTAAAATGAGCAAGTATCTACTATAACAAGAGCAAAAAGATGAGTTATTAAAAAAAAATGACACATGAGATACTTTTTTTAAACAATTCAACAAGCTTTCTCATACTATAACCAATGTTTCTGATTTTAAATATATGTTGTTTCGTTTATATATTAAACAAAATTTTTAACAAATATTACTAACTTGGACTTTGAATAACTGCTCATAATATAAAAATATATCATTGTCAAAACTTTTTTTGAAAAAATAAAAAGTCAGTATTTGTTTAAAGTTTTTTTTATAAAAACAGAAAGCATAAAATTGAATAATTTTAACCTATCATCATTACCAGAATTGAAGCAAGCGAAATTCATTAGCCAAATTAATAGATCAAAAAGGAATCTACATTTGGTAAGAAAGAAAAAATTATTTCTATTTTCTTATTTAAATTTAAGATTTCTTTTATTAAAAATATATTTAAAGCATTCATATATTTGTGTTAGTTTGAATTAGATTCAGTCTACTTACAATTTTAACTTCATATTATTTTCTTCAAATTCCCCAACAACTAAACAAAACTTAAAATTTTTTTTATGAATTAAATACTAAATTATGCATTGCAAAGAAAAAAAATTCACTTAGAACAATTTGTCATCAACTCAAATCGTCAGTATATCACTTTTGATTTCAATTGATGACACACAAGATTAAAACAAATAATATCGATAAAGCACAGCTCTTTATTTTAAGATAAAGTCATATATACATAGGAGTTCATTAAAATTATAACTAAATTAACATTTGATCCAAAAGAAGCACTTACTTGAAATATGCGTTTGGTTATTTGCTTTATGAGCTAAATATATCACCTAATTGCAGACAAAGCAAACATAGTAAATTGTCAACAACATAAAGCATGGGAAGCTATCGATTTGAAGTAAATGCAAAATAAACATAAACTGACAGAAAACAATTTCAAGTTACGTCTTAGAGCATCAAAATCATTACATTATTTAGAACTACTTAAAATTTAATAAAGAACTTAAGATTTATGTACAAATATAACGTTTCATTGCGGTTACAGCTTTGAACTTATTTAGGTATGAGGGAAAAATCTCCTTAGAAACGTTTCCGGCTGCCTACGTTTAGAACATTGTGGCTTCAATAAGCAACAATCTAAGACCTATGATATAAATAAAAATTTTAACAACAAGGAGCGCTGTACTTTTTGAAGGGTTGAGTTCTCTACCTATGGTAACACTTCAAACACTTTCACTATTAGTGTGTGGAGAATCATAAAAGGAGGACGTGTGTTAGTTTCTGTCTTGATTTTCAAATAGATTAAAATGATTTAATTTAGGATATGGAACTGTAAACTACATTAAACATAGTTCTAAAAGAAAGCATCATGAAAATTAAAAAAAAATATTTTTAACAATTAAATATGCAAAATATTAAGAAAAGGAAAACTATCTTAGTACATTCCTATACAACTGAAAAGAGGAGGAGAGGGAAGAGCCAAAGGCATGGAACTGGTCTTCTTTTCAGATGGCGTATTCGAGCGTTGCGATCGCCTATTTAAAGCACACCAGCCGCCCTTATTTAGCAATTTTCTTCTAAGCGGTTGTGAATCTTGTCTTCACGGAGTGAAAAAGTAGACGAGGGAAAAGTTCTTCCTTAGAAAGCAAGAATAAGAAACAAAAAGAAAGGAAATATAAAAATAAATTTTCAAGTTTAGAAAAACTGAATTAATCCTTTTATTGAATAATAATTTTTGGTTTTGCGTGAACGGAAAAGTATTTCATTTTGTTTTTTATTCGTTTTGTTTATTATTTATCTTTTCAATTTAGACAAGTAAGTCGTATTCAACTTTGCTAAAGTAAGGTAGACA
Organism: Parasteatoda lunata; assembly: GCA_949128135.1. Taxonomy (NCBI): domain Eukaryota; kingdom Metazoa; phylum Arthropoda; class Arachnida; order Araneae; family Theridiidae; genus Parasteatoda; species Parasteatoda lunata. The sequence continues at coordinate 48,723,906 of OX421980.1, forward strand.
TTGTAAGGTACACTGACTAAGCAAAACTCATGGGATACCCACCTAATATCTGGTCGGGCCCCCTCTGGCCCTGCGGAGTGCAGCGATACGGCGTGGAAGTGAGTCTGCAAGGCTCTGGAACACGTCCGGTGGTAGTCGGCACCACACATCCTGTAGAGCGGCAGCCAATTGTGGCCTGTTCATGGGTTGAGGATTCAATGCCCTGAGCCCAGATATGTTCAATGGGGTTCATATCAGGAGTTAGAGGCGGCCAATTCAGTCGTTGGATCTCACCTGCATGCTCGTCGAACCAGGCACGGACGATATTGGCGCGATGTGGGGCTGCGTTTTCATCTTGATACACAGCAATGTCATCAGGGTGTTGAAACATGACAAAAGGGTGGAGATGGTCTCCAAGCAGCTGAAGATACCGCTGACTAGTCAATGTGGCATCCAGAACGACCAGGGGGCCCATTTCATGCCACGAAAATGCACCCCACACCATGACTGATAGGCCACCGGCCTGGACTGTGCCCACTTGGCATGCTGGATCCATCGCTTCGTGTGGTGTGCGCCACACACGGTGCCTCCCATCAGCATAGAACAGTTGATAACGGGATTCGTCAGACCAGATCACGTTACGCCACTGTTGCAGTGTCCATCCGTGGTGATTGGTGGCAAATGCACGCCGAATTGTCCGATGACGCTGGGTTAGCAGTGACACACATGTGGGGCGACGGCTCTCATACCCGAGAACACGCATGTTCCGACGGATTGTCCACTGGGACACGTCTCTATCACGGTCAGTATTGAATTCAGCAGTGATTTGTTGCACAGTTTCTCTCCTATCTCGAGTTACCACTCGTCTCAGGTTTCGCCTGTCTCGGTCATTTAGGGCCTGTGGACACCCGGTATGGTGTTTGTTGTGGACTGTGATACCCTTATTCACCCATTCTCGGTAAACTCTAGACACGGTTGACCTTGGGAAGCCGAATTTCTGAACCACTTCCGAAATGGAATGTCCCATGCGTCGGGCACCCACAACCATGTCGCGTTCGAATGCCGTCAACTCACGACGACGTTGCATTTTAACTGATCACTCACACAGTCACTTCAAGCAATGTCTAACACACAACTGAGACCGTCGCGGAGGCCACCAGGTAGCGTTGGTCACACTGCTGTCCATCCACAAATCAAAGCCCTGCTATCCCATGAGTTTTGCTCAGTCAGTGTAAAGAAAGGTAGGTTCTGCTACAGGGACAGATGACTCATTAAAAGGCCTGAACCATTAGAGTTTGAAAATTAAACATAGCTGATCTAATGCCCAACTCCTATTCTCCGGTAATACCAATTGAAGAAAAATTTTAATTCGTTACGGAAATGGGATTCGAAGTTACACTATTTTTGTTGAACAAATAAGTTAAAAAACCAGCATACCTATAGGTATGCTGGTTTTTAAAACAAATTTAAACAAAATTCTGCTACCATTCATTTTCCACTCTCTTATTCCAAAGTATATTTTATCCCCAGTTTGTTTTTTTGGAATAAATATTTCAAATTTAATTAAGAAATAATACTTAAGTACCTAAACTTTTATTTATATTTTTTTCTATTCTTTATACAATGAGTTTTTTTTTAAATAAATTTTAAATCATTAATTATTTCCAAGTTTTTATTTTTATCTTTAAATGTATTTCTAATTTTTTTTCTTTTTTGAAAAAGAACCAATTTAAACAATCTGGCCAATTTTATTAACCCTAATCATCTCTGACTTTACTCTAGCCATTTGTAATTTCCCAATAATCAGACATTATTCATATTTTGAAATTATATAATAAAAACCACACTATATAATTATTAAGTTATATTTACATCTTAAATGAGTGGAAATTTTAACTTTAAAATTTTTTTTTCTCAATAAAATCCTAAGTTAAAATTACTTAATTTTTAAATTGTCATATTTTTGTAATAATTTACACAATGAAGGACATAATTTAAATTTATCCAAATTACTTACCTCAACAATTATTTTCTTTCAATTCTTTTTTCAGAGAAATTAAATGGAGAAATACTTACGTAACTTTATTCTTTTAGTATCTGAAATTTTATTTAACTAAACAGAAACGTAGAGTAAATTTTTTTCCAAAGAGTGAAGCCAGGAAAGCATCTAATATTATGAAATTGTCAATAATTTTTTATAAAGTAAAAATAACTTTATATGGGCACATCAGAAATGTTCAACAACTCAATAGTTATTTAAATGTGTTATGCCCTAAACCAACAATCTTGGCAAAAAAAATATATAACATTTTAATTTCAAAATAAAAAAAAATGTAAATATTATGCTTTATCTAAATTAAATTTGCACAAACATATAATTGCATACGAAAATGAGACGAAAAAAAATAACCTATTATTCCTAAAACAATGTGTTATCAACGACCACTATATTTTACTAACCAACAGCCGATCAAGCTTTCTGTTTCTCTTCAAAGGTACTTAAAAATCTCCGAGAATCTCTCTTTTTCTTCCTCTTGACCAGATTGTTAAATCAAGTCAAGATGATTTGGTGAATGATCAAGACATTAGTGTACAATATTTTTCCACTTTCTACAACTAATCTAAAATTAAACTTAGGATTCTGAATTCTTTACAGTAGTTTAAAATAAGCACAAACATCATTTAAATGCAAAAACTTTTCTGAAGCAATGCAAAACTTTTTAATACAATTTTCCATAAAGCTAAAATTTGAAGAAAAAAAATACTATGATGTGTTTGCGAACGAAAAAAGTTAGAAAAATCATGCTAATGACTTAAAACAACTTTTATTATACAGACAAATATCCTCTTTCTAAGGCAACACTAACTCAAAAGATAGAAAAATGAAAAATATTTCGTTAATTAAAAAAAAAAAAAAAAACTTAAATTTTTAAACTTTTGTATTTATTTTTTTATTTTGACATAACAAATCTCTTTAAAATATTTACCAATATTCAAGTGTGCTAGCATGAATTTAAGCAACATTCTATACTAAACCCATTTACCAAGTTTTAATTAACAGTCGAGTAATCTTTCACGCTAGGTGAAAAAATTTTAATAGAGAAAAACAGATTCAGTAACAAAACTTTGAATAAATAACTTTAAACAAAATACTTGAGTTAGCAAACGATTCTATTTTCGGAAATAGATGGATAATTTTCTGCATTCAGAGAGGGGGTTTCAGTATTTTTGTTGAAAATTTGGTTTTGAGTATTATCGTATACTTAGTGTCAAATTGCTCAGAATAAAACCGGTCACAGCATACTTCTTTTTCTTAAAAAAAAAAAAGAATCGAAATTTTGTTTCATTTATTTGATTTTAAATATTAAAAAATTAGACCACAAACGGTTTTTTATTTTCGCAAAATTGTGGCTTTTCTCTCTATATTGACACGGTTTGAGCCATTTTCGGCATTGAGGCTAAACTTGATCTAACAATCAGGAGTAATTGTTGCAAACTCGCAGCAGTTATGAAAATAACATATTATTCGCAAAAAAAAGCATATAATTTCATATGACGACAGAGCCATTGAAATACAGCCTTTCTCTTTCTCTCCTTCCATTTCGCTATTATACAGTGCCGGATTAGGCGTACGCGGCATTCAAATTTTTGGGGCCCTTAGATTAAATTTTTTTTCTCGTATATTTTTTATTTATTCAAATATAAAAGTATTTATGTATCTTTTCATTTAAGAAAGCATATTTAAAATAGAAATAAACTAAAAAATAATTATAACATTTTGAAAAAATTTGAAATTTTTTAACACTTTACAAAATTAACGCTACTATAAAATTGGTTTTCAAAAATCTTTTTTTCTGCTCTTGCGATCAATAAACTCATCTATAATGTTATCATAATCAATTTCACGGAGAACATCCGATTCGAAAAAACCTCAAACTTAGCATGTCTAATCGTTTTTGAAATTTTACTCTTCTTTGCTCACTCTAGACTCATTTCATTTTCGAAAACGAGAGCTCCGTAGAACAGTTTGTTATCATAAGAGTTAAAAAAATGTGAAGAGCAGTTTCAACATTTGGAGAAACAAATCCAAGTTTGTCTTGAAATAAAGTTTCGTGAAGTTTAGAATTTTTGAACTGAGTTTTTGATGAGAATTTTGATTTTATGTAACTCTGAAACTGCTTCAGTTCAGAATAAAAATCTTCCAAATCGTCAAAATAGGCCATGGCCTAGTCTGGCCTAATGGGTAATCCAGCACTGCTATTATATGCTCACTTATTGACTGTTGTCGGTTTGTTGTTTAGTGTTTTAGCTAGAACTTGTAATTTATTGTTGAGCTAGAATGCTCATGTTTATATTAGCAATATTAAGAATATTAAATCAATTTAAAAAATAAATATTATTTTTAATATAAAAAAAATCATAAACTTTAAAATTATTATTTCCAAGCAAAAAATGAACTCAGTTTTAATTTTAATCTAATTTTTTTATTATGATTTTCAAAAAACTTTTGTCAAAATTTTGTTTAAATTTTTCTTAAAAAAATCTCCCTCGTCTTTACTGACTTTAAGATGCAGTTTCGCGCCATTAAAACGCCTGATGAGCTTGATTCTCAGATGAAAAATAGAATTGGAAATTTTACACAGATGCCAATCGAAATATAGGCAGCAGTTTGACGGAACAACAAACAGAAAGGGTAAAAGAAAAGCAAAAAATTGAAATAGACAAAGGAGTATGCAGTGGAAAATTACCAAACTTGTTCACTTCTGTGCTGAAAGAAGCATTCAAGACACTAACGGAGAATAATGATTAAGTGAAATCTAAATCCCCTTCTTTGAGTTGATGATATTGTATTTATCTTAGATAACCAATACGAACTTAGAGAGAAGACTATCGATCTATCAGAAGCAAGTATTTAAGTAGAAATTATGATGAATTTTCAGAAAACAAAAGTCGTGTTTACTGTTTGAAAAAGGGAGATAAGTCAATGTCTACTGCTTAACAAAGGCATAGTTTAAAAGAAGGCGATTTGGGAGTCATAACCAAGGGATATGGCGGTAAAATATAGGTAGGCTTGAACAATTTTACACCATCCATACGTAATGCGTCTACTGTCTTTTGCACCGTCTAGTAAATTTGTTAAAAAAGGTTGGGTAAAGTAAGAAGTCAAAGAAAGTTTTTAAAAATGTTAAGTTAAAAAAAATAATAATAAAAATTAAAGAAAAAATAACAGAAGAGTAATGTTTAGACAGTATCAAATATAAATTCTGCTATTTTTGAAAGGGTAAAATATAGTGAAAATGGGTTACAAAAGGAATGGATCGTGCTTTCCACACTTGGCAGCGCTGCAGGCTATTTACTGCCAATATTTGCAGATTGTTGCATCCAGTGTATTTTGAGGCCATTTGGCTCAACATAAGCACTGTTTAGAGTATGTTCTTTGTCCTAAATGATAGTTTCAAAATAAACTTCGTCTTTCTACTCTAACTAAAAGCTACCACTAACAATTTACCATTTGTTGCAAATACTGCACGGTGCACTATTTTCAATAATTACAAATTGCAATAAGCGAGTTAAAATAATCCAAATCAGAATAGCCCAAAAGCGAGTTCTTTCTAAATATAGCAACCATGTTGTCGATTTTTAACAATATATCTATAAATAATTGAATTTTTTTTTCTTCTAACTCACCAGAATTACTTAATAAACATTAATATCTAATGAAAGGCATCAGATTTGACCTCAAAGAATTATATTATTTATTTAATCAAAACAAAAGTATCTGTTTGAAAATATTCCCTCCTACAATAAGCTGTAGTAAGCAGCTGTAAGCTTTCCATCCGGAAGTCGTGAAGGTAAGATTCTTTTTTGTTTACATTGCATTGAGAACACCATCCATACGTAAATGTGGCAAATGTAACTGCTTATCATACACATTATCGGACTAAGTTTGGAAAAGATATTGTTTCTAGAATTTATAGGAAAATAATTTATTGTAATCCCCACCAGTTCATATCTAGACCGACACATATGTACTGGTGGTTGTATGCACACTGCCCTACAATTATGGAAGAAACGTTTTCGGTTTTCGAAATTTTTTTAAATTCCACAAAGAAATACTCAAATTATTGTTAAAACTTAAGAGGTGTTTAGTTCATGCGATTTTTCAAACTTAGCAATAAAGTTTAAAGCTTTGAGGGGTTTGAGAAAGCGACAATAAATTACGAAAGAAACCAAGTTTATCCGAACACCCCATGCCTGAAAATCAAGCAATAAGCTTGTATCGATTACTTGGATTTTTATTTGCAACAACTGCATAAAATTTCGTGAACCTAGTTTAAATATTTATTGAAATATGAAAACTTTTATAAAAATTTAATTTTTCTGTCTTATGTTTCTTTTTTTTTTTTTGTTGCTATAATTTCAAAAATATTCAGTCAAATTAAGCAAAATTTTTGGAGCAATTAAAAATAAAATGTAAACATTTTGCGTCAAAATTTGAAAAAAAGTTCGCTAAAAACTACACAAGATATGAGCATTTAAAGGAGTTCTTTTGCACTGCGAATGCACGAAAAAAATTTAAAAAAATTTTTTCTTCATAATTTTGTATTCAATTGTTTTTGGAAACTAATGAAAAAGCCTTATTTGAATATCTTAAAAACGTTAAAAATTTCGAGCAATTTTCTGTGTAGTTTTTGAACTTCTTAAAAGAAAGTTCAGTATGATTAGGGATTTTCCACAAATTTTATTTTGTAGTATTGCAAATGACACTACCTTATAACCGGATAGCAAGAACAAAATAAAATTTGTAGGAAGCCTCTGATTAATTTGAGCTTTCTTTTAGAAAGTACAAAAACTGCACAAAAATAGCTTAAACACTTCTTACATTTTTAAGATATTCAAATAAAACTTTTTTCATTAGTTGCCAAATACGACTCAAATATACAGTTATGAAAAAATAAATTAAAATTTTTTCCGCCTATACGCAGTACAAAAGAACTAATTTAAATACTCATATCTTGCATAGTTTTTTGCGAACCTTTTTAAAACTTTAGAACAAATTTTTGTATTCAATTTTTCATTGCTCCAAATTTTGTTTGAAAATTTACTGAAATTTTTCAAGTTATAGCAAGAAAGCGTAGGACAAATTTTTTTTTTTATAAAAATATCCACATTTCCACAAATTTATAAGCTAGGTTTACGAAATTTTAAGCAGTCATTAAAAATAATAACCAAAATAATAGGTACAAGTTACAGATTTTCTGGCATAGGATGCTCAAAAATTTTTTTTTTCTTTCATTATTTATTGTCGGTCCCTAAAACCTCTGAAAGCTTTAAATTTTAATGCTAAGCTTAAAAAATGGCATCAACTAAAAAACTTTTAAGTTACAAAATAATCCTCTTAGTATTTCTTGAGAAAATTGAAGAAAAATAAATGCCAAAAAGTGAAAGCAGGGTAGTGTATATATGCCTGGTATATACATGTTATTATTTCATATACGTTATTAATACAGCGTAGGCCTGAATAACTGACTTTTTTCCACAAAGTAGGAAATCTTATTAAAATGAGAAAAAGTTGATGAGGTGCGTTACGTAGTTTTTTTTTTCTAGAATTAATAATGCATATAGCATATGTATGAAATTATTAGAATTATCGAAATTTGTTAGATATCTATCTTCTGGCTGACTAATAAAGAATGATATGCCACTGCTTCTTAAATGCAAAGTTTCTGATATCTTCGTGGCACTAAACGATCGTGAAAGCGAATAAAATGATCTACAATAATCGGAAAACCAGTTATTAGGTCAACAACGCATTTTGGGGACACAGGTCAATATATAAATGTTATGAAAGAGGACAGTTCATTTTATGATGAATCATTTGAAATAACTCGCATACAATAATAATGTTTCATTATATGACACAGTTTCAACTACAACAACTGGTTCCTCTAATGTACCAGAAAGTAGAGCCCTTATTAATAGACCAGTATCATCTCATTTACCTGTTAGTGCCGCAGTACCTAATAATGCCGTAGATCCACATGCTGAAGACATGGAATGATCCGGTGAGAATGAATAAAAAAAAAATTATATCCACATTTCTTAAGAGATCCTTTTATTTTCAGATGGCATCTGGCGATAAAGCAACAGCTAAGGAGGTTTCAACATTTATGGGTGATGGATTGGAAGCCATTATTTACATGGGATATGTACTGTATACTAATTTTAAATAAAATATAGGCAAAAAAAGTGTCTCAATCGATGAAATTGTCAATAGATCTGATTTAGATGAAAATTTAGAAGAACCACCTGATCCTAATGAATTTAATCTGTTTCTAAACAGTGCTAGAGAATTCTTAGGGAGTGATGGAAACCTCATCATGAATTATCACCTGAAAAAAGAGAGGAATACATGAAAAACGCTACTGAGTGTTGGAATAAACCTAATCCTGAAGAATGTAAAAAAGAATTAGATGATGAGAATAGAAAATTAATCATTCATAGACGACCTAAACCTCCGATTAATGAAATACCCATTCAAACAAAAATGTACATTGACATGCTATCTTGTTTTAAATACTTAGCAACGAATTATGCTGAATATGCTGGACTAACCAACCATTTTCATGAAATAAACCTTTCCTCAAGAATGTACTTGGATCTCTATTCCAGCAACTATACCTATATTAGAACCTGTGCCTTATGTGGAACCCCCAGAAACTAAAACAAAGACTGAAAAATATGATAAACCTGGAGCTCCTAAATGAAGCTATTATATTTTTAAAAAAAACTAAGTATTATATGTTTTATTTTGTTTTACCTCATTTTGTAATATTTTGTTTTACCTATGTATTATATTAATACATTTATTATATGTTTTTTCTATAATTTATATTGTATATGTTTTAGTATACTATTATTTTCATGTATCTGATAAAAGAATAAACAAACAATATTTTTATAACCAATATTGGTGAAATGTATTTTTGAAAATTTTCACTACTGTGTTCGTTGTAATGATGAAGTTTGATAATATCATCTTTAAAAAAACCAAGGTCCTGCCAAGAAAACAAAAGTCCTGGCAAGAAAACAAAAGTGGAAAAACAAAGGTCCTGCTAAGAAAACAAAAGTGGGAAACAGAAGTCTTGCAAAGAAATAGAAAAAAGTCTAATTCAGGTAAGTTAAATTATTTCCTTAAAATTTATGTTAATGAAAGTTAATTAAATCTGATGAAAAATAGATATTAAGGAGAGATTCAAAAAATGATATAAAAGAGAAGAGATTTTAAGTATTGATAAAAATAGGATTAAGTCAGTGAAAACAACTATTTAAATTTCGCTTTGCGGTTTACGCCGCTGCGTTTATTACATACTATAAATATATACAATTATTTAAAATTTTTCTTCATATTTACAAATTTGTTTCAGTCACATCTTTTTGTATGGTTTTTATTTTTGGCCGCTGATAGGTTTGCAGCATTTAATAGAATCAATCTGGCCTAGTAATAATTTTCTCTTTCAGATGGTAACACATTCTTGTTGTTGGGTCTGTTGGAGAAAGAGTTGGCATCTTGAAAGGTGGGCTAGTGTTGACCCGGAAAATCTGGTGCCACATCACCTGGGCAGGTGCCGGTCTTTATGGGGGGACTGTTCATTTGTGGAGGTGATCGGCTCTGAAATAAAATTATATATTGAATAAAAAATATAAAATATTTTATAAAACTTTTGGCTTATAATTACCTTTAAAATTATTGACATCATTTTCGGTGCAATTAGAGCATGAATTATGTTCATTCTCGAATCATTCTTTTGCATTCAACCAAATTGCAGTTTCTAATCGTTCTGTTTCAACACCCTCCAATGTTAATAATCCCAGCAACTGTATTACTTTAAATATAAAAAATATAATTATTAACTAAATAAATATGAAATTAAATTAAAAATTAATGTAATAAGTTACTTACGGAAAACAAGTGTGTTTTTATTGAACCTCATGGCCTCGAAATAATCTTTGTGTGCTCTGTAATTAGCTGATTGGGGGATTAATTTTAAAAAAAATTATCCTTTTCATTAAAGCCTCCGGAAAAGATAAATAATTTGATGTTATCATTCCCGGAGGAATATATTGTGTGACGGGATCCCGGTTTTCTCTTTCCAAAATAATTTCGTGATGTCCGTCTAAATAGTCCCTCATATTATTATCCAAATTTTAAATATCACGAACATCACCAAAAACTACAAATCGGTGGCCGATCGCCATTTCAAATTGGAACATACGGCGATATCATCTTTTAAATTAATGTTTATGATTAGACCCCCAAACAAATCTTTAAACCCCTCGGCCAATGTTGATTTACCCGCATCGAAATCCCCAACCAAAGCAATCCATCTATTTATAGGTTTAGCATTTTGAAAACAATTTAAAGCATTAATGATTAATTTCATCATAACAGCGCGACCATAAAATAATTTAGCATAGCCATAATGTTGACTTTTAGTCTCTACGTTCAATTCAGAAAATTCAGAAATAATTTCATTGATCTCTTTTCTTAAATAATCAGTATTAAAGGTTCGTGAAATCATTTCTGTAACATACGAGAGGACAACTTTCGTCGCGCCCCCCGCATGCTTAACACAATCGGCCATTGCGACAAATAATTTAGAATTCTTAAAATGTTCTATGAACTCATCAAGAAATGCGCTAGTTTCATTAGATGTTTCAGAATATTCATTGGTTAGAATATTTTTATAACCAATATTGGTGAAATGTCATAGTATTGATGAAATGTCAAAAATATTCATAGGTCATTAGGTTAGTAATGTTACGAGAAACAGCAAAATCAGTAAACAATTTAAAATTAAATGTTAGTTTATCAGCAACCATATATGAAGTACAGTGAAGTGGTACTCTTGAGTTAGATTTATAAGAATATAAAGCGTTGAAATCTTTAATATATTCACATACCCATGGTGAGTTCACAATAAGTAAATCATTCTCTAGTTTTTTCTTAAGTTCGAGATTCTTCATAGTTACATTCATTTCAACGACAATATAGCCAATGTTAGTTTCGTTATGGTTATAAGATGCAGAAGCTATTCTCTTACTCCTAGGAGTAAAGAATTCGAGAAGAATCTCAGGCTTTATCAACGAAAATGACAGAAAAAACCATCTACAAGCCCTCTGGCTCATACCCGAACGAAGAAAGGGCTTGCCAAATACCGGCATTTCAATAAATAAACGTTTACTAGGTGAATGGGAAGAATTAATTTGAGAATTTACCTCAGAAACACCTGGATCCACGTCAGTTGAAGTTGAAAGTTGAGGAGAAGATGGGGAATTTTTGATATGTGATAAAAACCATACTGAAATATACATTCCGTCTGAAAATAGTATTTTAAAAAGATTTTTGAAATACGATGTTTTTAAAATATTGTTTTCGCCAATGGTTTAATTGTAACAAAAATAAATACTGCAAATTGTTTTGCGCATTAACATCTATTGCTCTTAAATTAAATTAGTTTGAAATTTCATCCGAAGTTTGTCAGATTTTCTTTTCGAGTGATATGCTTTTAAACAAGTGAAGGTAATCTGATGAATCTATGCGAAGTTCTTTAACCTTTTGGACAGTATTTTTGAAATCACAGTCAAGGACAAACGATAACACTAAAGTAAACATCCGACTGGTCTATTTTAAAGTTAAATGTGTTGTGCCAATGTATTACGGTTTACATTCTATTTTAAATGAATTATTAGATAAAATGACGCCACCGATGACATTATAAATTTTTTTTTTAAACATTCAAATACTGATCAAAGCTTTTACTTCATGAGATGCCAGTTTTAATAATTATATAGATCAATTTAGTTGATTGTTTTTAGGTTTAATTAGAATGTGAAATATATGCAAGAATTTAATGACATTAATGCCGAGGGAAATTGTGGTGTGAAATTTAACAATAATAATAATATTAAGAAATAATAATAATAATATTATTAATAATAATAATATTATTATTATTAATAATAATAATAATATTAATAATAATAATAATAATATTAATAATAATAACCGTAATGACTTAGGCCTCTACATGTAAGTTTCACTTTTAGTTAATTTCTCAAGGACTATTCGATCGATTCTTGTCAAATTTTGGATTTTGTCATTTAAAATTACTTAGAGTAAATTGGTGTAAAAATTTCTATACTAAACAATTAAAATTTTTTTAAATGATTGGTAAATTAAATAATAAAAAATTATAATAATATATGCTTACTTATAAAAAATGATTTAAATTATCTTTGGGTAAGCAAGTTTTAAAAATGTGTGCAAATTTTTTTTGATACGCTTCATTAATTTCAAAGATATGGTGAAATACACGAAAAGTAAAATTGACATTAAAAGTCTCAGAAATTCGACCGATCTGTTGCGTTAACTATTGGAACTAGGATTGAATTGGGCATCCGGCAATTACCCGGTACCCGGTCAGACTTTCCTTACTCGTTTATTACTCGGACCTGGTATCGGGTACCCTTACTCACGGTTTCTAGTTTCAAGTTCCGGTACCGGACATCCAAACATGGCTAATTTCACCGGGTATCAAATGCCGGGCAAAACACATTTATGTTCAACACAACCATATTCAGATTTATACCGCACTTAAAACTGTTCATAAAAATTATTGTCCTTTAGGAAATCTTATTTCATCAGTTTTTTAATAATTAAGCTGAAATAACATGTTTAGGTACGACATATTTTGCTTTTGTACTGAATTTTAAATTGAGGGAAATCTTCGTGAAGTGGACACCTTTGGGACAAAGAAATATGTTTGTTAAAGAGCAGTGTTTGCTCAGGAGAAGAGAATGCAAATTCAGAAATTTAATCCTGGAAACTTTTTTTTAACTAAATTAATTTGGTAGTTAAATAAATATAACAATAGAAATATAGAATTTTATTGATGTTTAAAAATGATAAAATTCAAAGATAACTGTAAAGAAAATATGATTATGTGTAATACTCCTATACTAAATTTTCTTTCAGCAAATGATTCAACGTAAAAATATGTTTTTATTATTTGGGTTAGCAGGTTTAGCATTTTAAAGAAGTATAATGTACAACAGTTACGAACGAAAAATAAATATTTTCAATCAAATGACGCAGTAATTATTAATATGCTATAACTAGTTTGAATATTATTGAAGAAAAAGTTCCCTGTAAATAAAAGCACTCCTTAAAACCAAGTCAGTTGCTTTAAGAAAAATTTAAAAATGAGTTTTTATAAGATAGTTTTTATTTTAAAAACAACAAAAACCTTTTTATTTTTATATATCTTATTAAATTATTTTTATTCTTAAAAATTCATTTTAAAAAATTTTATTATATTTTCAGCAGAAAAAGTTTCTTTTTTTTTTAATTGAAAGAAGCATGTATGAATAAAATTGGTCATTGGTAACTTATTAAACTTCTACTAGAAAGACTGTTTTTTACCCGTTAGTTCAAAAAATTTAATTTCCACTCAGTCTGGTTAAAGTTCTCTAACGGTCGGGATAAGCATGGCAGGTGTTCTTGGTTTTTTCTCCTGCGTAACGCAAATACCCTTTAGCTTCATAGAAAAGTTACGTTAATGCTAATTTCTCCCTTGATTGTTTCTTGATCTAAAAGTGACTGAATTGTAACATTAGGGACAGCAAAACCGTTAAATGAATCAACATAAATAAAATTTTTCACTGAGAATCGAAAAGTTTTAGAGATTGTACTAAGCTAGATCTTATTGCACGTAAATTACGTTTAGTTATCGAAAGATTAGAAATGATACTTTGATAGTTAAAACATTTTTCATTTTATATATCGTCATTTTCTAAAAATATTTAAAAGTATCCTACTTTTAACAGTAACTACATTAATAAATGCTATTGAAATGCTATGTTTTCTTTCCTGAACAGTTACAGAAAAACTACATGTTTTATTATTGTTATAATTTTGTTTTTGGTTTTATAAAAGTTAAAGAGAAAACATCTTTAAATTAAATTTTTTCTGTTTTAATTTTTTGAGCGTTAGTACCGGATTTTAAGTTAGCAATGGCTGTCTTGCGAAAAAAAAGTTTTCCCGTGATTTTAATAAAGGTAGAGTTTTCGGTGGGAATTTTCAGGTTAGGCAGGAATTTTAGTGATATGTGAGAGTAATTAAATTCGTTCTAATTTGTTTTAGTGAAATTAATTGTCGCAAAAGTGTACTTTTTGTAATTTTTTAACGTTTTGGGTACTGTTATAGTGCAAAAAATAATTAAACCAGTTTAAACTATAGATTTTGTTGCACAGTTTTAAAGAGTAAAATATTCTGGTAATCCTCCGTGATGTAAATTTGAAAAAATAAAATAATATGCTAATTTGACTTGCTGCAATAATACCGTTGAAAAGCTTTAAGTATGAATTCAAAGATCTAAATAATGCTATATTTTTAATGGTTTTCCTTAGTTGTTATTGAATTAGTATTTAATAATTGAATGTTTGCAAGAAAGGTTATTTTTTCAAGTGCAGTGCTTCAATTTCTGATTTTTTCCTACTTCACTAAGCATAAAAGGATGTATCGTATTCAATAAATCATGAAACCCTAATTGACTACAACAAAAAATAAATATTTATTAGCGAAAGTCACGAGTTCGGTTATGATTTCGCTGCACTATTTTCATTTTTACATTTTTTTCATATTTTTAATATTTTTTGCTTTAAAATAATAAATAAAGTGTCTCTTTAATTTAACATCTATTATCGGCTTATGTGCTATGTACTTAGTTTATTGACAGAGCATTTTCACACCTTCTAACTTCAAATAAAAGTTGACGTAATTTACTTAAACATACTAAACGAATGGAGTTATAACATTATGGAACTGCTGAAATTGGCTGCATTATTGATCCTTGAAAAAAAATTTCCATCTGTCTTTTACTTTTATCATTTATTTGAATTATTGTTTCTTCACTTATTACAATAATGATTGTTTAAAATATTCAGCCTGAAATTATTCGTCATTAAAATTTAATTTGGAGATATTCTACAGGTTGAGGCTTATTTTATGATTGCTGTTTTAAATTAAATAGTCAAAGATATTACCTATTTTGAGTGCAAATTCTCTCTCATAGCGTATGCGAAATTCTCTATAATATTAGAAATATTTATGATACAATTGACTTAAAATTATAATTATGAACTTAATACTATCAGTTTTCATAATAGATTTGAGCTAGTTTTTGTAAATCTGTTAATAATGAACAAATTTAAAATTATCGAAGTTACCTTTATTTTTTAAAACTTGCATTGATTTTAGATTTTATGTTCTGACATATAACGATAAAACCATCTAAAATAAAAAGATATCTTATAAGACATGAAATGAAAATATTCTTAAAATCGATTGATTTTCTAATTTCTAAATAGTTTTTTTAAAGTCTTTTTTTTTGAAGGTAAATAATTCTTAAATCTGTTTTTTAAGCAAATAAAAATTAAATATAATTAAGCTCAATAATAACAATGGAAGTTTTGTCTATAATTTTTCTAACTTAAGTTTGAAATGTATTTGATACAAAAAACATCAAGTTTTGAAAACAAATGTTCAGTTGTATCAGCACCAGTTTTCAACTGATTCCAAAAAAGATGATACTTACTCATCTCTAATTGAAACTATTTAGTGATTTCGTTAATTATTTCGAGAAGTTTTAAAAAAGTAATAAATGAAACATTTTATTGATTGTTGCAGGGCAAATGAAATTATTTTTACGTCATTTTTAACTTAATATCTGTCGTAAGTATAATAAATTATAATTTTTCTTTACGGATTTGGAGAAAATTAAAGAAATTATGCCATATATATATTACTGAACATTTATAATAATTTCTTTGAAATCAAAGTAAAACACTCCCGCTACAGCCAATTGTTGGTCAAGGTGGTGATGGGGGTTAAGGCTTCACGATTTCGAAACCTACGGCATGTGGCAATGAGATGAATGCTACGCTTCGGCCGATTTTACGTCCCAGATAAGCTGGTACTCATTGGTATGAAACTGACTGGAATTTAAATTGTTACTGGGATAAGACATCGGTCTATGATAACGACAGCTCACTGCCTTGACCACTATGCCACTTTGAATATTGCTGTGGTATATTGAAATTCTAACTATATTGATTTAATATTCCAGCTATGCTGGTGAAAAAATCAGTTAATCGTAATCGTCTAAATGCGACAACACCGTAGTTGCTTTTCGCTCAATTGTTTAGTTCAGATTTAAAATGTAAATAAACAAAGTAACAAAAAGGATATGGTGAATGTTTCTGTTACTTTTTTCAAAAAACGTCAGGATAAAACTTGAAATTTGTGGAAATAAAATTATATTAATAATTTATCAGTTTGATCTGTGATAGCAGGATTCCGTTTATGATAAGTGCTTTGTGACTGAAAATCTCAATTTTTATCTATTATTAAATATTATAATTGTGAATATTTAATTCTACACAACCACTAAGCACATGCCTTTTAATCTTAGGATATGAAAAAATGCTGCTTGCTTTGGAAATAATTTTGATAGGTAAGTTTGTGCAGTTTTAAAATTTTACAATAATTGTATATATATATATATATATATATATATATATATATATATATATAAATGGGTGTGTGTAAGTGTGTGGTGTGAGTATATATATAAAAAAAGTAAAATTTTTAAATTCTTTGTCAAAAATATAGTAAAAAAAAGTAAATGCATTAGTTGCTCATAAAATAATGATTAAGTGAATGAGAAATGGAAACAGTATCTAAATTTTCCGAATCACTAGTGAGGAAAGTGGTCTAAAAAACATCAAATCTAGTTTAATTTCTATATGAAATTTACAACAAATAATCCACTTTTAATTCATATGTGTTTGCTCTGCCAATCAAATAGGTTTTGATATTGATAGATTCATTATATTTTTATATTTAATTTGTGATTCCGTATGTGTATACTTTTTTTAAAAAATAAATTTCGACAAGGATCTCAAAAATTCACATTATGGGTGATTATTACGGAACACTCTGTATGAGGAAGCAGTTGCAAAGTTTAAAATAATTTATCAAAGAGACAGTTAATAAATTACGATATCTATTAGATTCCTTCCTATTCCTCAGTCATCGATCGTGTTAGTTTCCAATTCATCATACATTATATGTACATTCTTCTAATTTTAGGAATTTTTTTTTTATAAATATGCTACAAGAAAGTATTCAGGAATTTAGGAAATAAACTTCACTGTGTTTGGGAATTATCATTATACGAACTCCCCCTACTCTTATTCCTATCACGTGATTTATCTAAATTCATTCGACTTCATCCTGCTTTTATTTATAAGCATCTACCAACACTAAAATTAACTACCATACTTTTTAGGCCTCTTAATAAAACTAAATTTAAGTCTCTTAAAGATCCTATTAGTTTTTATAATTGCTAAGGCATTTGCCACATTGCTGTCAGTGGTTTCGGTGTAGTCAGTGTCTTGGCTACATCTAAGAAACATGCCTTGAAATTTAGACTTACGGAGCACGATAAATAGGTCTGTTATCAAGAATAAGAGAAATCAACAACTGCTACACATTGCTGGAATCTTTAAGATAAATTCGTTTTTGATTATGGCAAAATTACTTCCACCCCAGTTACATCATCTCATCTTGATGCCCTGGATTCTTGTTTTATTCATATGAAAGCTGATTCTCTTGTTAACGGCATTAGTTCCTTTCCACCTCTCCATAGCGAGGGGAAATGCATTTTACCCTGATTTGCCCCTCTCGTCCTCTGTTGTTTTTCTTTTTTCCATCTTTTTTCTCTCTTAGCTACGGTGGTTTTTCTAGTTTTGTTCCTCATATTTATTTTTCCATTTTTTGTTGGCAACTTAACGTTTTATATTTCAAATCTCCTTTGCTTCTTCTCATTCACACATGGCAAGTCTTAATAATGGGTGCCCATTTTTGAGAGCTTGAAACATGTTGACTGTTACTTCGAATTCGTATATTTTAGAAGCGAACAAGATTTTTATTCAAGCAATGCCTACCAACACAGTTAATTATGGTTTCTACAAAGTAGACTTATATTTTTTATTCTGATATTGAATCTTTTTCTATTAAAGAAAACAGTTGATCAGTAATAAATATTGTTTTCTTCTAATATCGCTTAAGAAATTTAAAAATGTGTCCTATTGCCAAATGAATGCAATTTTCTATTCAAATATTTTTTTTGAATATTAACTATTACCATTTGCTTGAAGTTCCGAAGTAAAAACTTTAAATCAAATTTGTTTGATTCAATCGTATTCTCTTTTCGAATGAAACTAAAAGAATCGCATATCACATATTTATAGTGAGCAAATTGGGAATTAATAAGAATGATTGCGAGCTTGTTGCCCTTAAATTAAGTCAAAACAACTAAGAATAATCACATTGTTTTCTTTAAGCTTCACAAAAATGAAACTCTCGGTTCAGTATTTCAAATGCATTTAGGATAAATGTTTACTGAAACACACTTAATGACTAAAACGGTTGGGTTCAGAAATTTAAGGGATAAATTTGAGGTCTAGTATGCATGAATAATTAAGTTACCCTACTTAGATTCGTTTCTTGATTGTTCTTGGAACTAATACTCTCCCTAGAGTAATTTGGTAATTTAACTCTCAAATGAAGAACCTAAAATGATTTCCGTGTGCTGAGTTTTTCTTTAAAATTACAGCAATTTGAAATCATGTTTTTTTTTGTTTGTTTTTTTTAAGTAGTTGCTTATTAAAATGTATTGCTTTATTTGAATAGCACACTAAGCGATCAACTAAACAATATTTTATTTAAAAGACATTAACATCAGTGTTTACCACTCGGAAGGCATTTTCTCAAGTAAATACAGGACCCATGACTCCAACGCTTGTTTCGGACCTAGTATAACTGTTTTCGGAACTGGTATAGTTATATTTTACACTATTAGAAATTTCTCGAAAAAATGGTTAAAAGACAGTTTATTTAATTGTTATTTCATTATTTTCAGCCCAAATAGTGAAATATCCGTAAGAAGATGGTAATCAAACCGTTAACTGTAAGAAAAATCGTTATTTGACCATTTTCAAATAATACGGTAGAAAAAAAAAAAAAAAAAACAGAATTTTTTTCTGTGCCAATTAGCTCCATCTTATGAAGTCACTTCGTGCCCTCATCTGTGCACATACTTCAGCCGAGAGGGCCAATTTGTCAATCTCACGACCGGCTGAAAGGGGGCTCGAATCCCATCGTTGACACAACAAGGTTTCTTTCATTCCTACCTCAAATGAAGAGTTTCCGGAGTCCCGCATTCCTCCCGATGGTGACCCTGAACTTGGACACAAAAGTCGAGTATTTCAATCTCTCACAATAGATTACACCATTTTAGAACTAATTAAATTACATTCCACTGTTCATTTAACCAAACACAACTCAACCACAACTTAACACGATATCTATTCCCCTAAACTCTATTCAATTCAATGTTACCTGTTCAATACCTATTAGCTTATTTTTTCCTTAATATGCAATACCGAGTTAAATTTCTTTTTTATGTTTTTTGAAACCATGCTGGTTGTAAATGGTTACAATATAATATAACTTTTAACCATACCAACTATAAACGGGTTTAAAACCGTAATGGTCAAGAAGTATTCGTAAATGTAAACTTTATGGTTAGTTAGATGAACAAGCTGCTACCGGTTATTTCCATAAAATAAAAAAAGAATAAAAATTCTAACAGTGTGCAAGCAACTTATAAGCCAGTGCACAATATTTAAATCATTATGCTTTCCATTTTTTTATTCATGAAAAGTATTTACCGAAACGCAATTGATGCGGTTTTCTTACGCCGATGTTGTGAAGGTACAAATTATAAGCTAATACTTGAATGAACGCTAAAAGAAAATTGTTTCTAACGTTTAGTAACATTTTTGTTAAATGGAATTATGCTTCTAAATTTTAAAATTTGTTTTACCATTTCAATTTAAATAGTTTTTAGGCTTCGATGAAAAAAAGTAGGGTTTATCTCGATTTCAGATTTAAATAAAAACTTATTGCAAACTTTTGTTATTGGAGTATAAGTTCTCACCAGAGCGTTCTCAGTGAGTTAAATAAAAATCAGTTATTAAAAATTTTTTTTAACTAAAAACAATTAAATTATGATTGATTTTTAGTGACAATTTCATATGAAATGAAAAATTTTCAAAGTCTATTGAACTTAATTTTGAGTAACATTTAGAAACTTCTACAAATGAGTTGAATAACAGTGTACTGTGGGAAAAGAAGACCCTAAATAATTCCTGTAGATTTTTACGTTTATGTAAAGTGATTGAACTTGAATCTGACCAATACCACAAGCAAGAAATTTAATCCTTAAGTAGTTCAAACGCAATGGCATCTTTCTTATTAGCCTCCACTGCGCAGTTTATATTCGTTACGTCGGACAACTGAATTGATTCATGCTGAAGCCTTCTCTCTTCTAGGACGTGTTGATTTGAAACCGGTTTTCCCCACATCACCCATCGTCTTCTGAGGACGCTCTTCTTTAAGTTTTATCATCAGACGTACGTCTATATTTAGGTGTTTGCGAACCACAGTTAAATAACCCGTGCTTTGTTGTTGTTGCTTATCTTCATAGATCTGACATTAGTCAGATTAAAAAGTTGTTGACTGCCAGAAAGTCGATGACAAGAAGGGGATCGGAAGTTAAGTCCGCCCTGGATTAGTCTGACACAAGTTAAGTCTGACACAATCAAGTATATGTTTCGGTGAGGCTGGATGGACACAGCATTTCTTACACGTCTTGTAAATTTTTGTACCACGTTCGAATGTTAGACATTTTAAGTGACCAGTTGAGAATCTGGCCAAAGCAAACTGGGAGTTTCGATCGCAATTGAATCCTAGAAGGGTGCCAGGAGATGTTGCGGCGTACCATTGGTGAGTAGGTGGAGTTTGCCAGATTGATTTTTGTCTATATTTTTCATTGGAGTAAAGTTCCTGATAAGTAAGTGATGACCCGGTGGACATATCTTCCTCAATGCCCTCTTTGACCAATCTATCTGCTACCTCGTTGCCACCAATATTAACATGTGCTGGAATCCATTGGAGATGTACGTCATGGTGCTGAGAAATCTCTTTCATCTTAAACAGGATAGATATACTAGTTTCATCGATTGCAGAGGACCAGCTACTAAGATGTTGCAGGGCACTGCGGCTGTCCGATAAAATCCAGAGTTCTCCATAATCACTGTCGTAGGGTAAGGTAGCGTCAAGCCTCTCCTTAATCGCTATTAACTCGTTCCTGAAGACAAAGCAAGTGTCTGGATTGCGTCTGGACCCGTGCTCTAGAGAGGAGAATCAGCTAAATCATGAGATACCTCAAACAAAACTATTATTCATTTCAAGTCCACGTAAGCATTTTTCTAGAATATTTACCTAAGGCCAGTTCAACGTCTAGGCCCCTATTTCCATCTATCTTTTCAAGTATGAGTTTACATCAGGATACTCCATTGACATAGGAAAGAAATGTGAAACGAAGGGAAAAACACTCAGCGAACGCATTAATCGAACCTCTCTGGTGAGATACAAGAACCTAACGGTCACCGATAGAAGATCGGTTAAACACCGTAAATCAAACAGACAATACTGACAGACCATTACTCGAACTTATTAGATTTTTATTTTATTTCATATTTTATAGCTAGCGTTGGGAGGGGGCAGCCGTCTCAATTTTGAGTTTACGACTACCAATGTTCAACTCCGTAGCCATGTAATTTTATCCAGAAGACAAGGGAACTCTTGGATCAAGTATTGGGAGAAATTTGCATTCGCAGAGGACTTTTTGATGGAATTAGCCCACATTTAAGCTACATGGTGAGGAAAACCACGAAAACCTCACACGGTTAGCCAGACGGCAAGGGAACTCTAACTCATGATTCATTTACCACTGAGGTTATTTTACATCAGCACTGTGGTCGATGCGAGCCGTATCCTAGCCATAGCTGGGATTCTTACCCGGTTCACCTCATTGGGAGGCGAACGCTCTATCCCCAGAGCAACCACGACTCACTATTATTAGATTACAAATTATAATTAAAGTTTATATTGATGAGAGTAAAAGAAATAGATAGAAAGATATCAATCCAGATTACTTATTTTAATGATTGGCTTTTCACGTACTAAGTGCCAATCACAATGGATCAATGGGTTGATCTTAAATATCCAAAATAATTATTTATAATTATTTAATAAGTTACTCAGACACAAAAGCAATTCTTTCCCGAGCAAATAGACATTCAGTTCTTAACCAAACAAATACGGATGTAGCTATTATTTAGGAAATACGGTCCCTAATAATTTAGTTCCGGAGAGCGGTCAAAAAGCTGGGTGTCTTAAGATTGATTTGACTTTTTGCTAATTTAGTTATGTCTCGGAAAGCTTTTTAAGCGAATAATAAGTTTTTTGGAAAAGAATTACGAAATTTGTCTCGATTCAAGGATAATTCCATGCAAAAAATAATTTTTAATAATTGTTTATAATTATTTATTATTTATTTTAAAAATGTTCAAAAAATTTCGAATTTTAAGGTATGAAAATTTTCACATCATGCTAAACTATGTATATTTGAAATGACAAAATTGAAGATTTGAACTAATTTGGCCAAATATTTTTTGAGAAATAAAAGTTTGAGAATAAATATTTTTTAAAAAATTTTTTTAACTCGTAAACTATTTGTGTCAAAATATGTTGTTTAAACTTAAACTTACATTGTTTAAAAGGATATAAAAAATTTGCAATTCTTACAATTAAAAATTTTTCAACCATTATTAAATATAATAATAAATAATTATTAAACATTATTTTTTTAAAGGGATTATCTTTGAAAAAATAAGTTACCTAATTGTGCTTAATTTTTTTTTTATTTTCTCAAAAAGTTCCCGATTATGGGGAAGTTCGTAAAAATAAGATTAATGTAAGGTGTCCTGCCACTTACTAAATTATTGGGATTATATTTGTCAAATAGCGGCTATCCCCATATCTTGAAAGTAAAAAATCAGAATTTTTATACTTTATTTTATAGCCGTTGTTGAACAGCCGACCCGATTTTTAGGTTTACGACTACTAATGTTCAACTCCGTAGCCTTGTAATTTTGAACCCAATTCAGAAAACAAGGGAACTCCTGGATTAAATATTGGGAGAAATTTGCCTTAGTGGAGAACTTTTTGATGAAACTAACCCGCATTTGCGTTGCATGAAGAGGAAGACCACGAGAACCTCCTACGGTTAGCCTGAGGGCAAGGGGACTCTAACCCATTATCCGTCTACCACTGAGGATAATTCACGCCAGGATAATTCACTGTGATCTGTGCAAGCCGGATTCGGAATTCGTATCGACCAGCCATCGCCAGGATCGAACGACGGTTCATCTCAGGGGAAGGCGAAAGCTTTATCCCTTGAGCCATCGCGGCTTAAAATCAGAATTTGTCAAAAAAAAAATATATGTTTGTACAGAGAATGTACCTTTTTGTGTCTGATTTCGTAACTCAATAGTTAGCGCTAGTAATTAGTTGGCATATTTTAAATCAACCATTAAGATTGGCTCAATTATTAGATTCGATTATTAGAAGTCAAACTATTTTAGGAGATATCTTTTTTTGCTTATTATGTACACATAAAAATTAAAAAAAAAAAAGTTTCTTAATAATCGTAGTTGTCTGGTGATAGATAAAGATAGCTCAGTGCTCTCTGAAAATTAGCCAAAGCACAGTAAATTAAACAGACTATTAGTATACCATTGCTCGATCACATTTTTATTAGATCGATAGTTGAATTTAATACCATTTAAGCTCATGTTAAACCTACGGAAAAAACCTTCAACAATGTTTACAATGCAATTTTAAAATTTGCTGTAACTTTTACAAGTTTGTTTTTAATGAGTTATTTTACACAATTTTGAACGACAATTTTGATTTTACTGTTGTTTTGTTTTATAAAAACAAAACATTTACAACAAAGGAAAATAAAACACATCTCTAAACTGAACTTTTTAAATTCAATGTAAATTTTAATTTACTCATTTGCTTCGGATAAATTTTTTATATTAATGCAAATTATTTATTTATTATTTGGTACACATGCATACAAGCTTGTGAACTCTGTTACATAAGTGCGGTTAGTGAGACTTTGTTGAGTAGAAAGACAAATAGTAAATTTAGAGAAGGGACTGCACGGAGATGCAACCAGGGTTACGGCGGGAGTCGAACGCAGTACCTTCACGGAACAAAGCGTTTGGTGGTCGATATCACTTAGTCAGGGAGGCCCCTAAAATTTATTATAGGTGATTAGTTTCTTTACAATACAAATCGCAATTCGATATTAACAATGAAATAAAGTAAAAAGAATAGTGAATAATTTATTAACCTTCTGCAAGCAACTGACAATCCACATAGCGGATAGCAATATTTGCGCATTCAATTTCGTATTTATGTGGTGCCTCATGAATATGTAGTGTCCCTATGTTTTAATTTTAGCTCTTAGTTAAATTATGTAAACTAAATAAAATTTTGATTTTAAAGTAAAACAGAGATCATTGGAAATATCTACTGATAATTATTCACTTTTTAATTTTTATTTTGAAACCAGAACTAATAAAATTGTAAAAAAAAGTAAAATGTAGTGCCAGAAAAATGTAACCTCTGTTTTAGTTTTTTTTATAATAAGATTTATTAAACTGTAATTTTTAGAAGAAGTTTAGATATGTTTAATGGTTAAATAAAAATGACTTATGCTGATTGAAGAACAAACATGAAAATTGAAATTTTTTTAAAGGTATAAAAACTATTTTGCATAGCTTAATTTTAGGAACATAATTAGAATTTTGTATGTTAACAATGTTGGTTTTGATATCTCTGATGTCATGTAAACGAATCGTCTGTGATACACAGTATAAATGAACATTGAGAAATTTTAAATTGAATCCCGAGTTTCAATGAAACTATATTGGGAAAGAAAATTTATATTAATGTATATTTTACATAAACTTACTTTATCTGAAACGTTAAAAAGACTGGAATATGCCCGAAAAAAAATTTATAGTAGGAAAATTTCCTCAAAGTGAATTTAGAAATTTAACTTTGTACTGTAGTTTTCTTTTTAAAAATCACAATACATATGAGCGAATCTCAGGAATCATTAACATATATGTCTTCAAACTTTTCTTATAAATACATAACATAATAAGCGAAAATTAATTCTAATAAAATTACAGGAATAACTATGCATTACTAACTTTTAGATACGTACAGTTTTGATCGCGAGTAACTTGCTTTTGGCTTTCATTTCTTACTTCAATCCTACATTTGACAACTTTTCATGAGTGTCGCTTAGAGTGTTTAACATACTTTTTATTTTTTTTCAATATGTATTCTGTTTAAAAAAAACTGAAAATCACTTAAAACATAATTTAGTAGCTCAGCTGTACTATCATATTTTCTTGAATGATATTTTTTGTGAATATTAACGTTTGAAAACACTTAAAGTTTGTCACCAAATTTTGGCACGTCAAACCATAACCATCGAAAACTGAAAAAAAAGGTATACAATCCCATTCTGCGAGTTACAAGTTAAACTAATGATACAAGTTTGTTCTACTTTAAATAAGCTTTTGGAATATCACTAACATAAAACTCGCAGAATTGGATTGTATACCTTTTTTTTTTTTCAATTTTCGATGGTTACGGTTTGACGTTTATAAGAAAAGTTTGAAGACATATGTTAATGATTCCTGATATTCGCCCATATACATTATTTAGAGGGATAAAAAGAAGTATAATGTTGATAATCCATGATATTACAAGAAGCAGCCTTGTTATATTTTAAACGAAACATTTCTTGTAAGGATTTTATAATGTTTTAGAGTGCTTTTAAAGATCTAAGAGAGCTTTGTATTTTACTAATGTGAAAGAGAATCCTTCCTGGGATATTTTGAATAATTTCAAAAAATCCTAAAATAATATTTCAGATATTTTTAGATTTTATTTAAAAAAAAAACGGTGCCAGTTAAGGATAACAACGTATACAATTGCGAAATTATCAGCACTAAAAACTGCTTAAAGTCTATTGAACAATGAAATGGACCAATCGACCGATAACCTAATCTTTTGGTTAGAGAAAATTTTCGGAGCATTTTAGTTCTTCAGAGTGTTTTAACAAAATACTCACTTCAAATCTATCCATTTAATAAACTTGAGAAAAGAAGCGAAATTTATTTTGCCAGTTGTATGTCAAATTGCATTTTTGATTTGAATCAAAACTAAAATATGATTTGAGACATAATTTAAACTTTTTGCCTTTTTTAATTAATAGATAAAATTATCTATTACGGGACAATAATTTCGGGGCAGAAATTTTTGACATTTTTATTTTTTATATAAAATATTATTAATTGAGAAGGAAGTATTGTTAGATAAAGTACATAACACAGAAGTTTAAAGTTTTAAAGACAAAATATTAATAAAAGTACTTTATTTACTTAAAATGTAAGAAAATTTGGGAAAAATATTGTTAGATCAAGAGCATAACACTTAAGTTAAAAGCTCTAAAAAATAACAGAAGTACTTCATTTATAATATTTGGATAAGCCTATTAGAACACAGCATAATAATGGGTATAAAATTTGGATAAGACTATAATATAATGTCATTTAAAAATGCTTAGTTTCGTGAGATTGTGTAATTAATAAATAGAAATATGCTTATATTTGTTAAAAAACTAATTTTCAAATCAAAGAATTATTAAAATAAAAAAAAAAATGTTTAACTTAAAATATTTACGATAAATAACTGTATCACAAATTGATCAAAAATAAAAAGGTAATAACGTCCCTCTTTAACTATGCAGAATTTACCATTAACTGAAACAAATGATCAAAGATAAAAATATCAGAGTTTTGGGAAAAAATACCCTTCTTTGCTGCTTATACTTATTCTTATTTCAATATATTTCTAGCAATATTGTATGAATTTTAAAAAAAAATATCCGTTCAAAAGAGATTTTAGAAATCATAATGTTGCTAGAACTTGGATAAAAAATATGTGCATAAAATTGAAGATAGAAGATAGTGTATTCAAATTTACTTTCTTGTTTTGTTTGAAGAAGCTTTAAGAGCTGAGTAAAAGTACACGACTGCTCTAAGAGATGGCGCAGCAATCATCAGTTGAAACTCAGAGTAGGAAAAGTGTGTGATCGGATAACTGTTAGATCTTCTTCTATCATAACTGGCTTGTGTTGTGGCGGGAGCATCGGTCCGCTTCGAACTCATGTGAGCATGCGGAACACCAAGATGAGGATGCTTTCTATGATCAGTGTTTTTGCTACTCTTTTTACTGCTTCAGGATTACAGATCAGAAAACCAGGTAAAGATTTTAATAATTAATATAGACCGATGTAATTCTTATTCTGAATAAATTCAAATGATTGTGGAGGTATGTAATAAATTATGTTTTAAGTAAACTTTGTTTTAAATCTTGACTTTTCGGGAGTTGATGATTTTCCCATGCTAATGAACCCATTTCTATTGAAATTAATTGAATCTTTTAAAGGTTCTATCGTCATCTTTTAAAAAAATATGTTACAAGAAATTATGATTGTTATAAAATTCATAGTCTGTTGATAATTGGTAATTATTCATATTAGACAGTAGATGATCATGGTAATAGTAGAAAATTATAATAATAATGCTTGACAGTTATAGTAATAATTATAATAGATAATTATAATTAGAAATACTTTTGAGGTTTATTCATATTCGTAATTCATGTAAAATTAATTTTAAAATTTGTTTTGTCATCTTTTAAAGTTTTATATCATGACAAAAGTTGCAACTAATAAGATATTCCAAGTTTTATGATAATTTAAATGTCACCTTTTTGAGGTTTGTAAATTAAGATAGGAAATTATAATTTTTAAATAGTTTATTCTTCATTCGTGTTTGTTTTATTATATTTCTTCTAATGTGATAATTTTTTAATTTAGAAAAAAAGGAATGCATGTTTTAACATAAGGAAATGTAAAAATGTAACACATGAATTTTCTATTTGTCTATATTTAACGGAAGCTTAGAAAAACGTTTATTCTCTAACCTTTTTTAAATTATATTACTTGTTCTTTTATCTCGTTCAACTTTTTAAATTAGCATATTTTTTGTAGTTCAGAAAAACTGTTGTTTTAAGGTATGGTGGAGCCTGAGGCTGTTGCGCAACTAGGGGCCTTGCCTATACCAAATTAATTATAATATACCTATATTCAGAGATATTGACAGTTATTATAAAATTCAATACAAGTTATGCTTGTTGTACTAAAACAGAAAGCGAAGAATTTTTTTGAAATTTTTAATTTCTTACAAAAATAGTTACATTACGCATTTAAATACAAATAAGTGTCAAAGAATATTTGTTATGAAATTATAAATTTTAGGTAGTAGTGAAAACTATCAAACATGCAATTTTTTTAAAGGAAAAAAAAAGAGCATTTCAGAATTTTCCATTTTTATTTAAAGTGTTATATTTTGCTTTTACTTGTTATACAGAAAATGTTAAGTGTTTTGTAGATGATTACAAAAAATAAAAAAATAATTAGAAAAATCAAGCAATTGTGGCTAGAAGCAATAGAAGATAAAAGATAAAATTAAGGAATTCATTGAATGAAAGAAAGATACAAAATGACCAACTATCTTTTTTAAAAATCCATTTTCCGAATTCTTCTCTCAAAATACATTTTACTTTGACCTATAAAACTTGGAGCCCCTGAGAAACCTAAGAAAACTGGAGGGCCTGGGGATATAGCCCCAGTTGCCCTCCCGTTAATCTTGCCTTGCCTCGACTGAAAAAGAGAAACTATTGGAAAATGAAAGACATCCTATTAGCAAAATTTCTCTGTTTTTTATAGAAAAAAATTAACATTAACTTAAAAACTCAAATATTTCGATTTTAAAAGTCTTTTAACTATTAGAAAATTATGTTTATTTTCTTACTTTACTTTTCAATTGAGTGTAGTTTTTTTATGTAGTAAAATGCTTATTTTTGTAAAACAAATGCTTAATTCTTAAAAATTTGATCCCACTTGTGAGCCCCTGTCCAAAAATGAAAAGTCCCTTTTTTAGCATATTTTTATTATTTGTGATAGAAAACAATTATCTTCAGATTAAAGAACTAAATTATTTCGGTGCATAAATTTTTCGTTTAAAAAATACATGTTTTATTGCCTGAAACTACATGTTTTTTTCTCTAATTCGCCTTTTTAATTTAGCTTATTTTTTATACTTTGAAATAATTATTTTTTTAAACACAATCACTACTTAAAATTTTGCTCACATTTGTGATTCTCTCTTTGAAAATAAAACTATTTAAAAATGAAAAATACCCTCTAAGCATAAAAACTTTCTTTTGAAATAAAAAAAAATAGCTTAAATTTAAGGAACTCGAGTATTTGACTGCATACTTTTTTCTTAAAAATGTTTTAGTCGCTGGAGAGTGCAAGCGTCTTGAATTGGAAAAATTATTTGATATTTTTTTTATCAAAATGGCAAGATTAATTTCTCTTATTTAAACTATTTTTAAGAATGTAATATTCATGTTCTTTGGGGTGAATGATAAAATTGAAAATCATAATTAGATTATATTTTAAAATAATTGTAAAGAAAGTAACACAAAGAAAGTAACGGATTGCGAAAACGAAGTTTCAATCGTTCAGAGTCTAGACTGTCGGAAAATGTAATATTTCTTGAGATCATCTGGATGATACTCACTCACTCATTAATTCGAATAAGAATGATTTTAATGGATTACAATATGAAATACTTTTAAAAAATAAATTTGTATTAAAATGGTTTCCTGGATTTATGGGTTATGAAAAATATAGTTATAGATTTTTAAGTTATGAAAACATAATCTACAAACATATAAAATGCTATAATTGAAATATATTAAAACTGATGAAGCTTAAGAGTTTTTCTGGAATATAAAATTTTTAAGAATGGTGATATTCGTTTATAATGTAAACAAAATTTTCCATATCTTTGTGTTTCATCAATAGAAAAAAAATCTGGTAACAAGACTAAATATTTGGTTTGGAAAATAATTCACTATTATTTAGTTTTTCGTTCTGCATAAAAAATAATTAAAATGAATAGAATCAATTTATTCTTCCACTAGTATATTTGTTATGATCGAATAAAAAATTTCTGTTATAAGAATAAAAACATTGTTATTATCAAAATAAAATTAATTTATTTCGTCAAAGTTTATTTTTCACTTATATCATCTTATAATTGATAATTTTACTTAAAGACTTATTCATGGAACAAATTTTTCTTTTCCTTTCTTAAATGTCTAAAACAAATGTAATTTTCAATTGGATTGGCGAAACATTTATAGCAGTTTCGTGATATTAACATACAATGACGAGAACTAAAAAATGGCTTAATTAAACAGTTTTATATAAATTAAAAAAAATAAATCTCTCAAACTTTATAAGCTAATACAATATCGATATATAACTATTTTCAATCAATGGGTTCATTAGCTTGCTTTTTTGAGTAATAATTATTTTTTTAATGTTTTTATTATTTTTTTAAGCAACATTTTTAAGTAAATATTTTAGCACTAGTAAATTTAAATGTCATTTTCTTAATATATTTTTCTCAAAATAGCTTACGTAATTATCCCTAACATTTTAAAATTAAAATAATTGCAATAAAATATATTATTATGTTTATCGTTTAAGAGTTAACGGAAGTTTGTTTAATTTTATATTACTGACTGGAAAATTTGATTAAAAAATAAATAACACTTGCATTGACTACTGAGTTAAATTGTTTTTATAACTAAATTTCATATAAATAATTAAGAGAAATTTCACTGTAATGATTTTAAAAAAATATAACTTTCTTTTTTTTCTTCATAAAAAATTCAAAATATTTTTAAATATTTTGTTCTTTGAATTAATATTTTAAACTTCAAAGAAATAAACCAAACCATACTTTTATTCCGGACTCTTTTGTTTGGATATCAAAGTCAAATAATGGAACTTCGTTGTGTTTTGAGGCATATTTATTCAAGAGTATAATACGCATTAAAAGAGAATGCTACTTAAAGTGATATGGAAGGTAGAATTTCGAGACGTGGAATTCAATTTACTTTGTCATCAATTCTAAAGTTTTGCTTTTCGAAGTCAAAATTTTCGTTTCTTCCGGAGTGTTTCGAAACATGTATTCACTTCAACTTTCTCTGAGCACTCGGGAAGGATAATTAAAATCTTTGAAAGTTCTCCTTAACTCCTCTTTGTGTTAAGAGATAGTGATGCTGGTTTAAGTTAAGTCCTGTTTACGCTTGAAGCCATTTCTGTAATGAATATTTATATTTTCACTGAGGCTTGGTGTAAAATGGAATGGATGTTATTTTTATTTGAAAACTTTTAGGATGAAACTTGATCGAAGATTATTTAAATCCTGCTAAAGGAGGTCTAATACTTTATTAGGTAAAGAATCAATTGAAAATAAATCTATTGAAGAAATTAATTTTATTTATCGTTTTAAAATGATTACTATTTAAAGTTATCAGAAGTTCTCTCTAAGAAAAAACATATTTTTAATTAATTTGTTTTAAAAGTTGAAAAAAAGTATACAAAAAATTACAATTAAAGTTTTATTAAAGTAAACTTTAAAGAAATACACATAGATTATTTTTTTAATCTTGACTGTTTTGTTTGGATATTAAAGTCAAATAACGGAACTTCATTGTGTTTTGAGGCATATTAATTCAAGAGTATATACGCATTAAAAGAGAATGCTATATAAAGTGTTACGGAAGGCATAATTTCAAGATATTTAATTTAATTTACTTTGTCATCAATTCTAAAGTCAAAATTTTCTTTTCTTCCGGAGATTTTCGAAACATGTATTTGCTTCAACTTTCTCTGAGTTCTTTGAAAGGATAGTTCAAATCTTTGAAAGTACTCTTTAACTTCTTTTTGTGCTTAGAGATAATGACGGTGGTTTAAGTTAAGTCCGGTTAACGCTTGAAGCCATTTTTGTGATGAATATTTATATTTTCACTGTGGCTTGGAGTAAAATCGAATGGACGTGTTTTTGCTTTGAAACAGTTTGGATGACACTTGATCGAAGATCATTCAGAGCTTGCGAAGGGAGATTTGTTTAATATTTTATTAGGTAAAGACTGATTGAAAATAAGCCTATTAGAATAAATCAGATTTTTATTTATCTTATTATAATGATTTGAAATTATTATACATTGGAAAAAAATCTTTTCATTTAATTTGTTGTAAAAATTTAAAAAATAAAGCATACATAAAATTATCAAAAGTTTTAATAAAGTAAACTTCAAAGAAATATACCTAAACTATTCTTTTTATCTTGACTATTTAATTTGGATATCAAAATCAAATAACGGAACTTTGTTTTGCTTTGAGGCATATTTATTCAAGAGTATGATAGGCATTAAAAGAGAATGCCATTTTAAGTGGTACGGAAGGTAGAATTTCAAGATGCAGAATTCAATTAACTTTGTCATAAATTCTAAAGTTTTGGTTTTCAGAAGTCAAAATTTTCTTTTCTTCCGGAGAGTTTCGAAACGTGTATTCACTTCAACTTACTCTGAGCACTTGAAAAAGATAATTAAAATCTTTGAAAGTTCTTTTTAACTCCTCTTTGTGTTTTGAGGTAGTGATGCTGGTTTAAGTTAAGTCGTGTTTATGCTTGAAGCTATTTCTGAGATGAATATTTATATTTTCACTGAGGCTTGTTGTAATATGGAATGGATGTTGCTTTTGTTTGGAAACTTTTCGGATTAACTTGAACGAAGATTATTCAAAACTTTCATACTCGCAATGGTCTACTATCTAACTAAAGATTGTATAATAAAAAATGAACTATTAAAATATATCAGAATTTTATTTATCGTTTATAATGATTGTTATTTTAATTTATTATATTATAAAGAAAGATATTTATTTGATTTGATTTAAAAATTGAGAAAGAAAGCACGCATAATGTAAAGCTGTTTATAGTTCTCGAGTTCTTTATTTCAATAAACGAAATCCTTGTCTCATCAGTTCCTTATTTTCTAGTTTTTTATGATTTTTGAAAATATCAAAATTTATGGAAAGTAAATATTATTTTGAAATTTTGGGAAATGGAAAAGGACAATTTAAGAAAATGAAATAGGATTTGCTTTGTAATCAGTTTTAAAATTTTGTTTAGGAAGTCAAAAACTTTATTCATTCTTGAGAGTTCTAAAATGCGCTTGAATTTAATACGAGTATTCTGAAATAATTGCAACTCATTTTTAAAAATGTACTCTTTAACTCCGTACGAGACAGCGATGCTGGTTTGATTTAAGTCTAGTTTACACTTGAAACCATTTTTGTGATAAATTTTTATAGTTTCAGTAAGATTTGGTATAAAATGCAATGAAATAGATGTTGTTTTTGTTTGGAAATTTGAATGTAGATAATTGAAAGTGTTCAACAAGATATCATGAAGATATGTATGATATCGCATTCTGTAATGTTTGTTTGGATATAAATCTAATAAAATATATCATATAATAATTTATACTTATCGTTATATAAAGTTAATATCCAAAACTATTATCAACTGAAGAATGGTCTTTTTATTTTATTTGTTTTTAAAATTGAAGATGGCGAAACGCATTTAAATATTTGAAAGCACTCTTTATCTTTTCATTGGGTTTCGAAATAGCAACAGCAGCTTTAAGCTTTTGAGATAATTTAAAAAGAAATATTAAAAGAACAGGAAATTAAAATTGTTTCAAGAGAACTTATGAAGTAAAGAAAGACCTTTTTATGTAATTTATTTTTAAAATTGATGAAAAAATTGAAGCGTATTGGAATCTTTGAACTTACTCTTTAACTTTTTATTGGGTTTCGAGATAATAACGCTGGTATGAGTTAAGTCTTTTTTACTTTTCACGCTTTAAGATATCGAGGTTCGTAAAGAAAATTCAAATTATTAAAAGAAAAAAAATATTACAATAGCTTTAAAAGAACTTATAAACTAAAGAAAGTGCTTTTTAATTAATTCTTAAACAAAAACGATACTGAAATAATTTATTTTTAATGCGTAGCCATATTTTTTGCAATAAATTTTGTAATGTTTTTAACTTAAGAAACGAAAAAAATATAGCATTAAAATTGTTATAATTTTTATGCATGCATTTGATTATATAGAAGATTTTCCAGCTTATGCTTGGAGTAACTTTACTGTGAATAGCGATGAGTGTGCTCTATATTGTACAATTTAATAAAAAAAACTCTTATTTCTTATAGATAAGACTATAAGTTATATCTGTCGTGTCCAAAAGTTTAACTTTTGCAGAAATTAAACTAATAAAATTATGGGAAAAAATATTATAATAAACGAAAATAATATTGCTGTGGCTCACAAAATATTATTTAAAAAATTTGTATAAGCTTAAATTTTGTTAAAAGCTTAGAATTACATCATGATAAATAAAATAATAAAGTGAGAAAATTGATGAGTCTTTTAAAACAAAAACAATGAACAATGACAAACAGCAATTAGAAAAATGATGAACAACTAATTATAAATGAAGCAGTAATTTAAATCGAACATAAAGAAAGCAGTAATTAACGAACGTAAATCTCAATGCTATAAGTTTTCAAACTATCTAACGATATTTAAAAGAAATCTGTTTCATAATATTTAATCTTGCAACAAAAAATTTTCTTCATTGGTATTCTGGTGATCGTTAATTTCATGAGTGGCAGACGATTTTATAGGTTTGTTATAAAGTAAATATTTTTAATTTTTACAATACGCAAGACAATGTTTTTATTTATTAAATGGCATACGACTTATTTAGAAGAAATTGCTGTACTGATTGATATTCATTAATAGGTGCACTTTTATATTTGTGATATTCATACAGAAAGTGAAACCTAATCATCCATTTCAAATTATTATCAAAATAAACTGCTACTGTCACGTGATCATAGCAGAAAATTACCATTTCTTTTTCTCAAGTGTCTTTTGAATAGCGATTTATTTGATTGCTATAAGATTTTAAATGCGAATTTAATTAGTGAATGGAGAATTCTTCCTGTGAAAAAAAGTAGATTTCTGTTAGGATCCAACATTTTCCACAGGTATATATATGTTATGTATAAGAATTTTTTTAAAAATATGAATATATACAAAGAACAATTCTAAGAACTATTCTTTCAATTCTTCTTCTATGTGCTTTTGTTATTTATGTTATATGCCCAAAACAAGTATTACTTTTTCAAAATAACTCTTGATTTAAAAGTTAGGACCACAATAACCTTTTAAATATGAAAAGTTAACAGATTATCTTCAATGACCAATTTTAGGGAAAATGACTGAATTTGTATACACTATTTAGACATCGTTATTTCATATATATCAAAATGGCATTTTGTTGCAAAAATATTTCTTAAAAACGTAAGAAAATAGTTTTGAATATTTAACAAATTTTTTTTACCTTAGATGAATAAGTTTAAATTACTTGTTTTGTACATTTTTGTTAAAATAAAAGAGCTGGTTCGATCGTTACATTTGAGCATGCATTAAAATTTTACATATTTTTTTCTAAACATGTTTAACACAGCAAAATAAAAGTTGATATAATGGTATCAACTGTTGAAAATACTATCCAGTAATTATCCAGTTGAAAAGTTTTTATTTTAAAACTTTTGGAAACTATTTAAAAAAAAAATTTCAGACCAAAAAGGCTTGTCTTGGAAATTCATGCTGTTTTGGACAATGTAAAAATAAGAATAATTATTTTTTAAAGTAGTTTCCAAATGATTATAAGGTATTTCATGAAAATTCTTGCAATGACTTATGTTAATTCCTTTTTAGATTATAAATTTACTTTAAACATTTTACAGTATAATAAATTTAAATTTAATTTTATCGAAGTTTAAAATATAGACTCGTATTTTGCACCCAGCTTCGAGAATTACTGATAAATTAAGGATTTGCAGAGATATATTTTCCTTTCATAATTATGTGCCATTTGACTACTGGCCTTTAGAATTTTTTCTTCTTTTTTTCAACACAACGGTCTTATTATATGAGTTATCAAGCTAACTGAAAATAATATCATATTGATTTTTCAAACCAAAAATAAACTGACTATTTAAACCAAAATTATCAAAAGATGTGTTAGATTTGTTAAATACTATTTTTTAAAAAAAATTTTCGAACATTATTTAAAAATTATTTTAGATCGTAATGCAGAACTAGCTAAATTGTTATTTTTCTTCTACTGCAAAAAATTTTAATGCTTAAACAAGATAAACTCTTGAAATATTCAAACAGTATGATATTTTATCGTGTAAATTATATTTTTCTATACAAATTATATTTTACTATATAAATCAATTTCTGTTAATTTCATTTATAATTTCATCATATAAGGAAATTTTCATAAATAATTACAAATATAGAATTTTATAGATGATTATAAATAAGCAAAAAAATTTTTTTTTTAAAGAAGTTAGACAGGAAAAGTAGTAATATAAGATTTCACAACTTCGCTGTTACAACTTTTTAACCGTGCAAAATAGCCTCCATGGATGATATGATATCTGTATCCAGTGATATCTGTAACTTTGCAGTGGTTGACTTCCTTTTCCTATTTTTAAACCAATATTTTTTGCATGCTGCATGCTTGCTATTTAACTTAATAAATCTTTTTTGCAATACGTTTCTTTTTACTTCTTGTACATGGCCATTACATTGGTCATATTCTCATATAGAATGATATTTTTTAAAAAAGTGAGTTTCATTTGTGTGAGATTTTCTTCATACACGGAAAAAAAAATTCTGATAAATATAAAAATTCTGATAACGATTTTTTGGAAATTCTGGTATTATAGTTTTCATTACCAGATAATTAGTAAAAATATTTCTCTGAAACATACATTTAACCGTATAAATAATTTATTATGCCAGGCTCTAAAGTATCATGATAAAATAATTAAATTTTACCAAATTTAACACACATTGTAAAACGATATTTTATTTTAATTTTACC
The DNA here is from genome assembly GCA_949128135.1 of Parasteatoda lunata. Lineage (NCBI taxonomy): Eukaryota > Metazoa > Arthropoda > Arachnida > Araneae > Theridiidae > Parasteatoda > Parasteatoda lunata. Next base: position 48,761,044 of record OX421980.1, read on the forward strand.
AAAATCATCAATAAAGCGCTTTGCTAAAAATTACAGAGATTTTTGGTGTTTCATAGGGCCTAAAACCAATTAAATTTTAACATATTCTGGTAGTTTTGACCAGTCTTCTATTCTCGGTGTAGTTTTTCTAAAAAAAAAAAAAAAAGAATAATTTTGATGATCTTGAAAGATTCGTGTGCCATTTTTATAATAGTTTAGCTAAAAATTAGAATTATTTTCGAGATCTTAAAAGAATATTCTGAGAGTAGCTGAAAAAATGTTTAAACTAACAAGTAAATTTATGTAATGAAAAAAGTATTTTAATCCGTAAATAAATGCTGACAGGTTAACGTTTTTCGAATAAATAAGATGAAATATGAATAAAATTTCTTCAAGGAATCTTTCGGAGGAATGAAAAAATATGATAAAATTCTTGTCAGTTTTATTTTAAATAGTTTCTCCAAGCAATTCTTGGGGTTTCTTTATGTGATTGGAAAAAAAAAATTGAAGGGAAATAACTTTACGAGTTACCAATTTCGACGTTTTTATTGTATCTCCAATCATCAATTTAAATGTAAATCGTAAATAAATTACTAGTCGTACGAAAATTTTAGGCTTAGATTATTTAGAGGAGTGGTAGTAAAACCTTCAGTCAAGAGTAAAAAACGAAAAATTCTCTCTGAAAACTGAATTAGAATTCGACTAGGTTAAAATTTTCATTTCAGTTTCTTCATATTCTATGGTGTTAAACTCTAGAAGTTTTGGTATTGCTTCTGGCTATTTTGAAAGTATTTTAGAATTGTATATCAAACACAGTTTTTGAGAAAAGATTATTCAGTACATTTTTATGAGTTCAATTTTTAAAAACTTCTTTCATACTTTAATAAAGCTATTAAAATATATTTATTTGTGAATTATTGTATAAAGGATTTATAAGAAAATATTGCGACTTGTTACTTTTTGAAGCCTTTGGTAGATTAATTAATATCAAAAAGGTTTAATGTTATTTTTCAAATTACAGCCTATTATTAAGATTGGCATGATATTCGCCATTGTAATTTTAATAAAGGCTTTTGTTATAGGCTTTTTGTTATAGCGAAACTTTATTCCGGGTTCCACAATTTAATTGAAGAGGAAAAAATTTATCCTACATTTGAATATGGGCTTAAGCTTTCGGGAAATGCCTAAATACATGGTAATACACGGATATTTTAAGACAGTATTTGTTATCATCTTAATTTCATGATTAAGTTTCGGTGCGAAAAAAAACCCTGAGTACCCTGAATATTTTTTCATCTGATAATCGAATTTTTGCGTCTTGCATTTTTATAGATAAGATATAATCTCAATAATTTGTTGAATAAAAGTGCCTTTTTTTCTGAGTAAACTTCCCCTTTTTTGAAGTATTTGGATCGTTGACGACCTTCTAAATATGAAGGGTAACTCGAGTGTAACGGTCCTAGTTGTATTGTACTATGTTCATCATCGTAATGTAAATTAAAATCTGTGCTTATTTGAACAATATCTCATTAATTAATTATGCTAATGAATTCTTTAAGTATTATATTACTCATTTATACGGTGATGAGTCTATTAGAAAATGTTTTGTTTTTAATAAACTTTTAATACTTTCATTATTTGATTTTCATTTTTTCATTATTTGATGTCTAAAATGAGAATATTTAAGTTCTATTGAAAGAAAAACCAAAAATTATAAATAAAACTTTTTTCTTCTATTATTTCAAAAGAGTCGATATCTTAAAACACTTTTATAAATCGAAATTTTTTTTTTTCACATTTTTTTAAGTTCCTTTATTGCATTTATTTATTTTTAGTTTAAAATGTTCTAAGAAAGGGAAATAAGTTGTTTTTAAAGAAAATGATTTGTGAGTTTTGAATTCAAACTTTTCATTTAACGGATATGTAAGATTTAGGAATGAGCAGTTGATAATATCACAGAACATATTTTATTTTATACCAGCGTTGAACAGTCGACCCAATTCTGAGTTTACGGCTATCAATGTTCAACTTCATAACTTCTTAATTTTGAGCCCAATCCAGGAAACAAGGGAATTCATGAATAAAGCATTGGGACGAACTAGCTCGTGGAGGAGTTTTTGAAAAAACTATCCAGCATTTGCGTTACAAGAAGAGAAAAACCATAAAAAAAACTCCCAAGGTTAGCCCAACGGCAAGGAAATTTGAACCCATGATCCGCCTACTACTAAACATATTTTGCGTCAGTACTGTGGTCGGTGCTAGCCGGAAGTAGAATTCATATCAAACAGCCATCACTTAGTTTCACTGAGAACGCTCTATCGCCTGAGCAACCAGGGTGAAGATTTGTATTGATTATTAATTTGGGTGATGAGCAATTACAAAAAAATTTAATTTTTTAACTTGTCAATATCATTAAGACTCAAGTTTTTTTTTCTTAAGTTTTAGCTTTCGTCTTTAAAAATAATTAGATGACTGTTACGTAAAGAGATATAAGTTAAAACTTATAAAACACTCTGGGATTAATTAAAATAATGATTAAAATAATTAAGCTATGTAATAAAAATTCTAATTTTTTTTTTATGTTATTAAACTTTAAGACTATAAATTTTTTAGTTTGTAAAAAATATTTGGTTTATATGATTAGCATAACATATACAAAGGCAGTGCGGATAAAACTTGAGAGCTAAAAATATTTCAATTTCAGCAAAAATTCGAGTATAAACATATTTATTTACAAAAATCATAATAGATTAAGAAATTAAAAAAAAATATTTGGTGAAGAAAAAAAAATCTAATTTATAAATACGATTAGACATTCTGAGTCTTATTTTTTAAGCTTCTCTCTTAAAATCGATCCTATTTTCCTAAACATATGGGTAAATGTATATATCTTAAATAAAGAATCATAAAAAAATAAAGAACCATAAGGAAATAAAGAACCACTTAAGAACTTTTTAGGATAGATTTAAAAAAATATGGTGTAGGAGTAAAGTAAATATTACATTACTCGTAGATAATATAAATAAAAGAAATATATATTCGATATAATAAGCTGAATATGTTATCTTCGAGTGAAATGAGCTATTTTAAAAGTAAATTCAAATCTGGAACTTGAATAATATTAAAAAGAAATTGAAGAGTTTTTTTTTTAAAAAAGATGCCCTTTTAAATTTATCTCCAAGATAACGTTTTTTCATTTATATCATAGGAAAAGCATTCCACAGGGATTAGCTTAAAAATATAAACCAGTATGTATCTAAGATATGCTTTATTTATTCAAAATTTTCCCCAAAATAATAATAGATTTTTTTTTCACTTTATTTTGACAACCAAGATTTATATATATATAAATCTTGGTTGTCAAAAGATTTATAAATATATATATTTAAATCTTGGTTCATATGTATACTTTCATAGAAGCTTATCTACTCCACCTCCAAATAAGAGGACTTTTATAAATATACTGGGTAGTTTGTGTTTGTGTATTTTAAACATTTTAGTATTTTAATGTTTAAACTAGATAATCAAATAGAGCAGTATAATATCGTAAATTTGATAAAGAAATTTTCTGTTTTTACTTATCTTGTTCTTTAAAATAAATATAAGAATTTTAATTAAACTTTAGAATAGTTCGAAGAATTACAATAATTAGTTTTTTTGTGGAATTTACTTATAGTGAAGATATAGAAAAATTACAAAAATGAAAAAATACATTCAGTAGGATTCGATAAGAAGTTTGTAACAGAAGAAGAGTAACTTTGAAAAATGTAAATAAAAAAATGACTTTGCTAAAATATAAATTAGTTTTACCTTCATTTTTACAGGAAACATTTTCCTTTTTTGTTGAAAAATGTAAAAAATGTTCTTTTTCGTTTTGCTTGATCATCATATTATTATTGCTTAAACATAATCTTTATAATACAGACTGAACAAAAATTATCGGTCCAATAACGTTATTTCTTAGATTTTTTGAAAACTTAATTTTGAATTCTTGGAAATAAAATTGTATTAGTAATAATAATACAAAATATAGGCTACAGTCTGTATTTCTTTATTTATAAAAATGTCATATTGCTGTACTGTGCGACTTTAAAACAAACGACTTTTTTTAAAATTTCGTTTTCTCAAGAACTATTGGACCAATTTCACTCAAATGCTGTAATTTGTCATGCAAAATTGCATTCTTTAAAATAATATAGAAAATTATATATCTCAAAACTATTTTCCTCGTTAAAATTATAAATCCCAATAATAATTTACTAAAAGTTATCATTTGCATAAAGATATCTTTGGATAAACGAACTTTATTATTGTGTGCAAAATTGTTTCCATTCGTTTATAAAGTTCTCGTGATTAATCGAAATTGACAAAAAGTAAAATGAGCATTAAGGGGCGAAATTTTAGACAGCTTTTCTGACCAAACTGTTAGGATCATATTTCCCAGATGGCGACTATCTTCTATATTTTGGGGGTCAGAAATCCAAATCCTTTTTTAAAAAGGTTTGTATATTCAGAGAAAGAACGTTTCAGTGCCTGATTTCATATTTTTAAATATCGCCTGCACTAATTAATTAGCATATTTGAGGTCACCGCCTCAAACCACTAAGACTGAATCCCAGAACGTGATGATGTTATCATTAGATCAAAAACTATTTAGGGTGGTCCGTATTATTCATTTTCTTCCTTTTTGCGTATTGTACATAGTTACAGTATGCAAGTTAAGATAAAACGTTAGGATTTTTCTTCAATACAGTTGTAAAATACTGGTCTTGTTTTATTTTAACGAATCTAAGAGCTCTCGCATCAAACTGAAAAGAAAATTCCATGAAATGTATAGTGTAAAGGACATTTTTTCACTTAAAAAAATGGCTGCTTAAATTTTTCTAAAGCTTACTGCCTAAAGAATGTTTTTAAAATAGCTGGCCCAAAACTTGAAAATCTTTCCCTTCAGAGAATCTTTTTCCGTAATCTTTTCCGGAATCAATGTCTGATCTTTTCGAAGTTATTCATTGAGTAGTTTTATTCCCTCTAAGTTTCGAAGGAATATCAAAGCGTATTTCAGTTCAGTTTCATGAATGATAAAGAGTCCAATTTATGAAGCCGAATTGAAAAATATTTGAAAAATATTTTTCTGTTTCAGAAAAAACTGTTTATTGAAGATAAAATTTTAAGTAAACCAATGTACTGGAAGATGCTTTGAAAAATAATGTTATATAAATATATGGGTGTTATTTATATATAGAAATATTTCTTTCAAAACATTAAGAACTTTATACTTTATTTTCAGCATTGTTGTACCCTCGCTATTTATTTAAAATATTTAAAATATAGTTTCCCGGCTATATCTTTAACAGTTTGTATTAATTGAACATAGCAATTTTCAATCCATAAAGTTTAAAATTAGCATTTTTTTTCAGTTTTTATTGTAGAGAATTTATTAGTTTGAAGCCTACAAAAATATTTTTTTAAACTTTTTAGCTCAGTTTAAAATTGATTAAGATGTCCAATATGTAACATTAAATTGTAATATGATTAAAACATAATTTTCAATTTCAGAAAAAAAAATATTTAATGAAGATAAATTTTTAGAAAAGCCTAAGTGTTAGAAACTTTTAAAATATTGTGTTCTATAAATACATAAACATAGCTTAGTTTAAAGCATTTTTTTTTTTTAAACTAAGAATTTTACTTTCAACATTTCTGCTGACTAATTCATGATGAGATACTATTCAGAAAAAGAATAAAATAAATAAATAAAAACTCAATGTATAAAAAATACGATCTCAAGAATACGCCATTGAGCAGTTTTACTGGATGGCTTATATTCAGTAAAGCTCTAGAAATATTATGAAAAATTCATACTATTTATCAAACTATTAATTTTAAAATTAGCAATATTTTTTAAGCTTTTCTTATGGCAAATTATTTCGTTTGTTTGAAATCAATAAAAAATATCTTCTTTATGTGGAGAGCAAAATTCTGGTAAAATTACCGTACTGTATGGTAATGATATTTCAGGTAAAATAAATCATAATTCTGGTTAATAAAACCAAAATGTACGATGTTTAAACTATACAATTGGTAATTTCTTCAATTTCATTTGGTAATCTTCATACCCGAAATTTTGGTTTTTGAAATTATAGTTCTTATAACCACTCATTTAGTAAGAAATACAAAACTGAAAAGAAAATCTAACGGAATAAATGCTTTTTTCGCCATGCTCTAAGATATGTTAAATTACCCGATTTTACCACATTGACCAAATTTTAATACATATTATAAAACCGTATCTTATTGTTAATTTTACTACCAAAATCCTAACCAAATAGCTTCGGTAAGATATTTGAAAACTATTTTTAAAATATCTTAGCGAAGCGATTTGGTTATTCATGATGCATTTTATATTTTATATATTTTATTTACATATATTAAAATATATTTATATATTTGATATATATATATATTTTATAATATAATAAATATGTTTTAGTTTTAGAAAACAATGCTTAGTGAGGATACATTTTTAAGGAAAACTAAGATCTAGAAATGATTTTAAAATATTATGTTCCATAAATATATAAACATAGCTTAGTTTAAAGCATTTTTTAAAACAATTTTTTAAATTTCATATTTCATTTTCAACATTTCTGCTGGCAAATTAACGATGAGCTACTAATCAGAAAAAGGAAAAAAATAAATAAAAACTCAAGGTATACAAATTACGATCTGTTGAATACGACTTAGAGCGGTTTTACTAGATGGCTTATATTTAGTAAAGCTCTAGAAATATTAAGAAAACAAATACCATACTATTTATAAAACTATTAATTTTGAAATTTGCAATATTTTATAAGCTTTTATTATGTCGGATTTCGTTTGAAATCGATAAAAAATATTTGCCCTATATGGAGTGAAAAATTCCTTTAAAATTTCCGTATTGTATGATAATGATATTTTTAGTAAAAAAAATCATAATTCTGGTTAATAAAACCAAAATATCCGGTATTTAAACTATTCCACTGGCAATTTTCTTCAGTTTCATTTGATAATTTTCATAAGGTAGCGGTCCACTGGAAATTCTGATTTTCGTAATTCTTGTTCTTATTTCCACGCATTTAAAAAAATATTCAAAACTGAAAAGCAAATTTATCCGAATAAATGGTTTTTAGGCACGCTCTAAGACATCATGATAAAATTACCACATTTACCAAACTTTACTACATATTATAAGACTATATTTTAATGTTAGTTTTACCAAAATCATATTCAAATCACTTCGGTAAAACTTACCGAAAATTTTGGTGTTCCCCTAGAGCTAGAAACACAGTAAATTTTACCATATTCTAGAATTTTTTACCATTCTTTTTTTCTCAGGGTAAACTTCTGATTAAAAATATTTAATATATAAAAATATTGCGTTGATTGATATTTAATTGAATTTATAAAAAATAATAATGATTTTGACCATTATTTTTAACATTTAATTTTTTCCCTCAATTAGAGAAAAAAAATATTTTCTTATGGTTTGAGTTGCTTTTCAGAAATAATATTCTTTTAACGCATTTTTACTCAACTTGCTTATTTAGTGAGTAACTTAATTAATGGTCACACATTCTTATCAAAAAAGGGAGGTTTTGAGAGAAATTAAGTATTTGATTGCATGCAACTTTTATGGAGAATGATGTCATCTTTTATAAATGTACGAAATATACAAATATTGTTACAGTTTAGATGTGTAATACAGCAGAAGTCTTGCTGCTCTGCACTTTAAAAAAAATCTAAGTATATTAAACAGTTTATTGGTAATGTTGGTATTCGAGTTGTAACCACCACTTTTGAAAAATTATCATTTTTCGCTACCAGTTGATCGATTTAACGAATTAAGAGTATTAGCGTTTAAGTCAGCACATTACATTTCAGTTCTAGTCAGAATAAACAGAGGTTTTAATTATATAGAATGCATTGTCACACTGAGAAAAAATGTTTGGTAAAGCTGGGAAATTTACCGTGTTTCTGGCTCTATGGGACTACCTAAACGTTTGGTAATTTTTATCGAAGTTCCTTGACAATGATTTTGGTAAAACTAACAGTAAAATATAGTTTTATACAGTGTGATAAAATTTTTGAAAATATGGTAAAATTTAATAATTATATCACGATACCTTAAATCATGGCATAAAATCCATTTATTCGGTAAAATTTACTTTTCAATTTTGTATTTTTTACTAAATGTAATAAGAACAATTAAAATTTGAAAATCAGAATTTCCAGTAAACCGTTTTCACATGAATGGAAAAATGGTTTAAATACTCACATATAAATGGTTTAAATACCGTATATTTTTGATTTTGTTAACCAATTATTTTTACTAAAAAAGTCATTACCATACTGTGCGGTAATTTTACCAGAATTTCTTTCCTCGTGCAAATTTGATACTGATGCCTTGAGGGTTTTTTCAGATTAGTAACTCATGATGAGAATCAAACTAAGAAAAAGTTCTTTTTCACTGCATTAAAGTTTCTCTTTTAACTTATCAAAAGCAATCTAAATTTATTGATAATACAATCTGAGGGGTACAAAGTGCAATCATATTTTAAAGTTTTTTTTATACCATCTATGTGTTCTTTATTTCATAAATGTATTAAATTCAATTATATCTTAACACTCTAAATTATTTTAAGCCCCATTGACTCCAAAAAACGTTAATAAAACGCAAAATAATTATGCCTCTCAACGCGTTTTACACAGCTGGTCTCAAATTATCTTACTATTAGAATGCATGAGTTTTATTATTCAGAAATTATTACCATGCTCATGCGGTGAAAATCATTTTAGTTTTTATTTAGGTAGAGCTAGAATATGTACTCGTTGTGGAATAAATTTTTATAATCTTTTTAGCAGAGAAAGTCGGATGCCCCCCTCTTAGCACAAAAGGTATGAGTGAAAAAATGAAAAAATTTTTTTAGATACTTATAGCAAATAATAATGAACAATTTTAAATATCTAGTTTAAGCTGTAGTGCTTTTTTTAATCAACTTGTAACATGCATATTCCCCTGCATAAAAAACTGTACTTTTTAATTTTAATAACAAGCATAAAATTTAAATTTTTCTTTAAAAAAATCCATTAAGAAGCCCTTGTTTTGTGATACAATACTAAGTCAACCAGGAAAATGTTTATAAACTTTTTAGTAAATAGTATTATTGATACAGCACTTTCTTATTTTTAAAAAAAAATGCTTTGTCAAAATTGCTCTGTTTTTTATTTAAACTACCGCTTTTGGAATTGAATGCATGCAGAAAAAAAAGCATGAGAAAATACCAGAATATAGTAAAATTTACAGTGCTTCAAGATAGAAATTCCATAGGAATGAAAAAAACGACCTAACGAAAAGTTTCAATACCGTATATTTTAGTTTTATTTACCAAAATTACGTTTTTAAAATTTTTTTTAATCAAAAATATCATTACCATTCAGTTCAGTAATTTTACTAGAGTTATTTTCTCCTTGCATGAACTTATTAAAATCTGCATTTGTTTATGTTCCGAAAAATAATATCTATATGGTATATTTTTATATAATATATATTATAGTTTTGATGTGAAATATAATATTTGTTATTTCCCGAATAATAATATCTAGCGTGAGTATGATAATATAATTAGACAGGTTTATAAGTTTTGACCGGCAGTGTTTTTTAGAATAATTTTTTTTTCACTTTTGACAATGCAGTATTAAAATTTTTTTAAACTCTACATTATCCATAATAAATACGTACGCTTTGAAGATTGGTATGTTTTAATAATCCCTGTGATTTTCTGGTTTAAATTATTTTTTTTATTGTTTAAGAACTTAAAATCCAATAAGCATTGGAAATTTTAGAAATATATTTTTAAAGTTTTAAATGGCTTATTTTTTAGGATTTTTTTAAAACTTAAAGAAATTTTTACATTAAATTAACATGCTTACTACTTAATTTTATTGTTTTCGCGTCGAAACTTTTACGTTATCGACACAAATATCTTTACCATCTTTCAAATTAGAGCTTATGCAAAGTGTATAAAAAAGGAAAATATTATTAATCCCAAATTCAACTTAAATTCAGTTAATTGAAAACGATAAGCAGCAAAATGCTGCACATGCATTTTGAGATGCAAGCTTAGCATGGGCGTGACGAATTACAGAAAGAGTATGAATGGATTTTATTTATAGCTGTCGGCAAAATAGTAAGCCCCGTTTCCGTGACGGCGCCAAATGCTGCCGATTCGCTTGATGATAACAGGATAGTTTTTCACACGTTGTTTCATTAATTCTGGCTTCCTGAAAACAATATGAATGATCTTAGCACTGTTGAAAAAGATGGATGCTTTTTTTACGATTCTCGATTTAGAAAAAGTTTTTACTGATAACAGTTGCGTAAGCAATATTATGTAAAAAAACATTTGCGCTTGCGAGCATATTTTTGGTTTTGGCTATTACAAGTTAAACATTATACGAAATATATCAATGTTTATAGTGCGTTTATTGATTGTTTTTAATTGAAATTAATACGGGCTAATATCATTGAAATTTTTTTATTTTAGAAAATTGAGAAAATTTACAAATGACGTTGCTGTATTGATGAAAGTTCACTGAAAATTTGTTAGTTTGATTTCAAATCAGAAATATAAACTATTCAATATCGTAAAATGTGAGAGAAATTTTTAAAAAATATCAAAAATAAGCAAAATAATAACATCATTATAGATTGCAAAAGCAAACAAACTTGTTTTGACATTTAATATTTATAGTTAATAGTGTACTGTTAATAATAAAGAAATGTTTGACATTGCGTAAAAAAAAAAAACAAACATATCGAGCTACATAGGGAACTATTTAACTAAGTTGCATTGTTAAAATAATCAAAGTATGTAAAATAGATGTTAAAATTTATTGTATTTGATTTTGACGAAACTTTTTATGTGCACTTATGTAAATGTTATGAAAGGCAAATACATCAGAATAAAAACGCTCATTTCGAAGGAAAACGCAAAATAAAAACTGTTTGAAAAAGTAAATATTGAGTTTTAAATCATATGCAGGCATAAAAATCCACTGAGAATGAAAGCTAAAAATGCTTTTGCTAAAAAGTATTTTAAACAGTCATCGTTTTTAAGGATGATAAATTGAGCGAGAAAAATTAAATAAAAAAAAAAAAAAGGAAGAAAGAATAGAAATTCGTTTAGAGGCAAAAAAAAAAAACGTTGGTCAAAAAAACATAAGGAATTTTTTAGATGGAATTTAGAAGTTGATTCTGAATTTTTGTGTGATCTTTTAGCCAAAAGCATCTAACACCACAGCACATTTTTTGCATGAAATTCTTTTTTATAGAATAAGGATTTATTTTGCTCCATTAGCCTAATGGCATTTTCAATACGTCACAAACGCTTATTCTTTGCGCTTATAATTTTAAAGTAATATGAATTAAAAAAATATTGATTTTAAGTTCTATACCAAACAAATTAGACTTTAACTTAGTTAGAACGTGTTTTACAAGGGAAAATATTTTTTTTAATTGAAAAGGAATATTTACTCTTTTCTTTCTTAACATTTAATGCTTTCTTTTGTTTTTAAAAATTAAACTTTTTCCTTTTGAAATTATGATCAAGATGATACACATGACTCGTAAATCAAATTTATTTTCAAATACTCTTTAATGGTAAATAATAAAATATAAATAAAAAAGTATATATAAAAAATAATTAACTTTTGTAAAGTTTTCCATCGAAACTATCAAAATTTTTTGGGTGTATGTACCCGAATGTTTTAGTATTTTCTATAGATTTTGTATTAACTGCAGAATATAGATATTTTTTAAAAGTTTAAATGTACAAGACGTCAAAATTTATCACATCACGTTTTCCGTTAACTCTCATAAGTGCACTGATAAAAGAAGTGTCGTCGAAACTTGCAAAATATGGTAAAATTTACCGTTTTTCTGGCTTTTTAAAAACACCTAAATAAACACCTATGTAATTTTAACCATAGCACTTTGATAATGATTTTTGGAAAAATTAACAATAAAATATATTTTTTTTATAATGCTGGTTGGCAGTAAATGTTGTAAAATTTGATAATTTTACCAAAAGTGTCGGTAATTTTAACAGTACTATTATTATGCGAGATAATGCAAAAATGTTGTGTCTGATAACCTCTAGTTTATTTAGTAAACCTTCAGATCCTCCTTAGGGATGTTTCCCAGATCATCATCAAAAGCTCATTGTGAAGCTCTAGTGTGACGTAAATATAGTACTTCTACTACTGTTTTGTAAACACTTGGGGACTTGTTTTGGTCGGTTAATTGTTTTCATTTCTATGTAAACTATAAGCTAACATCTACCGAATTTTAAAACTATAAAATCGGTGTATTTGTAAATATACAAATGTTTGTAAATTTAAATCCCATTATAAAGCTGAATGTGTAACAAAAAATAAATATATTTGGTTTAAATTCATATGCAGGGTCGTGTGCTTAATATAAAAAAATTGGCTTGTTTCTTGTCAAATTGAAGAAAAAAATAGTACAAAAATGAGAACGATAGCACAATATATATTTCGAGCACGATACTTTTACCCTTCGGAGCGTTAGGTCGAAAGAAAATACTTATCGGCAGCAGAGACCCAGTATGCTTGTAGTACTTGAAACTAATTCTAGAGGCTTTCTTTACCGCGATATCTAGCGTTTTCGCTAACCGTTGTGAATCATAGATGTAGTGAGATCGAATCCCGCTATAAAACACCGAGACATGATTCTTGCTGTTCTTCATAAATTTACGCTTTCGGTTATTAAAATTGAAAATAGCTTTCAAGCCAATTTTTTTTTGCATTTACAAAGAAACTGTGAATAAATAAATAAATCCATCTACAGTCATAAAAGTTGCGGAAAACAGACACCATAGCTTGATATATCCAATTGACTGTTAACATAACGAACGGAAAAATGACCGAATAGATGTCTTAAATACAGTGAACTACAGTAAAACAGTAGATCCAACTGAAAGAAAAAACGCCTTTTAAATTCTTCTTCATTTACTCAAATTAAAAATAAATCTTGTAAAATTCTTCAATTATACCAAGGCATAATTGAAAATAATTATGATAAGTGTCTTTAATAGTTGAATTTCAAATAAAATTTATTGACTAATTTTAGAAAATGTTTTTATTAAATATGAAAATAAATTCTAATTGATCCACAAAAAGAGTAAGAGTTATAGTTTTAATAAAATACCAAAATGAAGCTTGTGTTGTAGGAAATAAGCATTTTGTAAAACATCTTTGAAAAACATTTCTTACATGGTATATACTCATTTTTCTTTTCAAGTACATTCCTTGCTAATGGAAAAAGTAATTCTGTACAAGAAGCTTTCGGAATGTTGTAGAAATCAAAGCCTTTGATAAACATGTATTGATAGAAATAGGAAGACAGCGCAGTAAAATAATTACAGAAAAAAGAAAATATGTTGTGAAAAAGAGAAAAGTAAACTAAAAACACACTATTTCTATAGTTGCTTTTAGCACTTTCGATTGTTTTGCAAATAAGTTACCATCTCTAAGTGGATCACCTTATTTTTTCTTCACTAAATTCTTTCCCGGTATTTTCAGCAATTCTTCAGATAATTCCCAATTCTTGAAAAAATATAAAACAAGTTCTGATAGGTAAGACGAGGAACATTTTTATCTAAAATTCTTTTAATCTCAGAATTCAGATAAATAATTGAGCTATTTAAAAGAATTGCTTTTCAATATAAAGTATTTATAGGCAATAATTTACGAAATGAAATGATAAAGAAGTCATGTTACTAAGTTACTTTTGGTATTGCTAAGATTTTTTTTTTTAAAAAACATAATAAATACCTTTGGTAAATTTCGTAACTCTAATTTCTAACAGCACAGAATTTCACAATTACATTTATCTGAGTAACATTTTTTAACACAGAATATCATTTGGTTCAATTTACGAAATAATACAGAAATCAACTGTGCAGACAGAATTGTTGAAAGATAATGAAAGCCAAGAGTTATTTTTACAGGGCTGCCACATGTCTAATAAATTTGTAATAATGGTACAAAAATTACTTTGTAGGAATTTTAATTTTTAAATACCAATTAATTTTTAGATATCTGAATAGGAAATAATCCACTGAAAAGGTACATGACATGCATTTTTCCATTTTATTCATCCATTTATCTATTTTTTTAAAAATAAGTATTTCAAGCTTCATTCTTTTTTTAAATACGCATTTAAAGCTTTATCTATTTTGTTAAATACGTATTTTAAGCCAAATCCATTTTCTTAAATACGCATTTTAAGCTTTTTCCATTTCCTCAATTACTCATTATAAGTTTTGTCCATTTTATTAAACACGTATTTTAAGCTATGCCCAGATTAAAAATCTTACTAAAAATATAAATATTTACAATATTTTGTTTGGGCAAATATATTAATTGAGTTTATGTATTACGGTATTACGTAGGGGACAAGACCATAAAATTGCTCTAGACTTGTATTTTTCAACAATTTTTGCTAGACTTGAAATGAAACTGGAAATACATTCATTTTCGCATTATAAAATGGTCTACTGTTATTCGACTTGATTATACCCTGTTTCCAATTTTTAAAATGCTTATTCTAAACAAAATTTATTAGTAAAAGCTTTTTAATATTTTGAATGAAATGAAACTGATTTAAGAAAAAATATTAATATTTATATAGTTTGGGCAAAAAGAGCTTTATTTAGGCTTTAAATGTTAATTTCTTTTAAAAAAGTACATTAAGCCGTTCAATCAAGTCATATTTAAATTTTTAAAAATTTTGGCTCTAGTTTTTAAAAATAATTTCATTTGTAGGCTGTTGAGCAGAGGCCGCCCACGTAAAATCAAAGAAGAAAAAAGTGTTTAATTCAGACAACACTGCATCGTAGTTGTCATATTCGGCACTGTTTCGTCTATGCCAGACTTTATGTCAGTGAACCTTATAAAAAGTTTACTAGCTGGGTATCTGTCGCAACTGAATCAATGGAAGTCGTCGGATTTTTACGTAACTTGGAAGAGTTAAAAAAAGTTTTTTAGTCATTCTTCGCTTAGTATTTTTCAGTTACTTTTTTTTATTTGAAGTTTTTCCTGCCACTATCCTTTTTTTTATAGATAACCTAAATGATTGCTATTAAATAGCACATATAGACTAAATACGCAGTCCAGAAGATCAGAAGATAACTTCTTTAATTATAAGGAAGAGTTAGGTATTGTTTTTGTAAAGATATATTTTTTAAAGAAAACTAATATTGAACAGGTAATTTTTCACAATGATTGAACATATTATAGTTAAAAGTTTGTACTTTTGCAATTGGTTTAGTATTTTTCAGTTCCTTTTTTTTTGTTGTTGAAGTTTTTTCCCTGCCACTATCCTTTTTTTGCAGATAACCTAAATGATAAATGATTGCTATTAAAAATAGCACATAGACTAATTACGCTATCAAGAAGATATACACGTAATTTTTCACAACGATTGACCATATTATAGTTAAGTTTTTGTACTTTAGCAAGTTTTTGGGACTGCAGTTTTCTAAAAATTGGTTCGCCTCTTTTGGTGCTGCTCAAGGGCCAATGTCTTTATGGATTATCGAGTACCCTTGCTATCAAATAAACTTAGGTAGAATTTCTATGTGAGGTAAGTTTTTATATTATGTGGTATAACTGCAAAATAGGTTTACTTTAAAAGTCTGAAATACAGGCTTATTTTTTTTATTATGCCTAATTCTAGTCATTGATTTTTTAATCTGAATTTTTTAAATTTCGTGGATAAAAAAAAATATGTAAAACGTTCTCATGAATTATCCATTGAAAAATAAAATGATAAAAAGGGATTTTTTTTGTATCATAACACAGGGTAAAACATCAAGAAATAATAACTTGTAACTTTTGATAAATCAATCTCTTTATTTTTAATTTTTCACTTAATTTTTCTCATTAATGTTACTCAAAAGTGTTACTTTTGAAAGGATATTTTGCAAGTACTTAACTGTTTTTATACATTGAGAAAAAATATGGTCAAAACTACCAGAATATGTTAACACTTACCTTGTTTTCTGGCTCTATGGAAGTGGCGAAAAAGTAGAGTGATATTTACCGTAGCGCTTTGGTAACGACTTTTGGTAAAATTAACAATAAAATATGTTTTGATTACCATGCTGTTTGGTCGTAAATGAAGTGAAATTTAAAAACGTATCAAAAGAGTTGGTCATTTTTGCAGTAGTGAAATTTGAGATAACGTAAAATTGTTCAGTTTGATAATAGTTATCTTATTTAGTACACATTTATTCACACTTTTTATAGTTGGTTTTCTGTTTGAATTTAAATGTAAGCTATTTTATAACCATAGTTGAGCAGTCGACCCAATTTTAGGTTTACGACTACTAATTTTCAACTCCGTAGCCTTGTAATTTTGAACCCAATCCAGAAAATAGGGGAATTTCTGGATCAAGTATTGGTATAAATTTGCCTTCGTGGAGGATTTTTTGATGAAACTAATACGCATTAGCGTTAAATGGGGTGGAAAACCACGAAAACCTCTCACGGTTAGCCTGATGGCAAGGGGACTTTAACCCATGATCAGTATACCACTGATGATATTGTTTATGTCAGCACTGCGGTCTTACCGACCGCAGTGCAGAATTCTTATCGACCACCCATCGCAGAGATTCGAACCCTGTTCAGCTGATTGGAAAGTGAACGCTCTATCCCCTGAAGCAACGTCGGTTCTATATGTAAGCTCTATTATAATTATGATTGTAATCGTTGCTGAACAGTTGACCCAACTTTGGGTTCACGACTACTAATGTTCAACTCCGTGGCCTTGTAATTTTGAACCAATCCAGAAGACAAGGAAACTACTGGATTAGTACCCCAAGCTGTATGATTTGTTATAGGAACATGGAGGACTTTGTCACTCAACAGATTTAACGTGCATCAGTCGCCATTTACTACAGGGGTAGTCTTTGGCCGACTGGGATCGAACTCAATGACTTCTTTGACATGGGTCCAGCGCCCTACCAACCAAGTTAACACCTACCAACATTTACAACAATAAGAAAATACATATTAATACAATTTTCAGGGGGTTTGCCTACCAATTGCTCTTAAGCTTGGAGGTAGCAAGTTCAAATCCCGCCGTACCCTTGGTTGTATCTCCGTAATGTCCTTCTCTGAATTGTACTATATGTCTTTCTACTTGACAAAAGCTTGAAAGCCGTGTTTATGTAATTGGACACACAAGCCTGCATGTATGTGTATGAATAAATAAATAAATACTTGGAATGGTAATGTTTTATTTATTTATTTATTTTTTATTATTCGTTTTAAAGGGTCCTCTCAGAGGGAGAAATCTCATAAATAAATAAGTTTTGTTTTGATACATATGCAGGCTCGAGTGTTCAATGCCAAGAATGACCTGCCTTTTCTAAAATTGAAGATCAGATTGCTTAAAAATAAGAAAAGCAGCACAAAGATATTGAACCTCTTATCTTATTGCTTTAGAGCGTTTGAGTGAAGGGCAATACCCTTCAGCAACAGAACCTCCATTAATGTATGGTTTTTTTGCTTGTAAAAAATCACAGGGCATTCGTCACCTTGCAGTATCGCTGTTTCACTAACTGCTTATAAACACTGAATATACGTAATTATTGTTTTTCGCTAATTTGTGCTATCTGTTTTTCAAACTGAAAAAAGTTTTTTTTTTTTTTTTTTTGTATTTTCAGCGAAACCCCTCTTTTACGTAAAAAAAAAACACCATGGATTTATATATCTGTGTTTAGTTCTTTAAAGCAATTTAATTAAATATTCGAAGCCATCATTTTTCACCTTGTTATAAGTGAGAAATATAGATGAAATGAAATTATGAACCGTCATGTAATTCCTACCAACCCTTTAAATAAACCGCAATTTTAAATAAACCATAGAATTGTTAACTGATTATTACTATTCGAATTGAATTGGTGAACACATACATCATAAGGTTAAAATTACCAAATAAATGGTAAAATGAACGATCGTTCAGAACAACATATTGGTAACTTTAGCGTGATACTTTAAAGCACGCTATAAAAACCATTTATTCGATTAAATTTACTTTTCAGTTATTGTTTTAACTAAATATGAGATATTAATAACTCTAGTTTTAAAAATTAGAGTAATCTGTTGACCGTTACAATTACGAACGGAAAAAATTACCAAATGAATGTTTTAAGTACCTTATGTTTTGGTTTAATTACCACACTTCCAGAATTACGTTTCTTTTTTCTTTCTTTCTTTCTTTCTTTTTTTTTTTTTTTTTTTTGTTTTTTTTTTTTTTTTTGTTTTTTTTTTTTGCCAAAATGTTTTCACCATATAAGTATGGTAATTTCGCTAAAACTTTTTTTTCCATGTGACTAATTGTTAAGTTTGTTATGCTATGTATTTGTAATAATGATGTTTTATTTATTAAATAAAGAAACTAATATTTTTTTGCATTTAATGATAAACAATGACGTATATTATACTTTAACGATTTATTATTGACTCCTCTTATGTAGATCCTACTAAAATGAAAAATTTCAAAGTTGTGTTTCTAAGAAACTTTTGAAATATTTAATTTTTTTTATTTGAGTCTTTCACTTTTTTAGAATTCTTTAACAAGGGATGTTTTTGTATTTGAGATTTAAAAATCTAAGAAACGTTTTTGTTGAATAAATGACTTTAAGCGTATATAAAACATAAACGAAAGACAAAGGAATATGAAGAAAAAAAACAATGCTTAGATCATGAGAAACGTGGTTTTTTATGCAAAAAATAAGAACATAAATAAAAAAAAAGAATAATTCATAGAACATTTTAAATTTTGCAAATAAGCGTAGAAATCGTGACCTTGACGTTTCCAAACTCACTCCAGCGCGCAGTTAGAAAACTTGGTCTTAAACTGATTGTGAAGACGTACGATGAAAAAAAGAAAAAAAAATTTTTTTTTTCCTTAAACAAATTGTTAATTTCAATTATTTGAAAAATGTTTTATATTTACTTATTATAATTTAGAAATATTAAACAGTAGTTCATGTTTTTACTGATATACATGCAATTTAATACATTTAAAAAATTTTTAGTGATTTTTCTTTATATTATTGACTTTAAAAATATTTAAGCTGTATTTTAGTATGATAAACTTGTTTTCATTGCTTTGTCGAAAGTATTGGAATTACGCGAAGTGAAAAAAGAAAGTAAATAATGGAAAATGGTTTAAAATATTGATTCTTGTTGCAGTTGGTCGGTCGTGAATGAAAAATGATGAAATTATTGATTTCTGAAATTTATCATTAGAATGTTTTATTATCTTTTATTTGAAGTAGAGTAAAAGGCGTGTATTATCTAAAATGTGTAGTATGACATATTTTTATTCTAATGTGACCATTTCAAATTGTGCTTTGAAAGAGTTCGCATTACGTGTTATGAAATCTTAGTTATTAGAAATAATAGTTTTATCTAGAATATAGCAAGTTTGATACTAGTATAAATCAGCAAATTATTTAGTATCAGATTTCACATATTTTGACATAAATAATTAATATTTTCCTCATATTACCTTCACTAAAGCTTTCTGAAAAAAGATTTGTAAGTGAATTGCTGCATAAATGATCCGTTTAAATATAATTTGATTTATCAATAACATTATTAATTGTGTAAAGCATTTAGGATATGGTTATTTTCACAACTTATCAGCCCTTTCAGGTTCAAAAATAAAATGTCAATTACTAACTCATATTTTTCATATTATTCTGATTTCATTAAGTTTAATTTAAAAAATAATTCCCAGTTTAATTTGGAATTATTTTGATATTTTTAACCTACTTAACTTATTAAGAAAAGTAAAAAGCTAAAGCAGTGAAAGAGAATTATGTAAATTAATTACTGATGGCAATTAGGTGAATTAAAACGCCTTTGTCAGTAGCACATCATTTGGTGATTGTATCCAAATAAATGCAGCTTCTGTTTCATTTCACAATGAACTTTTAATTAATTTGAACAACTCATCAACGATAAAACTATTTAAGCAATTTCGGAAACTCAAAATTGCGTGATGGTTTTCCAGAATCTGAAAAAGAAAAAAAAATTCAAATAAAATAGAATAATAAGAGAAAATAATAATAAAAAAAGATCACACAAAAATTTATAACTTGAAATTAATGTAATATTATTAAACCACCTAAAAATTAGTGAAATAACTCACAATAGCTCACTATTTAGTGGTTAGTTTCCTCAAAAAGAAAATTGGGAGCTATATCAAAAACATAAACATTATGAAAATGACTTTATGAGCCATAATTGTTTTAAAATATGAAACTATCATTGTGAATGTGTCGCATATGAATGTATTAGAATGTTATGCATGCATATTATTCATCTGGGAATTTGCATTTGATCCTAGCAAGTTTTATTTGCAAAGTGTTCTGGCCAAAACTGTGCAGGAAAAGCACTTTCTTTTGCTCTTTACCTCAAAAACATATGTTCAAATAATTTTATTATTAACCAATTGCAAGAATAAATGAGGCCTTTTATCATTAAAGAAGAAGACACGCAAGAGACGATCAGACAGAAAACAAATAAAATATAAACCAAAGGCAAACACCTCAAAATGCTAATGCATCACGAGAGGCGTCATAAACTTCTTAACGCCATTACTAGCATTCGTCATTTTACCAAAATCTAGCTGGATTTTTATTATTTGCCAGACTTCTTCAAAATTCTTGTCTTCTGGAAAATAAAAAACAAGAAGAAGAAAAAAAATAAGAAGACCACACCTTACAAACAATGTCATCCCCGAAATCTTATTTTTCTTTTGACCATTAACAGACGTATCTGGTTATTATTTTTGCCTCCCACTTCTAGGAACCATTTACCTGGTGGTCTGGAGACCTCAAACCAGCATGGTGCAACTTGTAAACACCTTTATCAGTGGTTCATCTTAAGTTGGGGGAGATGAGGTGGTGGCTTGATGTGGGTGGAGGCCGTTGAACGCAAATCCCCACTCTAGACACAAGAACTGAATGTGTCATTCATGCAGATAGTAGAATCTCCGATGGTAATTTAACAGTAACAGTGATGGGTACGGTGACAGAAACGAATAAAATCTTTATCTATAGTAAATATTTGAAGCTTGGGAAGATGTATTATTAAATCATTAGCTGCGGTGTGTGCTCAGATAGGAAAATAAAGCTTAATCTCCTAAAAAAATGGCAAATTATTATTTACTGAAATTGGTCTTTAATGTAAGCTTATTTTCTTTATTTTTTTTTTCAATAACTATTAGTGTTGTTTTTTTATCATTTGGAATAAATTTCAAATTGAACTTATAAATTTGAAGGTTATTTACATAGCTTTTAAATGAATAGGTTTAGAACATTTCTGTTTATTTCCTTTAAATGGTTTTGAGTGGAATAATTCGATTTTTAGACTTATTTACAATTTTTGTTTGATTTCAAACTTATAAACAAGGTGATTAGGGTTAAGGGCTACTTTCTGTAACTTGATTCTTTTAATAAAATCTAGCTTGATGTGAATTTTAATGCAACTATACTCTAAAGAAACTGTATAATTTCCTCATTCCATATTTCAAAGAATGTTGCCGATAATTTGAGCCAAAATTCGTCATAACTTTGAAAAATACTGTATTATTTTTATAGCTATCTCTACATATGATACATATTCAGAATCAGTTTAACCGGTCGATTAACTGAAAATGTAAGCCAGCATTTCTTTTTTTTTTTTTTTTTTTTTTTGCTGCCGATAAGTATTCTATTTTTTTTCACACTCACTTAACCAACCGATGAACTAATTTGCTTGGCATCTGTCGACGCTTGTTTGTTTTTCCGACTTTTCTTTTTGCTATTCTTTTAAGCTGAGGTTTAAATTTCTAATATATATTTTCTATTATAAATATATAGATAGTTAAAAACATTAAAGTTAGGAAGAAAGAGAGGAATTCAATATTTGATTTTGAAAGTATCTTTCAAATTTTAATCAAAAAATTCTTGGACTGTTAGAATTTGAATTCTGAAATTATTGTAAAATAACTGGCAGCCGTCTGTTCATCCAAATAATCGTAAAGTTTGTGGTAAAGAATTTTTTTTTTACCTTTACGATTTTGAAACCATTTACAATTAGTATGGGTATCAAGCCAGAAATACAAAACTATACGGTATTTTGACCATTTACAATTATCATGTTTTCAAAATCATAAAAAAGAAATTTATCTGGACATTAGAGCTAAGCTTTTCATTGGGTAATGGGTGTTGGAGAGTGCAGGACACTATTAACTCTTCATGTGTTGAAGAGAATGGAGGAAATATTTTTATGTCGCCGCTGTAACTCGAACTCCAGTTTTGTCGGTCATGAGACTGACAAATTAGCCTTCTCTGATATAATATGTACCAAACAGCAATTAACTAAAGGGCTTCATTAGATGGGCTTAGTTGGTGCGATAAAGTTCTGGTTGTTTAAACTTATTAGGTGAAAGCAGTTTAGAAGCTTTTCATTGGGTAATGGGTATTGGAGAGTGCAGGAGACTATTAACTCTTCATGTGTTGAAGAGAATGGAGGAAATATTTTTATGTCGCCGCTGTAACTCGAACTCCAGTTTTGTAGGTCATGAGACTGACAAATTAGCCTTCTCTGATATAATATGTACCAAACAGCAATTAACTAAAGGGCTTCATTAGATGGGCTTAGTTGGTGCGATAAAGTTCTGGTTGTTTAAACTTATTAGGTGAAAGCAGTTTAGAAGCTTTTCATTGGGTAATGGGTATTGGAGAGTGCAGGAGACTATTAACTCTTCATGTGTTGAAGAGAATGGAGGAAATATTTTTATGTCGCCGCTGTAACTCGTACTCCAATTTTGTCGGTCATGAGACTGACAAATTAGCTTTCTCTGATATAATATGTACCAAACAGCAATTAACTAAAGGGCTTCATTAGATGGGCTTAGTTGGTGCGATAAAGTTCTGGTTGTTTAAACTTATTAGGTGAAAGCAGTTTAGAAACGGTTTGTCTCACAGTTAACAGTTTGAATATTATCTTATTTATGGTTATTTGACTGTTTTGTTTAAATATGGTAAAATAACAATTAAATAAGCTGTTATTTAACCATTTTTTTCCAGAGAAATTTCGAACTGTGTAAAAAGATATTTATTTAATTAGATCTATTCAAAAAGTTATGAAAGACACTATATATGCTATATATACTTTTCATCTAGAGTAAAATTCAATATAGTTTCATATGCTCATTAACTACTTCACAAACTATAAACACAGTAGAGGGGATTGTTATTATATGTGCCGTTTAATAAGCAATTAGTTTACCTCCATTCTTAAAATATCTTGAATTTAGATATCAAAGTACTTGGTATAGTTATAAACTTTTATACTTAGATTAGATTTCACAAATAATAAAAGTAAGATCTCTGAATGTCACAAACTTTATTAAAAATTTATATTATAAGGGTAATTTTAGAAATTATGTACATCCTTTCATTGTATTTTTCACTTTTTATTTTATGGAGTTAATCTTTGTGAGCAAGTGAACGGCTCAATATGTATTTAGTAAAACTAGAGATATTGAAAATTTTAATTAATTGTCATGTTATAAACATATTACAAAGTTGACAATTTCTTGTAAAATATAGTAAAATATTGCAATTGTTTTGGCTTCTTTAATTAAATTCTTTATTTCACATAAAATTTTATAGAAAAAATGCACTTTTTCATAGAATCTCTAATTTTATAAATTGTATATTTAAGCAATATTGTTTCTTAAGAAAATAAACATTCAAATTATAATATTTATTTTTGAAATTCAAATCAAACCTTTGTTTTTTTGAAAGTTGGAAAATTAAAGTTGTTAATCCAAAATATTGTGTCTTTTTGGAAACTTATAATAATTAGAACCTTTTCCGGAGCTATGAAAGGACATCTTAAACTGAGTGAGCGCTGTACAGACTTTTTCTTATGTTTACAGAAATATATATTGTCAATTTAGAACAATATATTTATAGATTCAAACTTAATATTTAATTTATGACAAACTATGAAAGTAAAAGAAATAAGCCGATTTTCCGAATTGAAGTAAATTTAAAAGTGTTCGTTTAATATTTTGGATTGAAGGACAATCCATGAACATTAAACACATGTGTTTAAAATTCGCCTTTCAATTAGTCAAATATGATATAAGAAGTAAACCTAAACTTTAACGAGAGTGTAAAAGTATTATGCAAATACCAAAAACGACGAAAAAAACCATTAACTAAGAATGTTTCAGATATAATTAAAAAATAATAAATTAAATATACTTTTAATAGCTTAAAATACACTCTTTTAAGAAGAGTTTATTTTAATACTAAACTTTCCTCAGAATTGTTTTTTAAAACCATCAATATTTATTAAGTTTTATTATTTTTATTTTAATCATATAATCACACATTCAGAAATCAGTTAGTTTATTTAAAATGCAAACAAATGTTTGTTTTTGAAAAGTAAAAAAGAAATTAAAATATTTTTATTGCAGTAACTGTCCTGTTAAAAGTAAATGTAAACAAAATTAAATTCTCTCTTAATATGATTCAAATTCTTCGCTAAAGAAAATAATGGTTCAGATCTTGAAGAAAATAAACTTTTTTAGAAACTTTCGCTTTTATTCTACTGTCTGTTATTACGACTTTCTTTTCTTTTAATTTTTTTTTTTTTTTTTTTTTTATGTTTTCGGAACATAAGTTTTCGTTGACTTGCCATAAAAAAGGACACTGCTGCAACGATTGACTCAATTACATTCCAAGAAATGATGAATTGTAGTTGACCTAATCGGTACAGCAAAGTAAGTTAGTTATGTCACGAGTATTGATTTTGATTGAAAGAATAAATATAATGGTTTAAAGAATTCTTAGAGTTGAGTAATTCTTATGTCCAGAAGAATGTTTTGTTTTTGGGAGAAAATAACAATCATTTTATTGTCCAGTCATCTCAATAAAATTGTTCTTATTGAAAAATATAAGTATATAATTATGTTCTCCATTATCTTTAGAATAAATAAAATAATTAATTTGTTTTTCTTCATCCGTATATTAAATTAACTTTTTGCATTAAAGGATAAAACATTCTTAAGTAAGCATGATCGAAAGTTTCGAAAATTTTATTTCTTGAACAATATCATAACATTATTAGTATACACGTTGAAGGTTATTGAATAAAATGGTATATATATTATATATATATATATATATATATATATATATATATATTATATATATATGTATATATATATATATATATATATATATATATATATTATATATATATGTATATATATATATATATATATATTATATATATATGTATATATATATATATATATATTATATATATATGTATATATATATATATATATATATATTATATATATATGTATATATATATATATATATATATATATATATATATACATATATATATATATATATATATATATATATATATATATATTCAAAATGTACTTATAATATCATCACTAAAATTTATATACGTTGTGTATATA
The DNA here is from genome assembly GCA_949128135.1 of Parasteatoda lunata. NCBI lineage: Eukaryota > Metazoa > Arthropoda > Arachnida > Araneae > Theridiidae > Parasteatoda > Parasteatoda lunata. Next base: position 48,786,665 of record OX421980.1, read on the forward strand.
GTTACTTTGTTTTAAGAAAAATCTAGTATACTCTGAGAATGGAAATTTTATAAGTTGATTCCAAAACATTACATTTTCGACATCATTATCATAATGTTTATAAACTATTATAATAGTTTAAATATATGAATTTTTTTCTTATTTTCAAATATCTACGATTTCTGAAAACCTTTAATATTGTAGCGAAAAAGAATCGCCTGAATTTTTTTTTGTAAAAATTTATCAGAACTAGAAAATTGAAAGTAATAAGATTAAAACTTAAATCATGGAAAAAGTAAATTGTGAAATATAAATTTCAATGACAGTAATAAAATTATGAATTAAAAATATTTGAATACAAATTTATATATATTCTTGATCAAATTCTATGGAATCCTTGATGTTGTCGTTGATCATAAAGGATTATTTAAAGAGGAATTTTATGTAAAAAATACCTGTACTTTGGTTATTAATTTCAGCTATGCATTTGGTGAATGAAAATTAAAAATTAAATTTAGTTGAAATTTACGTAATAAAATGAGATGTTTACAGAACAACCTATACACAGACTAATATTGACACGTATTTTGAAATATATTCATATAAATAAATAAGATATTATATACATTTGTACTTAATGAATTGCTTCTGTTTTAATGGCATAAATTTGTGAGAGAAATGAAAAGAAGGGAACATTGTGATGAAGAAAGCACTTGAAGAAAAGAATATTAATGAAAAACGTTTTAAGAAGAAGGAAAAAACTGCTGGTAGTAAAAAACACAGAGACATCCCCTCCGCAAAATCTACTAAAATGATAAATGTGGAATGTTTTTCCTTAACTAAAATCCGCTACAAAGTTTAAGAGTTGTTTTTTCAGTGGCTGAGTTTTGTGTGTGGAATCTTTTTTATTTTCCTTTTTCTAATGTTTTTCAAACCTAAAGCATTTCAACACAGTGTCATTTATTTTCTCTTAAGTTTTTTGGCGTGATTTATTGCTAGTCATAACTCATAACTGAGCGCATGCAAATGATGAGGTTTATGTTTTGTCTACCCTTCTAGTCCTTCTTCATCCATTTTAGAGTAAAGAAAATTTTGAGTTATTAAGTGGCTTCCAATTACAGCAGTCGATAGACATTGGGTGATTTTGTAGATGCCAAACTGACAAAGCGACAAAAAGAATAAAGAAAAAAATGCTCATCAAAAGTGTTTTTTGTTATTATTCCATTTTCAATGTAAATTTTGCTTTATAATGTAGTAAAAAAAATATGTAGCTGGTTTGAGCTTTGAAAGAATTGAAAAATTAAAAAAAAAAAAAAAAAAAAAAAAAAAAAAACCAAGTTGCTATTAGCCGAGGAATTGGTATTTTTTCATCAAGAAAATCGGTGTTTCATAGGAGAAAGTAAAATAGTTTTATGAATAAAATTTAAAAATGTATATGTATGTTACCGTCTTATTGGACCACTGGTCATTCTAGTAGAAAAATTTCACCACCAATTTTTTTACATTCTTCTTTTTTCATCTGACGCAATGAAAGCTTTACTTATGTCTGATAGTTCTATTTTATTCAATTTTAATTATTTTTAGCATTGTATTTTAACGTTATTGATTATATTTTAAAATGGAGTTTTTTTTTATCATGAGGAATACGCTTATTTTTCTCGAATTTCAGTACGTACTAGCATAATATTTTCCGTCAGATTTAGTTTTAAGCTTCAAATTAAATTAAACAAATGAGTCTTTCCGATGCAATATTTACTAAGCACCACCCAGAGATTTTATTTTGAGGAAAATAACTTCTGTTACTTAATTTACAGTCAAATGCTGTTGTGAACTGAAAATAATTTATGGCGTGTTCTGTTTTTCTTACGGAAAATAAATATAATTTCTCTTGCGGAAGTTATTTTCACTTAAACTAAAATAAATAATTAATAAATAAATGAATAAATAAAAAATTTTAATTATCAGGGTCATGCAATTGGAGGATTATTCAAGTTTTAATATTTTAATACAATATTTTATAAATTCGTCAAATCACTATTAAGCGTTATTATTGTCTATCAAAACGTTATTAGTTCGTCAATTAATTAGTTTTTTGTAATAGAAAAATCTTTATTACACTTTTATGTTTCATAAATAAGCTAAAATCAGACTGTAAAAAATTAATGAACTCAATCAAATCCATAAATATATTATAGCTTTTAAAAGAATTTTTAACTGTTAAAGTACTTAAAGGATTTTTTTTTGTGCTGCAATATAAATGAAATTAAAAAACAACGTTTTGATGAGAACTACTGTCTTTAAAATAGACAGCAATCGTTTTGGTACTACAATAAAACTAAAATTAAGATTCAGTGGCGCGCCAGTCTTGGAAGGCCAAGGCCTACTGTGTCATTCCCTGTTTTTCTGAGCTTCGGCTCCGGGTTACAGCATAGGAAGACATCTGGTTTGGTGGTCAGCCAAGCACAGAACTTCCAGTGTTTTATTCTCCAAGCATGCCTGGTACTCATTTTAACGACCCACTGAGGGGATGAAAGGCTGAGCCAACCTTGCACAATCCGAGGATGGAACCCAGGTACTACAGGCAGTATTATCATAAATTTCGAAATGTAGATGGTGATATTTGCTTTACTTCTGAAAGATTTGTCTGTTTGTTTCAACAATACTAGGTTGTACTCAAAACTCATATCTGTTCAAAAATTTAAAGAAGCTTTTTATCATTAATTTATGCAAATTGATTGCACAAATTAAGAACCCTTTGGTGAACTGAAAAAAAATTGTAATGCTGTTTTTATTTTGTAATTTGTATTGCTAATAATTTTTTCTACTATCAATTTATTTCGGTAGTATTCATTAATAATTATGTCAGTAATAAGCAGAAAAAAAGTATGGTAAAAACTATCAAAGTTATGTTAAATTTACCGTGTTTCTGGCTTTATGGGAACACCCAAAACCTCGGTAATTTTTACCGAAGAGCTTTGGCTATGAGTTTGGTAGAATTAACAATAACATAAAGTTTTACTAAGTTTTATGGTGATAAATTTTGATAAATGGGGTAAAATTTCGTAATTTAATCAAGATACCTTTGAGCATGGCATAAAGACCATTTACTCGGTTAAATATATTTTTCAGTTTAATATTTTTCATTAAATGTGTGGTAATATGAACCATAATTTTAAAAACTAGAATATTTGGTAAACTGTTTCCATATGAACAGAAAAATAACCAAGGAAATGATATTATAACCAAAATTAAGTTTTTATTTATTTATTTTTTTAACAGAAATGTCATTATCTTGCAGACGATAAGTTTATTAGAATTTTTTTTTCCTGTGTATGTCAGTTTAGATTTTAGCTTGTTAACAAAAGACAAATAGTTGAACACATTTTGTCATCTTGGGGGTTTAAACAAAATCACGTTGGTCATTACAGCTGATAGTCATAATGGTATCGAAATTTTTCAGAAATAAATATATAACTTACAACGAATTTGGAAATGTGGGTGCAATTCAAGTTTTTTGATAAATGCATATGAGTGTTTCTAAAGTTTGGGCAGTATTTCAAAGAGAAATTGATATGAATTCACTGAAAATAAAAGTTATTTTCAAACACATGCACTCAGAAGAAACGTACTATCTAAGAACCCTTTCAAGTCACACTTTTTTTGGAAGAAATCCAAACTCTTACTCCTGTCTGCTGCCTTAGATTTACAACGTTACCCTATATTAAATTTCGCCTTCAACACTTCAAATTTCAGCATATTTCACAAAAAAACCTTAATATATTGGGTTAAAATATTTATAAAATACTCAAGGATATTTCAATTCATAAACTTTAAAAATATCTTAACTTTCAGTTTTCTATCGCTGTAGTACAGCTTTGAGAATAAAAAAAGAAACCCTTCATGTACTGAGTTCAGATAAAGTTCACTTTTGTGTCTGATTTCATAACTTTATATATCGTTCGTACTCACGAAATTTCATGTACTGAGATGCAATTTTTATAGTTCAAGAGGCTAATCTTAAATATAACATAGAAGAGCATCCGAGCACTAATTTACTGGATAATCCTCCAATTATTCGGATCGTTCAAGGATCATGCGTTTTTACCTCTTTCTTCAAATAAATAAATAAATAAATAAAAACAAAATAAAAAAAATGAATAAATAAATAAATAAATAAAAATAAAATAAAAAAATGAATAAATAAATAAATAAAATAAATGAAAATCTCAAAAATATCTTTTTTTTTAAATATCTGAAAAGGTTCGAAAAATGGCTTCTTTTGTCCCTCGAAAAGAGATTCACGTTCTTTCTCCCTAATTTCAATGTGAGTGGCAAGTAGTTTCTAATAAGGGAATTTTAAAAATTAAACTTTTAAGCACGATAAACTTTTTATTATATGCTACAATGGGCACTACAGCAATTGCTAATCCTTAACCCGGAAAAAGTGTGAAGGGAATTTACTTAATATTCACATAACTATTTTTTAAAGTTATCCAATTATCCGGATTGGCTTTGATTCCAATTGGTGTGGATGGTCACTATTCACTGTAATTACTTTATTCAAGTAATATTTGAAGTTTTGAAATCAAAAGGAAAAAGTTTTTTTTCTGAATAAGCACACTTTTTTTCAGACAAACTTGAATTTTTGAACCTCGAAATATGGGAAGTGGCTGTGATCTGGAAAATATTGTACCAACAATTTATTTAGGAGAACGGTAAATGGTTTGGACCCTACAATGTTAATTTTCCATTTTGTATATTTCGTCAAGCAAATTATTTAAGTAAATAAAAAACTTTTTGCACTCAACTATATCTATCCAACTATATATAATTCATTTACCCAAAGATGTCAATCCCATTATATATAACTTTTTACAAATAAATTTAGTAATAGAGTTAAGATTACATTGACACAATATCATATGTTGCTATTCCCATGGGATCGGTGTTAAAGTAAAAAATTTCAATTTAAAGATTATTTTCAGATTACTCTCTCCCGATCCAATCGTAAATAGATATAAAAATAAACTGTAGATTTAAAAGAATTCTCGATACTTAAAAAAATGTGGAATATATGGGCAGAAGTATGTTTAGTGATACGATGTTGCTTTTAAAATAGTCTGATCGTGTTTGAGAGTTTCTCAAATTAAATCTTAATAATATGGAGAAATATGTAGTTTTCCCATTTAAAATAAACTAAATTACTCTTTAAGCTGCACTTAGCTCGTTATTGAACAAATTGCTGGATTAAATTTTAAACAAGTTGGATTTTTTTTTTGTTGAAAGATTTGTTGTTTAGGAATTGTTTTTATTAAATCGTAAAGCTAAGTTAGTAATCTTCTTTTCCTTTCTACTCAATTTACAGACATTTAACGTCAAATTTTTATCGTGTCAACTTCAAACTTGTAGCTTTAATATTAGAGAACATAGAAGAGAAATGTCTTTTCACGGCTTATTTTTCTGTTGATATAATAAGATGAGTCAATTTTATAAAAGCAATATAACGAAAAAAGAAACAACTCATATTTCCAATTAAACAGCACCATCATGTCCTAACACTAACAAAGTTTTATCGCCAAGATGTGATGTTTCAGGTGGAAGTAAGAAACTCAAATACTCTAAGAGAAACAAAATAAGGGGCATCAGCTGTGTTGTATAGATAAATATGCGCTAAACTCAGGTGAGGAGAGATTTAGAGATAATTGACCTTCTAGCGTCACGAGATGTCAAAAACATGCCTCATGTTCGTGACTAACTACCCGTGGCATAGCTTTTATGTACATCTTTTAGGGAATTTAAAATATACAATCTTTTACAAATATCATTAGTTTCATCCGAAAGTTTAATATTTTCTTAAGCAATGGTTAATATTTTTTCTCATTTTGGTACTGGAAATAAATTATAAACGCCGTGTAAAGTGTATATACTTTAAACTTTTGTATAATAGCTTTGCATGATTTTTGAATCGTTAAAACAGTACAGTGACAGTGCTCGTTTAATATGCGAACTATCTTCCTTAATGGGGGAAATTGAATGAAAATATTAAACATCAAGTAAAAATTCTAGGAATTCTTCATAAGGTTAAGAAATATTGAGTACCGGATTTATTAAGACCTCCAACTTTGAAACTCAGATATAGGTGATTTTTATAACACAAAATTCATTTCAAAAAGTACATGTTAGAAAAAAGTTTTCTTTGCTGATGATTTCTGATAAAGTGATAATATATTAAAACTTTAAATTAAATAACCACATTCATACCTTATTACTTGATTAAAAATGTCATTTACTTCAAAAATAGTTGACATGATTCAAGCGCTTAAAAATAAGAGCCTATTTTTAAGCCTTGTCAGACGTGAAGAAGAACCAGAGTAAGAAGTTGAAATATAAAACGTAAAGTGTCCAAAGAAAAATGGGAAAAAAATTAAATTAAATCATCACATTCACACTTTATTTCTTAATTAAAAACTTTATTTGCTTCAAAAATAAACTGAAAATAACAGTTGACATGATTCAAGCGCTCGAAAATAGGAGCCTATTTTTAAGACTTGTCAGATGTGAATGAGAAGAAGCAAAAGTGGTTTGAAATATAAAACGTAAAGTTGTAAACGGAAAATGGAAAAATAATAGTGAGAAAAAAAAACTAGAAAAAGACAGTGGTCGAGAGGTGTAAACCAGGGTAAAAATTCGTCCATAGACAAATATGATTTGCCTCTCTTGGCCTTTTTTTTCAGTTTTGTTTTTCCCCTTTATTTTTCCATTTTTCGTTGGCAACTATGCGTTTTATATTTCAAATAAATTTTTTTTCATTTCATACAAATCTGGCCTGTTTTGAAAATAGGCTCCTATTTTTGAGCGCTTGAACCATGTCAACTATTATTTCCAATTTATATATAGTTTAACCGAATGAAGTTTTTAATTAAGTAATATTTTACAGCTTCAGTTTCTGGAGATTATTTATTTCACAATCATACTTTATTAGAAATAGACACAATTGTATTTCGCAAGTCATTTATTTTGGCATTTTTATAGAAGCCAGATTAATTAAAAACACTAATGGAGAAAAAATATGTAAAGATCAATAATCTTGTAATATGTAATGCATTTGTTAAGCATATTTTCGATAGGCATTAAGTAAAAAGTTAATAAAGCATTAAGTAATTAAGTATTAAGTAAAAATTAGAAAGGGTTTGTTATACGGTCTTGGAAAAAAGTCCAGAACTCATACTTCAATTAATTATCTTACGGCTTAAGAAAAATGCGTCTCGCTCTAGAACAAATTATGCCTAAAATATTATTTATAGCTACGGATTTCTCAAAATGTTTTTACTGAAACTTTTCAAAGCTTTATTAATAATACCTAAAAGAACATAAATAGAGGCTTTTGCAGTAAATTTGAAAACTGCACAAGCTCAGAATGCTTATGACAATAACTTTCGCATTCTAAATTAGTCAAATATTTTGCCCCAAAACATAGTTTTATAGCGATTATTGTTTAAGTGAATATTTATTATTATTGCTTTAAGTGAATATTTAAATCTATACTTGCTTTACTGTGTTTTTCTCGCAATACTTTCGTGAGAAAAAAAATTGCTTTTCCTTTGCATCCACGTCAAGCAGTTTTGTATTCAGAACTTACATAAATAAATACCATAGAAACCTAATATCTAAGAAAATATTAAACCAAAAAATCGATTATCCAATTACCTTTTTTTTGTTGCTTCATTTAATAATAAAAACTAAGTTTTAATGCTTTTTTCTACGAAAAAATAATAGTTTTTTTTCCAGCAATTTATGCTTATTTAAATTTTTCTCTTTAAATTAAATCATGCTACAAATACTTAAAACAGTATTTGGTCTCAAAAAGTAAAGAAAGAACTACCTGAAATCTCTAGAGTAGAAAATGACAGCTCTTTTTCTAATCTACCGTCGTAAATTGAACTAAAGTCTTCGCATCTTACTTTATAGACTCTAGAGAAAAGTTACCTTGTGAGAAAGAGAGTGTTTTCAGTGATTTGGTAGAAACGTGTTACTAACCCAAAACACCTTTTTTGTTTACTGCTTGAAATATTCCAGCATGAATAATAAGGATTTATTTAGTTTTGGGGGTTTGTTACGTTTTAGGGACTAGCACAATTAAATATGAGATAAAGCAGCCGTGAGAGAGTGTTCATAAAACTAAAGCGTAAGTTGAATGTAGAATTTTATATCTGGTATTCAAAGAATTCACTAAAGATAAAAGAAAGTTTGAACATGATGTATAAAATATGTCAGAGTCAGGTTTTGTATTTTTGCGGACAGAACGAGAAAAAGTATTATCTATAAAACTTGGCCATGCTTGCTTTAATTTTTACTACTAATTTTACTACTAATTTTACCAACTAATTTTTATAAATTTTTACACTGTAAAAATTCTGGATCAAATTACGGTAAAAAGTACCGACACTTAAGGTGCCGGTACTTTTTACCGTAGAATCCATTTTAAGGGAGCATATTTCGGAGCAAAAAATCTGATATATAATATGACGTAATTTTAACAGTAATAATTACTGTGAAATCATTGAATCTCTCTAATAAAATAAATATTACTGTAAGAACTACGGTATAGTATTTTACGGTAAAAATGGATTTTACGGATCATGCATCCAAAATGGTGGTACCATATACCTTAATTTGATCCGGAATTTTTTAAAGTCTACTTCTGAAATTTCACATGCTGGTCATGGTCATATTTTGGTCACTATGGTCGTTTGTTTCAAAATTTGTATTCTTGTATGCAAGAAAGAAGAAATATGGTAACCTCGGGTCGGGGTAGCTGAATTGAAACTAACTAACTTATCTCAAAATTGAAGGAATGCGTTATTTACATGAAAGCATATATATTTTCATTGTAACTATTACTAGCTGAATGCAACTTCTTTATTTGTTGCTTGATATATTTTAGCATGAATAATAATGTATTATTTAGTTTTTCGAAGTTTAAAAGTAAAATTTAGTAACCTATTGTAATTATATGATATAAACAAGTGTGTAAATATGCTCATAAAATTTTATTGGTACGTTTTGATTAAGTTTGGTCCTGAAATAAATTGGGTCCTTATCTCAGTATGGTGTTAGAGTCATGATTTTAATGTTAAATGAAAGAGAATAAAACACTTGGTGGTTAGTTGGTCAGTATTTTAAATTTGCTTTCAACTAATCAAGCGTATATATACAATATTATTATACTTCAAACTTCTATAATTTGAACTTTTAAAACTAATTTGATACACATCGCAATCATTTTTATAGTTTCGATTTTTATAAACAAATTATGCATTCAATTTGTTTGAATTTCATTTCTTTTGAAGAATTCACTTCAATTTGGCATCAATGTAGTATTAAACATAAAATGTGAAGCGTTAAATAAAGGATCAAAAAAGAGAAAATCAAAAAATAGAGGAGTAAGCAGAAAATAACGAATTTTTTTTCAAAAATATATAAAACACTAAAAAAATGGAACCAATAAATAAACACAAATGGAAAAAATATTTATTGCCCCAGAAAGAAAAAAAATTATTTAGGACTAACGCCTATATTTTATAACTATATTATCGTAGCCATAGAAAGGGCCAAGGTCTAAACTATGCATTAAATTCATTGGGAAAGGCTATGTTGTCTTATAACAAATATATACATATCTTGTAAGCAAGCAGCAATGCATACCAGCTTCTAAATATTCTCAGTTTCGGTTCATGTCTATCCGAGTTAGATAATTTTGTTTTTTCACATGGGTGATAACTCTTTCTAGTAGTAGTAATTAGCACGTGCAACTTTATGAAAGCCTTATTAAAGGATTAAGAAATAATTTGCATTTAAGTAAAATTGTAAACAAACTTCATACTATTCTATTTCATTTTAAATGCAAAATGTTCCTCGAAATTGAATTTAAGCATCGAGAAAATTACGAGAATATAAGACGCTGGGAAAAATATTTTTCCTATTTTACAGTAACTAAAGTTCAATCCTCTTCAATAAAAAATATGAAAGGTAATTTAATTTGATTTACAACTCATAATTAAGAGCTTAAAGCTTATAAATTATCACTTCTAGGAAATAGGAATACAATAACCTTTTTGAAGAGGGTATAAATAATCAATTCTGTTTGTAGCTTGAATCATTTTAATTCGACAGCAATAAAAGCATCCCTACCGGATTGTCAACCATGAGAACAAAAAGTCCATTGTCAACTAAATGAAAGAGTTTAATTCTTCTTTTGTTCCGGTTTTAATCTTTTATCTCCCATTGATTCACAACGGATTTTTTAAAACCCCGAATAGGCTTACAATTGATAAAAATTAATTAAAATTTTGAATAGTTCTAATTTTGTTGTAAGTTTGAAAATTATAATACATGTTTTGGAATTTACAGCAATGAAAAAACATTTGCCATTGAATACCAATGATGATTTATCTTTTCTAAGTCTATTTTTGTCCTTGCATGTATGTTTAGATTACTTTTGCATTTATACATTAATTTTCAGTGACTGCATATGTTTAGAATGTGATGTATAATTCTTACATGTCATGAACAAATTAATAAAGAGTGTTTAAAAGTATCGAATGAATGAAAAAAAAAAAAAAAAAACAAAGACAACAAAATCTAGCTGTGAAAAACTTTAATGGAGATAAAAATTATGTTTAGATGTCACCTGAAAGTCCCTTGAATTATACCCATTATCATTATTAGCACAGTAATTAGAACAGTCAGAAACAAGTCCCGTAATGACCACCTTAAATATGTAATAATTAGATTCGTTATCAAACACATTGGGTGTAGCAAATTTTGTTTCAGGCAGAGTAAAAATAAAAACACCAACAAAATCTGTTAAATCACAAGCGTGTAAGGTAGGAAATATCCAAACTAAGTTTGATTCATAGATGAAAATTGCTGGTGCTTCTACTAATGACCTTTCGATTCTTCCTTGATTCCTTCGGTAATCAAGTAGAATTCTGATGTTTTGTATATCTATCTTTCTCAACTCTTATTTGTCAAATTTCAAAATTTTTTTTCTTCGTTTTTCCTTCTTCAAACTCTATTGTGTACCTTTTTTTTGTGTTCGTTTTTTGGCAAATAATTTGTAGTGACAGTAAACAATCTGGTAGGAAATAGTTGTGGTGGTCATAACACATTTGTTTTGGAGAATTATTTGAAAATATGCTATAAAAAAGTTTCTAATAAGATTTTTACTATTCAAGATATTAAATAAAAGTGCAATTTTGCAGGTATTTTACTATAACACGTCACGTGATCAAAACTATTTAACCCAACTTGCATCTGAGTTCAAATTATAATATTTTAATTTACTTACAAATTAATTCATTGAAAAAAACTTTTTTTTGTATAATTACGCATGTTGAACAGTACGTTACCACCTGTGATGTTAACCAGAACTAATAAAGCTTGAATTATCAATATTAAACATATAATTTATTGGTTAAACTTAGTTAGGGAAGAATTAGTTTTTTTCACAAACATTATTGAAGTCTTTAAGCGTGCTAGTAGGGTAACAGTTCAAATAATATGACACTGTTTTTATTTGAGAATAGAAATTATAATGGTGATAATTATTATTACGTCTATATTAAGTATAGGCCGGGATAGCCTGGTCGGTAGGGCGCTGGGCTCATGTCTAAGAGGTCGTGGGTTCGATCCTCGCCGGCCGAAGACTCCCCGTGTAGTAAAATGGTGACTGATGCACGTTAAATCTGTCGAGTCTCAAAGTCCTCCATGTTCCCATAACAAAGCAATACCTCTGGGGGTACTGATCCAGGAGTTTCCTTGTCTTCTGGATTGGTTCAAAAAATTACAAGGCTACGGAGTTGAACATTAGTAGTCGTAAACCCATGAAATTTGGTCGGCTGTTCAACGACGGTTATAAAATAAAATATATTAAGTATAAAGGCTCTTTCAAATTTTTAAAGCTCAAAAGCACCATAATTCAGAAATAAAATTGTTAATATATGCGCAAAATTTATAAATAGTGTTCAAATATGGTTAACGTCAAGACATTACTATTTGTTATAATCTTAAATGAAATTGTAAAAAAATATCATATTTATTTCTTTTTCTTTAGTTTCTTTCATTTGTATATCAATAACAAAATTTCGGCAAATAAAATAATCTTCCTTAACCAAAAAATTTTCACGAGGCCGTCTTCTGGACTGGTAACTTGATTTGATTTACATTGTTACTGTTTTTCTTAGGCGTAAAACTGGAGTTCCGTGAGAAAAATTTTCATTTATGTAAGAGCCCTGTTATTAATGGTAAAAACCCAAGATTTCAAAATACGAAGTATGGTTTCTTAACATGATATAGTATCTCTAATACGTTTTTGTTTGGTATCACATAATAGGAACTAATCATCCTGTAAAAGAAATGTCATTTCATTAAGTTAAAATTTGAGTAAAAAGTAATTCTACCATACTTATTTAAGAACAATTTTATGAGAGAAAGATATATATAACGCATAACAATGATTTACTCACATTTGACTAAAAATAATTAATAAACCAAAAATAATGTGAATAAAAATTTCATTTTACTGAAGAACCAAAAAGCTGAACAAGAAATTTGTTTTTCAAAACCATTCATGCTCACAAAAGTCCACGGAAAGCTTCTTTTAGTTATTGGTGTCTTCACACAATTTTCACATGTGTTTTAAACTGTTTTTATTTCACATTTACCAACATTTTTCAGCTAAAATAAGGGTGTTGCAAATTACGGAACTCTTACTAGGCACCTGTTTAACATAGGATTTCACAATACCATTAAAAAGTTTTAGCGCCAATATTTTCAGAAATTTCGAAGTTAGAATGGTGGATGTCTTATAATTAAATAGCTTCACATATTCTGCATGATTATTTTTTTTTCTGTTGAAACTCATATAAAAACTAAATATAAAAATGCACCACTTGTAAACATATTTTATATGATAAACAATTGTTTGGGGCTATTATTTCACGTTCTTTGCATTAGAAGATAATTAAGGGAACTTCTTGTACTGTGCGCCAGAAAAAAAAAAAAAAAAAAAAAAACGGGTGGCCTTAAATAACTTTTAATCTAATGATCGGATTTTTTAATCTAATGATCGGATGAATAATTCTTTTGATTCAAAAAATTTTGAATTGTAAGGTATACAATTTTTTACGTAATTTTATAATATGTAATTTTACATGGCAAAATAAAATTTTTAGTGAAATTGGTTAAATAGTTCTTCAGAAATGAAACTTTAAAGAAGTAGTATGTATTTAAAATTCGGTTACTCAGGACATATTCAACTGATTTCAGATTTTGATTTTGATTCAGATCAGATTTAGACTCAGAATTTTGAATTTTGCCACGTAAAATTACATACTTTAAAATGACGCAAAAATTTTATACCTTACAATTCAAAATTTTTTCGACTATTATAAAAAATAATAACTATTTACTAAAACTTATTTTTTGGTGGGATCTTTTTGAATCTTTGGATAAACGGATTTTATGATTGTGTGCAAAAAATTCTCAATTCGCCTAAGAATCTCTCGAGATATGGTGAAATATGCAAAAAGTAAAACTATTATTAAGGGGTTCAAACTTTGGATTGCTCTCCTGACCAAGCTATAGGTACCATATTTCCCAGATTGGGGCTACCCCTTTTATTTTGGGAGTCAGAAATCAAAATCCATTGAAAAAAACTTGTTTATTTAGATAAAGTACACTTTTGTGTCTGATTTCGTAACTTTATAGATCGTTCGTACTAATTAATTAGCATATTTGTTGTAACTATTTCAAACCATTAAGTTTGAGTACGAAAACGTTAAGATCCGATCATTAGATCAAAAGTTATTCAGGGTGGCCTTTTTATTGGCTCACAGTACATGGAATTTAAACACCATTGTGTTCACACTATTGTGTCGTGTTTAATATGTCTAAAAAATTTACAAATTTTTCTCACGGTACACTTAACTACCCTCGCTATTGCTATGAAAAGTGTGACACTCATTAGTGAGGCTGCGTAACACTCATAATAATGAGTGTACCATGAGGCTGCGCCACCCTTATAGTGCCATAACCATAGTGTGTGTGGTACTCATCTAAGATTACAGTTGAGTTAAAGATAATAAAGTTTGTTCTCTGCAAATCTTTAACAATGTTTTCAGTCTGGGATATTTTATAAAATTTATTTTCTGTAATTTTTAGAAATGTAAATGAGTTCTTGTATAACTAAAATATTTTTCTACCATCTACAAAAATTTTTACTTTAAAGAACAAAAAATGACAGGAAATGCAAAAATTTAAAAAAATTCTGAATCATACCATCAAATATAATCTTCTAAACTCTTTTCAGTTCATCCGACATTACAACTGATAAGGAATGAAGTTGACTGAATTCATAACGAAATCGAACGCTTGTTATCTGAAATAAAAATCTTTTTTGGCAGTTTTTGCTTTCCTTCGATTTTATTTAAGGTCGTTAATGCTTTCTTAAAATAACAAATGTTTCATTAAGAAATACAATAAAAAAGAATAACATTCAACATAAATATAGTTTGACATAAAGTGTCTCGAAAATGAGCATCGAATTTCCTGTACTTTCGCACAATTTTTGACTATCATTTTATAAAAAAAAAAGTGTTTGTATTTTTAAAATAAGTTACTCATGTCAATGTGTTTCGATTTTTTATACTGCATGGAGGAAAAAAAATTGGTAAAATTACCGTACTGTATGGAATGACATTTCTTGTTAAAAAAACGAATGAATTTGGCCAATAAAACAATAATATACGGTATTTTATTTCATTTTACAACTGTCACTGAACAGCAGACCAAATTTTTTTGTTTACGACAACTCTGTAGCCTTGTAATTTTGTACCCAATTTAGAAGACAAGGGAATTCCTGGATCTTGCGTTACATGGAGAAGAAAACCGCGAAAAACTCCCCCGGTTAACCTGACGACAAGGGAACTCTAACCCATGATCCGTCTACCACTGAGGATATTTTACCTCAGCTCTGTGGCCGGTGCAAGCTGGATGCGGAAAATGTATTGAATAGCCATCGCTGGGATTTAAACTAGGTTCACCTCATTGAACGGCGAACGCTCTATCCCCACATTAAGTAAAAAACAAAAAACTGAAAAGTAAATTTAACCGAATAAATGCTTTTTATGCTATGCTCTAAGGTATTATGATAAAATTGCCAAATTTTACAACATTTACTAAACTTTATCGCATATTATAATACTATATTTTATTGCTAATTTAATCAAAATTATCACGAAAGCGATTCGGTAAAAATTAAAAAACGTTTTCGGTGTTCCCATAGAGCTAGAAACACTGTAAACTTTATTATATTCTGATAGTTTTGACCTTACTTTTTTTAGTGTATGAATAAATAAGTAGCTATTTAGTTTAAATGAATTTGTGTTAAAACTAGAATTATTTATAAGTTATTGGAAAATTTTGAGAAAACTAAATAGGGACACTAAAGATATCTATTGTAGATATATTGTTGATTATTGAAACTAAATAAATTATATTGTCGAAACCATTATTTTCTCCAACCATTTAAATGTTTCACAGATTTCTCATCCTTTTTTTTAAAATCAAGTATATTTTTGGTTTTCCTCTTTTGTTTAAAGATGACCTATTCTTCCATTTTCAGTTTCGCAAAGTTTTGTTTAGTATTTTTTTTTATTACGTTTAGACACGGTGAAAAATATCTCAAAAATAAATGGTTAAATAACAATTAACATTATTAGTCATTAAATAGTATTTTTGACCTCTAAACGAAACTAACTAAATAAATAAATAAAAATGTTTCCAAACTCCAAATTATCATTATACGAGCAAAAGAAGGATTAATATTATCTAAAGCCAGTTTCTTTTCTTCCGATAAGTTTCAGTTTTGAAATAGATTTAATAGATAAGATAATGGATTTAAATTAAAGTACTTTTTCTGTCATATTTTTAATTTCAAAATATGTTTATTATGTTATGTTATTGTGCTGTTATGCAATTGCAAAATATGTATGCTGTTTTAAATCACAAAAAAATTAAAGCAATAAGGATGCAAATTTTTTATTAATTATAAAAATTTCTGGGAAATAACATTGAGGTTGTTAATCTAGCCATCTAATTTTAAATATTTAAGTGACTTTTCGAGAACAGGTATTGTTTAAAGTTAGATAGTTTTAATATAAAGAATATAGGATAAAAAAATATTCGACTGAGCCCTTGCCTTTAAGCATACAAAGAATAAAAATTTTAGGGGGGAAATTACTGGAGTGGTGTGAAATCTGTTTATTTAACAGAGGGTTGGGATTCATAATTATACTCAAACATTATGGACGTTAGTAATAAAATTCTTGCTTAAAAATATAAAATATTCGATTTGTTAGAAATATAAAACAGACTAGGGTGTAATAAGTGGATTGTATTCGCATTTTAGGTTTCTTAGTCACGATATCTGTACATAATTTTTATGGCAGTTAAATCCTTGTTAGAATGTGGCGTGAAATTACTATCATTGTGTAAGCATATTATGAGATAAAAAAAAAACTGTTATTCCGCTTATGTAAGGGAGTTTCGGGTTGCATAAGACGGTTTAGATTTCGTAATATGGAGTCATATTTTTGAATAAAGAGGCATTTAGTTGGAAATTGCTTTGTGAAAACATCCTTTTACTGTCTCTTGATTTCATTTTTGTGAAAGTTAACGAAAAAATTCATTTTGTTTTAATATTGTAAAAAAGTGTTACTAATACGGCAGCTAATAGAGTAATAGAGAATAAGAATAAAGACTTTAAGCTATGCAATGATTTGATTAATTTTGTTTTAAGTAGTATACTGGTTAGTTTATGACGCATTTTGCAAAAATGTAATATACTTAGTTGCCTAGGATATCTAGGATGTAGAGGTAAGAAACTATACTTTAAATTCATATGTACTGTTATTATTTTGAAAATATTTTGTACTCATAAATAATGTTAGAAAATGTCCGCCTGTCTGCTACAAAACAAGAAAAAAAAATAGCTCAAAACATCGCTTTTTGAAAATCATATTTTTCCTATAATAATCTCATCTTCAGTTCAAATAAATTACTAAGAAGTCCAACTTGGTAAAAATGTTTCAAAGGTGAATTTAATTCATGAAAGTTTAAAAATATTTTGTGCTCCTGATATCTATTCAAAAATTTGCACAAATCCTTTATGGAAAAGGAAACTGAATTGTCGCGGAGTTAAATATGTCACCGTAAACTCTAGTTTTAGTACGTGTTTTTAATGCTAACTATCGAAAATCATCGAGTGTGTGGATATTTTTCTACCATAAAATAAGTAAGTATAATATAATAATATATTTTTAAATAATTTTTAATGTAGAGTCTGATAAACTTATTCTATTTGTAAAAGTAAATTAAAAAAAGTGAAAAAACTCATTCCCATAAATTACGTTTTAATTATTTTTTACAACAACCTTGAAAATTTTGCTTCCTCATAGCGTATACAGGTGTCCTTGTGTATAAATACTCAAAGACGAGAAAAATATCTTTAAAGATGCATGACAAAAATATCAACCCAAAAATTTACATTAATCGTGTTATATGCATGTGATTTCTATGTTTAATGCAGTGTAATAAAATTACAAATCTGATTAAATAACTTACTCTTTCAAACAACGTTAAACTTATATTATGTTAAAACATTAAACTTATTCAAATACCAGATATTTAAGTTTATGTCGATACTCCAATTAAAATGACTGTTTAAGAGTTTAGATTTGAGTACTAAATTTGCTTTTTTTAATTCATGCACATCAGTTTCGAAATGCCTACTTCTTTCTAGAAGTATTTATATTTGACAAAATAATTGCTTTCTGACAGTCGTTCTAATATATCGTTCTTGTTTTCGATAAATTAGAATTTATTTTCCGATTATATGGGCAAGTTTGTGTAAAGTTTTACCTTCAGCTATTACTTCAGCTATTTACCTTCAGCTAAGTAAAAATAAACCTTTGCCATGAATACGCATCTGTTATTCATGGCAAAGGTTAACTGATTAAAAGCATGAATATCTAGTTTGTTCTATCTTTAAGATTACATTTTTAAATAAAAACTGAAAAATGTGAGTTATAAACATTCAATTCTAAGTATTAAAATTGGAAGAACTTGGTATTAAAATAACTTACTTTCTCTTATTATAGCAAAGTGCTCCATAAATACGATTTTAAAGAGATGCGTATTTAAGACATTCAAATTGACTTTCGTTTACAATGTGCCAGTTTTACTTAATTATAGTTTAGAATATTATAGGTATTGGTTTGGATAAATGAAACAAACATTTATGGAAACTAGAATGGAGTTGGAGAATGACAGTTTGTAAAAGGTGGAAGCACAATTTAAACTTTTATCTAGCTCTGACAACAATAAAGTTTACATTTAATCCAGAGTAAATGTTTTGTAGTAAATTCATAATTACGTTTAGTTACAGAAATCAAAGCAAATTATTTCATAGGTTTTTAATCATTACCTTTCTATAAAAACAGTTAGGTCAACTTAAAAAAAATTAACAACTGATAATTTAATATTAATAACGTTAGATGTAAGACAAATTTTTTAAAAACAGTGTCTACATGTTTACAAATTAAAATAAGAGAATGAAGTTTAAATATGATGGTTATACTTGATAATAATATCCCAAACAAATGGCAGCAATAAATAAATTATATTGCTGTAAAAGATATTTTTAGGAAAAGCGACTTAGGGTTTTGATGTATGTCCAAAACAGCAAAAAAACGAAACTGAGCATTTATTTTAACAAAAATAGATTAAAATGAGTACTTTAAGGTTATTTATTAATGCATAAAATAATTTTTTTAAATATTTAAGTATTTTCATGCGATTTTATGAAATATATTTATAACAAAATGCATTTTCCTTACATGTGAAATATAGGATAGTCCATAATTTATAATAATCTAATTTCCTAAAGTTCTATGAAAGAAGTTGCCAATTTATACACTGTTAGAAATTTCTCAGAAAAAAATGGTAATAAGCAATTTATTTAATTGCTGTTTTACCGTATTCAAATAAAACAGTCAAATAATTGAAAATAAGATAATATTCAAATTGTTAATGAGAAAAACTGCTTACTAACCGCTTATTAACTGCTTTCATTTGATACGGTTAAGCAACCAGAATCACAAAATAATCACCAACTAAACCTACCTACTGAAGCCAATTAGTTCCTTGCAGCTGGATATATATTATAGCCAAGGGTGCTAATTTCTCAATTTCATGAGACACACAGATCAAGTCCTAGCGTTGACATCACAATATTTCCTCCATTCTTTTCAACATATGAAGAGCTTCCAGTGTTCTGCACTCCCTAATTTGTGACCCTGCACTATTAGAATATGGTACTCTCATTCACGCGTAGATGGCAGCACCATAGAGCTGCGTAACACATCTAGTATTTCTCATCTCTTACGATAGGTAAAACAACCAGATAAACTAATTAAACCACATTCCACAGTTCATTTGATAAAACTCAACTTAACCACCCTCTAACTCCAATGCCCACTATCTAACGAAATGCTTAGCTTCAATGTTCAGCTAAATTGATTTTTTAAGGTTTTGAAACCAAGCCATTTGTAAATGGTTAAAAAGCCGTTTAGCTTTGCAGTCATGCTTTTTTTTTAGCCATACTAGTTGTAAACGATTTCAAAACCATTAAGGTAAAAAATAATCTTTACTGTAAACTTAGCTGTTATTTGGATAGACAGGCCACTGCCGAATATTTTACCGTAATTCTAACAGTGAGAAGTTAATTTTATTTAAATAGTAAAATATATAAGTAGAGGATATTTATAGAGAATATAACATAAATACCGATATAATTAGAATTAATTGCTGTTTGCGCCATTGACCTCAACTTTTGTGAAGAACCCTTTATTGAATATTTAGTCTTCGAGATAAAACAACTGTCGTCATCTTTTGTTATGATAGTATCAACTATGTCCCGTGATGATTAGGAATAAGTTCAATATTCTACCTGTCAAATTGGTTTCGAGTTTCGAAGCTTAGCCTCACACCTGCTTTATGAGATAAATTTGTGAATGTACCAGTCTCTTGAAGATTTTAGAATGGTTTAATGATCGCAGGAGCAATGAAACAGGAGTTAGTTATTAAAGTGTCTATGAAACTGAAGAGTCAAAATAGCATGGGATTACCATTTGGAAAGAGAAAATGTATTGAATTTGGAAGTTTATTAAATTCTGGACCTAGTATCTCCAGGAAAATGTCTTTTAATTTAATAAATTACCACACACTGAAAATTACATTAGAAAGTTCCTTGTCTAAAATTAAACAAATGTACCAACTGCTTAAAGAATTAAAAGTATATACTGAATACTTAAATTTAATGCACAAATGTAACAATGAATTAATTTATACTTATTAAGCTTTTATGTATTTACTAAAAATATTTTTTAAACATTAATTTTGGTGTGAAATGAGTTTATAGTTTTTTCTATAAAATGTAATGATGAATAAAAGTGTAGTTATTAAGTTTTCGTGTATTTGTATTATAACTTTTTTTATAAATATTTTATTAATCAGTCTTATTTGTTAAATATAACGTCGGTTAAAATTTTTACAAAAAAATTTCTCGTTAAAGAAACTTTTTATAAAAGGTCAGAAATAATCGAATGCACATGATATAAATATTTTACCAGAAATAAAACTAGAATTGAAAAACACTTTCACAAGTTTGTTTTGTTTTCAATGGAGTTTTTCCTTTTGGTTTGTTAGAAACAAATTGATGCGCAGCTTCTTTTTCTTCGTTTTATTTCTGTTCGAGAAAGTTATTTACTTTCTATTCGATACGTTCGTGAAATAAAAAATTAAACAAAAGGAAACGTGGGCGCTTCCTTTAGAGGTCAATTTTAAAACTATGTAAAAAAAATTCCTATAAGAGTTTACTTCTTCTTTTGAGAAAAAATGCCCTGTTTTGCCTTCAAGCTGTCAACGATGTTTGTGAAATGTTTCTTTTCTTCTTCAAGTTTCTCCCTTAGAGAATTCTCCACCCAAAATGCATTTATTAATCAAAAGAATTGATCGTAATGAAAACATACGACGAATTTAAATATTGAAAATTTATTTCTTCAGAATAATAAGAAGCAGAATAAAATGTTATAAGCAGAGGATACTTTATAAAAAAACAAAACTGTATAAATTAAAATACTTGTTTGTGTTATTAAATAAATGGACTTGCATTAGAGAATTATAACAGTGCAAAACTATGTTTTTGGTAGTGATAAAATTAATATTATTACAAAATTTGTTTTGTATTTTATCCATTAAATATTTGAAATACTTAATACTGAAATACTTAATATTGAAATACTATAATACTTATTCAGATTAGATCATACAACATAATATATGGCATTTATGTTACTGATGAATATAGCCCCTTGTAGAAAAAACTATGTTGACTCAGAAATATTAAAATTATTTGCAATAGTCTCATAATTTCACTTATTCCCATTATAGTAAAAGTTTCCTTCTGGTTGACAGTAAAATATTTTTAGAATGCTATTTCTTAAATATTTTTGAGATGTTAGACTTAAAATATTTTTTTTTGGAAGCCCAGAAATATTTATAACATATTAGAAAGATTTCAGATACATTTCAATAGTTGTTATGCTTCTTTGTTTTAAAAACTAAATAAAAACATTTCTGGGACCTTTTTAAAAAGTTCTTGCACCTCATCCTTGTTACCACTTGATGAACTGAGTTTATAAATGATTTAATGTTATAGTAGTGAGCTTAGGAATGAGCTTTAAAGTTTATGAGTTAACAGTAGGAAATGAAAATTATGCCATCCCTTTATGCTTTGTCTTTACTATGTCTTATTTGTGAGCTTTCAATTGGAGAAATATATAAATCCCTAACACTCATTTTAATTGTTTGTGTCTCAGCATTTTCATTCTTGGAGTTTTAATTTGCTTTAGAAAAGTTTTTTGAGATTACTCGTCTGCTGTTTATTGCTAAATTAACTTGGATCATTCCTTCATTCCGGAACCATTTGGAAACAGTCAGTCGGATCCTTTATACCCAGAGATGTTTATCATGAATTTTGAAAAAAATGAATTTGTTTTGTTAAATAAGACTAAAGTGAGAAATTTCCTCTATAAATTTCAATTTTTTGAAAGATTTCATTTATAACCTTCATCCTCTCAGCTTTTAGTTTGTTATTAATCACATCTATGAGACGCTATTTCGATATTTTGCAATGTGTAAAAGATGCACGTTTTAGCGAAATTATTATTTTTTTCATCAAATTCTACAAAATAGTTTGATATTAAAAATTTATATGATTTGTTGCGCAAAGTTAATTATAAAAAATTTATAACTATTTTATTGTGTCATATTAAAATTCATAAAGGTTTGATACTACGTTTTAAAATAATTTAACATACTGCCATGAAGCAAATTAGAACAACTTTAATGTTAACCATTAAAACTATAAGGTGAAATTATTTCATTTAAGATGTATGATAAAATAATATTTTTTTAGTCCAGGGAACATTTGATTCTGCAAGATGGTAGCAACTAATAGCATTATATAAATACAAGCATTCTTTGTTATTTACACTATTTTAAATGCATAATTCAAAACATAAAGATCTAAGAAAATAACTAAGCATACTGGAACACCGATTTTCGAGTGAAGGATGAGACTAGTAATATTCTTTTAATAGCATCATATCTTTCGGCAGATTCTCCTTCATCATTTTAAATCACATTCTTATGCCATGAGCGCAAGGGAAGAAATATGTGTCCAGATAGTCAGAAAATGCCCTAAAATGTCTGACATTTATAGGTACTACCACCAGAGTTAATTTTGTTTGATTCTTAAAAATTATCTTTGAAAGAATTTAGCCTTAGGGAACAAATGTCACTCGCAACTGCTCTTCTTGAAGCAGACCACATTGTGAGCTGATAGTAAATTTTGTAAAGAGCCTACCTTTTGTGCTCGTTTTAGGCTAGAGGTGATAATAGGGGCCTATTCTCGCATCTGGGGTGGTCTTGACCCTAAAAAAATGCTTGATTCATTGTCAGAAGAAAATGATGTGTTTCCATATCTTTAGAATATAATAGACTATTGGTAAATTGGTAAAAATAGGTAAAAATAAATCTATCTCTGCACTTTACTTTATATGTGGTCTTTTGTGCTTGAAAGATTGTGAATGATGTGATTAATTGTTTTTATTTTATTTTTGTTCGCTACTTTTTTATGATTTGTGACAGAAATGTGGATTTTAATTTCCTGTAGAATGATTGCACTGGTCACTTTTTCTAAAAATAATGATGGATGTTGCTGCTAAAAATTGCAATTTTAGAAGAGTTTTTAAAAAGATGAAAACATGACTTTATGTTGTAGAAATGCTCGAGGAAAAATAGATTTACAACCTTAAATAAGGAATTCGCTTATGAAATGCTTTTTATTTAATCACTTAATAAATTTTCAGAAAAAGAAAAAACTATTCAAATATGCACGTTTGGATGTTATGTAAACTATGAACTAACTAAAAAAATACTGTTGAACCAAATATTTTCTTAAATATTTAGTTAAAACAAAATTATTTTCATACTTCTTCATGAGCTAAATTTGAAAAACTATGCAAAAGAGCAAAAAATGGTATTCATTTTATAAGCTTTGTAAAAAATCGATATTTTTTTAAATATATGTTATTAATTATTACTTTTTAGCACAATATGAAGGTGATTGTCATTTCTAAAAAAACTGGAAAAAAAACAACATAAAATTCGCAAAAAACGTAAAAACGTCATTAAACGCAAGTTATATTATAAGACTATTTCTGCTGAAGAAAACCTTAAAACTCTAACGTTAATAGATGAAAGCATAGAAAAACGCGTTTTCATTGAAAATTTTCAAAATTTTTTCAAAATTTTTTCAAAATTTTCACAATAAAAAAACTAAAATATTAGTTTAATGCTAATAGAAGTTGTGTTATTAGTTTAATGATTATATGTGCGTCCTATCGCTGATAAATTCCTTCAAACAATTAATAGCTACAGAACGCAAGTCCAAGCACGGGTCATTTCTGTGTAAGCCTCTGAAAATCAATATCCTGAAGATAATTTTTAAATTAATGAATGACTCAATACATTTTCTTCTCAATACATTCCTACATTTTTCGTTGCATTACTGGATCTACATGTGTATTACTTGTTTAAAAAGTTTTCTTTCTTTTAACACAATTGGCTTTTTCACTCATAGTAACTTCATTGAATAAAAAAATATCTAAAATTGTACACAATTTTAGATATAAGTAGGAAAGTTTTATGTGAAAAAAATGTAAACATATAGGTAAAGGTAAAATTTATAATTTTATTTGGCTATTCTGCTTTCAATTGTTTACTTCCGTTTTCATGTAGCTGTAATTACTTCTTAAATTTTAACTTTAAATCTTTCAATTTGTACATTAATTATTCAAATTGTGATTAAAGGTAACTGTTATGCAGAAGAGTAATTTATTTCAAATTTCGTACCCATTTACTTAATTTAATTTATACTTCAATAGCTATTCACATTTACATTTGAAAAAAAGAAGTATTTCTTATGCAAACTGAAAATATTTCTTATCGATCGTTCATTCACAAAAAAAGCTGTTAAACCCCTAATTTTTTTTAATCTCTTTGAAAAAAATGTTTACAGTTCACAAAAGGAAAGAAAAAATTAGGACACTTTTCAGAATTTTGATTCAAACCAGTTCAACCACCAGTAATTTACTTCAAATTTTTTTAAATAAAATGTTTTATTTTGAATTATTAACGACATTTTTTTCGATTTAGTTACAAACGTCTTAAGTTTTCCCTTAAAATTTTCTTTAGAAACTAAAAGAAAGTAAAGAAAAAAGTAACGCAAAATATCTTCGTCTTATAGAGGGATTCCATGGAGGAGGGACCATAATAAATTATAATTTTACTCAGATTTTGTTATGAATATGATTAATACTATATCCAAGAGCATTTTTTATCCAAGCTGCATTGTTCGATCAGTCGAAATTATAATTCAAGCAAATCTACACCTATTAATTTCAGATATAAATTGCATATTCAAAATTATATATATATATTTTTTAAATAAATGTACACGAAATTAATTCATTTTAATGCATTTGCCGTTGTTGTTAACAGTTTGCTCACTAATTTAGTGGAACGGGGCTTTAAATTTGTTTAAAAATGAAAATTGGAAAAAAAAATTACAAAAAAAAAAAAATTAAAAAACATGTAGTATTTACAAATATCATAAAAAAATCATTCTTCAATAGCTATTCACATTTACATTTGAAAAAAAGAAGTATTTTTTTATGCAAACTGAAAATATTTCTTATCGATCGTTCACTCACAAAAATAAGCTGTTTAACCCCGAATTTGTTTTAATCTCTTTGAAAATTTTTTTTTTTACAGTTCACAAAAGGAAAGAAAAATTTGGGACACTTTTCAGAATTTTGATTCAAACCAGTTCAATTTTTTAATTGTTTCACTTAAAAGATCTCTACATGAGATTTTTTTCTCTTCCCTGGTGATCTAATTCTTTAAAAAAGCATGATGCAATAAGAAACTGTTTAAGTTTTATTATTTTTCAAAATCACCTTTTAAAAACAGAGTTTGAAGAATTGCGGGTAAAACTTTTCATCCAAACATTTATAATGAATAGTGCTTCTTAGATTTAAGTTCCGATTTCTCATGAAAAGGACACCCAAGTAAAGCTCACAGAATGTCTTGACGTCTTCATTGCGATTGTCAGAGGGTGCCTGGCATTATGCCATGGGTGTTTACTCCAATGAAAAATAAATGCTCCCGCGAAGAAAAATAAAAGGTTATGTCTGAGCGTCGACCTTTTTTGTTCCTCTTTAAATTTTCTATTTTATCGTGTCTCTGAATGCTTGATGAGGTTATAGAAGAGGACTTATTACATAAAAAACGGACTATATAATACTTGGAATGTTCTCAAACTGATTTCCTTAGCTTGATTTATATTACTTGGAACATGTTCAACTGTAAAGCATGGCATGGAAACATCAAGTGACATAATGTCAATATACATTTGCAATAATAAATTATTTTTCGAAAGAATTTTCATCATGTAAATAAGAATGAACTAATTTCTTAATGTAGAGGAAAGTTTTTGTATTAATCAATTGAAGATATAAAAGCGCTGATTTTCTTAAGTGAAAATAAAGTTTGCTTGTACTGATTCCACATTCCACCCTCTTCTTGACATGATCTTTTTTGGAATTTTTTTACTTTTCAATATCTCATCAGCTTTGTAGTAAAGTGAAATATTAACATTTATTTTTCTTGTTGTGAAAGATTAAAATCTAATAAGTTAAAACAATATGAACGAAATTAATAATAATAATGCATTTAATCTTTAACTTTTAATGGCGTCATATTTTATAGTAGATTATGTGTACACTGTTAAAAATTCCGGATCATATTACTGTAAAAAGTAAAGGCACTAAGACTACCGGTACTTTTTTACCGTAAAATCCATTTTTACCGAAACATGTAACGGAACAAAATATTTGATATACCGTAATTTTTTTCAGTAATAATTGCCAAAAAATCATTGAATCATTCTAATTAAATAAATTTCACCGTAAAAATTGCGGAATAATATTTTACGGTAAAAATGAATTTTACGGAGGACGCATTCAAAGAGCTGGTATTTTATAACGTAATTTGATCCAGAACTTTTTACAGTGTATGATAAGAAACGATTTTTGTTATTTATAACTAGCAGACAAAAAAATTAATGAATTAATAATAAGTTAAAATTATATACAAAGTACAGTGATAAAAGTAAACCGAGGAAAATATTTGATATTAGCGTAAGAAACAATTCTTCATACTTATACCTTAAGATTATGTAACTAAAATAGAACCAATGGTTTTGCTCTTCGAGATTAATGTAGATAGAACTTAAAAACCTAGATCGATGCAGCTTTTCGTATTCTGGAAAAAGTAGGTTTCTTGTTATTCTGCAATTATCTTAAACAAGATCCAATTCGGTCTTGTAAACATCGATGTTCAGAAGCCTTATTTTGAATTTAAATAGCAATTTGTTTCCGTAGAAAGGAAAAAGGCAGACTCCAATTAATAAATCATGTAAAATATAAACAATTCTCTAGTATCTAAGTGAATTTATTGAAACTCAACTTGAAAACTATAGCCTAAGCGTAGGGTTAAAGGAAATGAAGTCGAAGACTCAGAACTACTCTAAAAACTATTCATGGAATATAATGTTCCTGAGAACTAATTTATTCATCGACTTTTACTTCATTATTTAGAAAATAAGCAAAAGTAAAAAAAAAAAAAAAACTACTACGTATAGAGTAAATAAAGATTCGCAATCTGGTTAAAATCATTTCATTGCAATCTAAATTATTGAAAGAGAGCGTCGACAAACATAAAAGTTAAGTGAAAGTCTAGCAGTTTCTTCAAAGAATCTTAAACAGGAAAAGACCTTTTTGGAGATAAAGGATTTCCCTCTTTTCTATCAGTACACACCTTTATCTTTGTTTTCGGTCTTGATCACATAAAGGAAGATGCATGACAATCTAAGAAGAAATGGTTCAAACGGAAGCGACGAAGGAGCCATTTTTCTTCTTGGGATTAGTATGAAGTGATAAATGATTTTCAAATGACAAAAAAATGTGAGCTTAAATAAACAATTTTGTTTTTATATTGATTTTTGTCTGCTAAGCTCTGTGGAAAAGTGTTTTTGTTTGGACTCATAGAAAATAAAACAACACCATTGAATAATTTTAAAATACATTATTTGTTATTAGAACTAACCACTTAATAAACGTCAATTTGGATTCATGGATAACTCAAAATTACAGAGATGTAATCATGCCTGTGCGATTTTAATTCTTTAATGCAAATTACTGTAATATTTGGAAATTAAATGTGGTAT
This sequence comes from Parasteatoda lunata, assembly GCA_949128135.1. Taxonomy (NCBI): domain Eukaryota; kingdom Metazoa; phylum Arthropoda; class Arachnida; order Araneae; family Theridiidae; genus Parasteatoda; species Parasteatoda lunata. The sequence continues at coordinate 48,814,680 of OX421980.1, forward strand.
AATGATTACAAATTAAAGAAAATAGGGACATTTTCAGAAATTGCATTAATTTTCTTTTGTCATTTCGATAATCTATTGTAGAAACTTGATCTTAGTTAGTTGTATTACCAAGAGAAAAAGAAAATGTTGTTTTATGTTCTGGTTTTAATGTATATACCAAACATAATTATTTTGCATTATCCTTTAAGATTTTGTGAAATTAGATAAAATTTAGAATCATGTTACTTTACTTAAGAAATGAATTATTGTTTCATAAGACTAGGTTTTTTTTAAAGGTTAAAATAATGATTTTCGGAAAATATTTATTCATAGAAATTCTAAAAAACTATTTGAATCATAAATTCTTGTTGAAGTATTTAAAAATAAGACTTTATTAAATAAAAGTTCGTAATTTAAAAAAAAAATAGAGTATAATTGTAATGTATTTGTAATTAAACACAATAACACATAAAAATTAGTAATTTTTCATGTTTGAACTTGACTTTAGACTCCTGTATTAATTTGAAATAATTTTTGGCCTTTAATTTCAATTCGTTACAATTTTGTTTTTCTTTTTCAATAAATAATATTAATTTTTCGGTAGTTTCAGCAAATCTTTTACCATTACTTAAAAATCTAGTATTAAAAAAATTTATTAAACTGTTAATCAAATTAAAATTTTAAAACCGTATTTGTCAGCCAATCGAAAAAAAATGCAATGAAAATTTCTCAAAAATTAGGGTAACTCAGATTTTATGCAAATACATCGAACTTGTCCATTTCAAAGCTCTAAAAAAAGAGAACAAAAAGGAAAGATAAAGAGGTTTCGAATTGTGGAAGTTTAAAACGACGCTTAAATTACTTTTGTTGTGGAAAAAATGATTCCAGATAAATTATACATGCATTCATCTCATTTTTTAACGTACCTTACGAACGTACTAACGTAATTTAATGTTAAAACTAGTCTTTTAATGATTTTTGAAGTTTACATTTCTTTGTTTTTATTAATATTCTAGTCCCTTAGTGAGCTAATCCTAAAGCCCAGTAGTACACCGAAGTCAAGCATCACTAACGGATGGGTGCCCACTTTCATCAGCCTGCGTAGGGACTTAGGGTGCTCTGCACAGGTAGGTCATTTAGTTACAAGGTGGGCATCTCTGCAGAGGATCAAAATAGCGATGGCATGTCCTCGAATCATTCTCAGAGATGTTTCCCAGACCGTTGCCAATAACCCATTGTGCAGTTCCAGTGCGACATAAATTAAATACCTATTTACCAATTAAACTTCTAACGATAGCAAGATCATTTATTTCCTCATGATAGTGAATGAAATTCAAATAAATTCCCCCTCCCCATTTGAACCATGGTGTTTTTCTTAGCTTCTGGTCTTGAAGATGAGAGGACTTTGGGCATAGATTTCTCTTGATTATACTATTTGCAGAAATTCGATATACAGAGGCTAATAAGAAAATCTTTTCGAGTTAAACATGAAAAGTCCATTGAATTTAGATTGTAAATGAGGGGACTTGCAGAAACTTCGAGATCTAAAAGTTTTCGAGACAATCAGGTTTGACTATTTGTTGTTTCTTACGCTTTAATCGTTCCAAGGTATTTAACGTAATGCAACACTATAAAGTAATAGAGATATATAATTAAATAGTATTTTAGTAGAACAAAACAAAAATGAAATGAAAGTAAATGTACTTGGCTTAATGTGGCACAGTTGTGCAATTAGGTAATGAATAAAAATATCGATGCATTTATGAACGCGATTTTTGCTGACGCAAAGAAATAAGTTAATTTTTTAAATTCTTTTTTAAAGTTCATAGAATATTAAGCTATCTTTGGTACAAATTTTCTGCACCAGTAAAATGAAATAAAGAAAAATGTTTAAATACTTTAAATTGCTTAATGCATTGTAGTTTTATAAATATTTAATTTTATAAATATTTAATTTTACAAATATTTAATTTAAGATAAAATAATTTTAAGAAAATTTAATTTAAGATGAGACGGTTTTATCTTAAATTAAATAATCATAGTAATTCTTTTAAATCATTTTATAAAAATTTAATTTATGAAAAAATGATGTTATGAATATTTAATTAAAGGCAAAACTGTTATTTAAATATTTAATTATAATTAGTTACTAAAAAATAAAGAATTTTTTAAATTTTGAGCGATTGTAGTTTTAGTCATATATTACCTTCATTCTTTATTAAAGGAGAAAATTGCAAAATTTTGAACAGGCAATGTGCTTATTTCAAACTAAGAAATAACTGTAAATGATAAGAAAAAAAAATCAGTTATTTATGGTCACGCAAACGAAATAGAACTGAACTTCCATTTAAGATTCAGAATATATATATAAATATATATCATCACTACGTTTTGCAATAAAATATAAAATTATTCTGTCAATTTGAATGACTCAGTTTTTTTCATTTCTTCAGTTTATTCTATGTAAAGTTGAGTGACGGCCTCTTCCTCTTTCTGCATTTCCGCCGCGAGTGATTTCCGAACTCGTGGCGGAGTCTCTGGAGTTTAGTAATTTGCATACTCTTTAAACTCCGCAGGGATGAATAGATAATGAATGACGTTTTATAAGCAACAATCAGGGAAATCTCTTCCAGTGAAAGTTTGTTTTTTCTTTCTTATCTTCAAAATTTACTTTTTGAAAGAAATACTTATAATGTATCTCCCTATTTCCAAACTTTAATTCTAAAGAACACTTTTCAGATAACTAGATGTTTTATCTTTTTTAAATAATTGAAATGATTGAATCTATTGAAGTTTTAATTGGTTCTTAACTTAATTAGCGTTTTTTTGAAAGTGATGTATTTTTAAGGTATTGTTATGAAATTCAGTTTAAGTTTTATTATTATTCTAGTTTTAAATCCTTGATAAAACTTCATCTGTAGTTTTAATTAGCCATTAATTTTGGTTTAAAATACTTGTTAATGCAATATTACTATGGTGCACATCTTAATTCGATAATTTTTTTTTTTAATAAAAGTTTATGTTTTTAATTATTGCATAAATTAATATATATTTACTTCCTTAATTCATAACTAAATTACTTGTTACAAAGATCAATGATTTTTAAGTTTCTTGAATTTTGTTAAAAATCAAGAAACTTAATTAAACTAAATCCAGAAACTTTTGTTAAAAAGGTTTACGAAAGACAGTAGTAAAGTACTACTGTCTTTCGTAAACCTTTTGCTGTTTCTCTTTCCCCTCATTACAAATCCTCCTACCCTCCCAACCAAAAACTTGCCTCTTTTCGGTCTTTTGTCTACCGTGCTGTTAATATTTGTTCTAACATTGATTTTTTTGATGCAGAATTAAATTACATCAAAGCCATTGCTCATGACAGAGGTTATTCTCCTAACATTATTGATAATATTTATAAAAACTTAACTAAACAATCGCCTAGCGATAAACCTCCAAAGAATTTTCTAACAATTCAGTCATTTTACCCTATTTTCCTAAAATAAGTCGGCAATTTGCTAATATCCTAAAGAAGTTTGATTTTAATAGTATTTTCAGTCCCATTATTAAGATAAAATTTTCTAATCTCAAACAGCCCAAATCTCACCAAATCTCAAACAGTCAAAATAGCTGGGGTATATACCAAATTAATTGCCAATGCAGCCTTTCATATATTTTATTTTATAACCGTCGTTGAACTGCCGACCCAATTTCATGGGTTTATGACTACTAATGTTCAACTCCGTAGCCTTGTAATTTTGAACCAATCCAGAAGACAAGGAAACTCCTGGATCAGAACCCCCAGAGGTTTTGATTTGTTATGGGAACATGGAGGACTTTGAGACTCGACAGATTTAACGTGCATCAGTCACCATTTACTACACGGGGAGTCTTCGGTCGGCGAGGATCGAACCTACAACCTCTTGGACATGGGCCCAGCGCCCTACCGACCAGGCTATCCCGGCCCCCCTTTCATATATTGGCCAAACAAAGCGTGCCTTAAAGTGCCGCGTCAAGGAATATGAAGCTTATGTCAAAAAAAAAAAAAAAAAAAAAACAAGAATTTAAACGCTCATCTATTGCCCAACATTATTGGCTCTCTAATCATAATTTTAATTTTTCTTCTTCTAAAGTCATTCAAAATTGTTCTTCAATTTTTGATTTAGATTTTTACGAATCTTATCATATTTTCAAAAATTCCAAACTATTGGTCAATGACCTATCTAGCGTTCCTTACCTTTCTCCTGTTTGGAAATCGCTGATTTAACCTAACTAACCACCTTTTTTGTCCATGCACCCTTCCCTCCTATTGGCCGTTGCTCTAAACGCTCCGATGACGTCACCTTTCTCTTATATTTACCCTGTTTTCTCTCATTTCGTTTTGTTGCACTGATGAAGGTTGCCCTTTGAGCATTCGAAACAGCTGTCTGTATTTTATATATATATTTGTGCTCTTTAACGTTGTTTGCCTTAGTTCACATTTAACAGTTTGAATACCATCTTATTTATGGTTATTTGACTGTTTTGTTTGAATACGGTAAAGTAACAATTAAATAAATTGTTATTTAACCAATTTTTCAGAAAAACTTCTACAGTGTGGTTCAAGCACCCGTCACTGTTTTACGTTCTACATTTTAACATAAAATGGATCCGATTGATTGCAAATTTTCAAAATTTCAAATATTTAGTAGCCTTTTTTTTTTTCTCGAAATGTTGGAGAGTATAAATATTCTATTTTAAGTGGTTATTCTCTAGCTGTTTAAAGTGCCTTGAGAGTAAATGCTTAAAATAGTGCTTCAAATTTGATGGTTTTATGCTTTTATTTTAAATAAAAAACTTAAATAAAAAATTTCTGACAAATCGTTTCTTTCAATTTTGTTAAAAAAAAGAAATGTTCCTTTTAAGTAATCTTGTACTATCAGCCTATCTAAAACTGCTGAATGTCTGTTCAACATCTTTTGTTGACTTGATAGCTCTTTCACATTCCCTTACACTTTTGTGGTAAAACTTGAATGGACATCCTCTCTATTAAGTGACGACAACTTTTTGAGCTAACAAAGAAGAACTGAAAGGCAGTTAAATGGGTCAATACAAAATAGTTGGAGACAATTTTTTCTTCTTCAGGCTTGTCAATTTAAGGAAGCGAAGCTCTTTCGTATAAAATTCTCCCTCTTTTATCTTTCTTTCATTTCGTGTTTTGAGAATTTGTTAGACAATGTAATGATGAGATGGAAACCAATACAAATAAACATAATCTCTAAAAAATTACGGTTAAAAATACTGGCACACCTGTGTGCATCATTTGTAAAATTAATTTTACCATAAAATTTTATACCTTTTCTTTACAGTAATAATTATTTAATTACCGTGATTCAGTGATTTTAGAATAAATATTACTGTAAAAATTACGTCAACAAAAAATTAAAATTTTTTGTTTCGTAAAATTTTATTTTAGAAATGAATTTTACGGTTAGAAATATCGGCACTCTGGGGTTCGGTGCCCTTTTTTTGTAAATTGATTTGAAATTTGTTACAGTGTATATCAATATGCGCAAAAATAGGATTTTTAAATTTAGCTAAGAGTTTTACTTATACATATGCGAATTAAATTTTATCCATGATTTGATTCAAATATTAAATGAGTAAATAAAGCTCCTTTTATATCTAGGGATATAGTTTTACGTTTTATTTTATTACTATAGTGAAAAAATCCTTTCATTTAATGGTTTTGCGATGACAACTTTTTTTGATTTGAATTAACTGCTTTAAAATCTTTTAAGAAGTCATCACATTTAATTTTTAAACTTTGACTTTCAAATTCCATTAAAAAATGTAGTTGGAAACTATGTTTTTTTCTACAAACTCGTCAATTTAAACATTCATACACGAAAAAAAAACTTTTAGTAAAGCATTTTCTGGTAAAAGAGAAACCATAATTCTGGAAATGAAACAAAAATAAACGGTATTTAAACTTTTCCCATTCGTTATGGTATCGGTTTCCCAAAAATTCCGGTTTTCAAAATTATAGTTTTAATTTATAACACATTTTGTAAAAATACAAAACTGAAAAACAAATTTAACCAAATAAATGATTAGACCAGGTTCTAAGAAAATTGCACAAAAAGTCCTTCTGAACTGACATCCATTTCACCATTTATTTGGTAATTTTAACATTTTTTAAAATAGAATAGTACTCATATATGGTTTATTTAAAATGATGGTTTATTGAAAAGAGGGCTGGGAGTTAGGTGACGGTTAATTATTTATTTTCCTAATATAGCTCTCGGTAAATAGGAAAATGGGCTTAAATGATTTGTTCAAGCGTTTTAAAAATACTACACTCGGTTATATCAAGCAGGATTTATTCACACATTACGTAACAAGGAAGAAAAACAATAAAAATACTCTTAGTTATCCTCAAGTTGAATGAGTTAATATCACTTCTACTATGAGAATAGTTGAACAAAAATTTAACATTAGGTAAAAAACACAGTTTGAAGATATTTTAACGTTTTTAACATTGATTTAACATTAACATCGATACTTTTACGGATGTACTGGTAATTCCTCAGAATGAAAATCTTTACTCATATGTAAAAATCTATATCAAAAAAATTATTTGTATTTAAAGCGAAAAATTTCCTCACATCTTAGATATTGAATTATATTTTCAGAACTTACTGCGCACATTAAAAATGGTAGGACTTAACACTTAATTCTGAAAAATGTTATAAATGACAATATATTTCACAACCTGTTATAGTTTATCAATCGTAAATTACTTTTACGCTCTCTGTTAATTGCTAGTTCTACATAATTACGTGTACAAATATAATTATATTTTCGCTATTTTTATTTAACATATAGATTTAAAATTTCGTCTTGAAAGAATGATTGACAAATAAGAATAGTTTCAAGGTGCTACTTCACTATCTTGGACATATTTATTTAAATATTATTCTTTTACCACGGTATATTCAGTATAACGCATATTTATATTCAGTTTAATTTATGCATCAAAATTACATATTTTATCTCTTTATTATATAATTGACATTTTCCTTCAAAATATATAATTAAATCTTTGTTGTGAGAAATAAAATCCTTGTGTTAGGAAATTTAATATCGTTTAAACATGCATTGTGTCATAATACAATGTAATGGATTAAATTCAAATTCGAACTTGAGAAATACACTCTTATACTTCTTATATTATTCTAAATATGTTTCAAAGTTAGAAGTAAAATTACGTTTTACCAAGCATAGAAAGAGCCTTCTTTATTTGCTTTAAATAAGATATGCTCAAACAGAAACTAAATTTTGCAAATCATGAAAATTGGTTTTTCATTGTTTTTAAAGTTCAAAATAACTTAAAAAACTAAGCCATTGGGGTTGAGGAAAAAAAATTTGTAAATCGTTTGCATCCTGATTGTTTCTAACGCAGATATTTTATAGAAACATTTCCAATGATAGACGAATTCATCGGGTTAAGAATATTGATGCATACGAGATTAACCTTTCGGTAATAAAAAACAAAGATCTTTAATGTCACATTTCTCTTATATTTTACACAAAAATTCAAGTGTTTTCTGAGCTGATTGATTAATCAAATGTGCAAAACAATTTAATGCTTTACATGAAGATTGTGACGTGACTATTTATCGACCTTATTTAAATAAATAAAATTAATCTCAAGTTTCTCTTAAATAGAGATAATAATTTTATTTCTCAATATAATTTATCTTAAAATTCCAGAAAATATAATTTGAAGATTACTGATCTAATAATTTATACATAAAATAATTTATACATAATTTGATGAATTACTTATTATTTTTTTTTTTTTTTTGAATTCTTAATTGCATTTTAACACATCGCTTTATTTTACCTTTAAAGGTATAAATTCTTTTATAAGTTCTCTATTTGCCTTAAAAAGTACGAAAATTAAACGATTTTTCAAAATTATATTCAATTAATTGCTTATTTTTTGAAGTAATGAACTTTTAATCTTGCTGGAGGTAAGTTTTATGTGACGTCACAGATAGGTCGCGGTGAAAGGAAGAACTAAAGCGAACCATGTCAGAAGTTCTGACTAAGACTTGAAAGCAGGCCAAGTCTGAGTCGAGTCGGAGTGAAAGCGTGTTACTTAAAAAGAAGGTCAAGTTCAGTCTCGGAGAATCTACTTTCGAGTTGTCTGCATAGGAACTTTCGGGTTCAGAAAAATTATTGACCTACGACTTCTTGTCAGTCGAAAGTGACAATCTGTTTAATATCACTGATAGAACAAAATTTAGGTCGCGTTCATCGGAAGAAGATGCTCGGCTCCAACACATTTATTTTTAATACTGAAAAAAAAATTATTTTTTAAAAAAGTGAACAAAATGTTTTAAATAACGAAGCAATGAATTTAATATCTATTTACAGACGTACTCATATTGCCTACGGAAGATTACGATACTGTAAACCTCGAAAAAGAAAAAAAGAGTAAGATCAGAAGTGTTAGAATTTTTTTTCGAGTTTAAACTGTGTGGTTCTTTTTTTTTTTTTTTAAATTATTATTTTAAATTTTGTTTGATTCTCTAAACATTTCGGCTTATTTAAAATTATTTGTTTGTTATAGTTCAAATTAATATACAGAATCTCTAAGAAAACTGAGAGAGATTTTATTTAGCTGTTTTGCTTTTATATTTGATGAAACCAAACAACAACTTACGATTAAAGAGAAACTTAATTAATACGCAAATGACTAGGAGTGTAGCAAACTTCAGCATTCGATTGTCTTATTTTTTTATATGAGAGGGAAGATACTGCTTGATTTTCAAAAAATAGTTCTATTAATTTGGTTTAACCAGAATAATAGTAGCTGATACAGTTTGAAACAATTTTGCATGAAATTTAATGACAGAATGATATAAATTTAAATATGCTTGATTTCCAGAAATTTTATGAAATTCTTGCAAGTTTTGCTTATCTTCCTAAGTTTTGCTTCTTTTAAGTATGTCAACTGCTTATAAATTTTAAAAAAATTGACAGCAAAATTTCTTGTTTAAAAGTGTTTGTTTTTATTTACAATGTTTTTGCTGTGCAATAAACTTCACCATTCGACAGTCTCGTTTTTGATATGAGAGTAATGGTGATCTTTGATTCTCAAATAAGAATTCTATTAATTTGGTTGAACTTTAAAAATTGCAGTTAACATATTTTGACACAATTTTGAATTGAATATCTTGGTAGAAAAATATTAATTTAAAAAGGAAATTCTCTTAAGTGTAATTTTTCCCTCAAATTACTTAAAAATTGGAAATTAAAATAAAACATTTAGATAATATTTATATTTTTAAACCTTTCGTTAATATTATATTCGTATATTTAGAATTGTATCTTTTATCAACTTGTTTAATAACTTTAAGATTTCTAAAAAAGCCTTATTTAAGTTAAAAATAAAATTTATCTAAGAATGTATATGAAAGGTTTAAATAAATAATGAAAATTCTCAAATCTGTACTTTAATAAAATTTACCTCCCTAAATGCTTTAGACTAAAACTCAATGCAATACCATACGTGAATAGATATTATCTCGAGTAAATATTATTTATATTTAAATAGTTTTTATTTAATTTTTTTATCAAAATATATTTTAATTTTAGTGCAGTATATATAACACTATCTTTACTTAGTCTAAAAGTCCTTGTTTACAAGTTTCTTAAGAAATTTCAAAACTCAAGTTAAAGGCTAAGAAAAACATTAATGGGAAATTAAAAATTAAACTGAAGTCAACGCTTTTTGCAATATCTGAGAATAGATAACAATAAAAGAAATTAATGAGACGTACATATTTTAAAGGAAACTTGAACATTACCTCGTCTCGAAATTAAAAGCAAATATCTTCCTTTGTTGAAAATTGTTTCAAAAGTTTTTCTTTTTTTCTGAATTTTCAATCTAAGGATGAATAAGACTTAACAGGAAAGTTTTCTTTTCTATGGTTTTGTCAAAAAAGAATATTGGTTTCAATTTTTTTGAAGTAAATGAAAACATTAATGTAAAGTCAATTATAAAAGAAAATAAAGGCAGAATAAAAATTAAAAAATGATATGGGTTTCCAGAAGGATAAATGCCAGACATAAAATATAATGAAGATTATTTTTTGCGTTGTCCATATTCCATTGTTGTTTTTAACCGTAGTTTAAATTAATTAATAAGTTTTAATTGATAAGTCTTATTTAATAAATGCAAGATTGAAAATATAAAATAAATACTCAGATAGTTATTTATTTCAAACTTATTATTATGTAAATTAAAATAAAATATAGATTACATTTTTCAAAACTAAAGTCATCATATATCAATTATATATAATAAGTTAATTGACATACTAATTCAATACGTCAATTAAAATTAAAGAATAAATACCAGGCTTAAAAATTTAATGTGGATTATTTTTTGCTTCATTTATATTTCATGGTTGTTTTTAACTGTAGAATTTATTTAATAAATGCAAGAATGAAAATATAATATTAATAACCAGATAGTTTTTTATTTAAAAAATCGATGTTATTTAAATTAAAATAAGACAAAGATTATATATTTCGTAACTAAATCATCATATATTAACAACATACAATAAGTTAATTGACATATTAATTCAATACGTATATTAAAATTAATACCTAGTAAATGATGTAAATCAAAAATTATAATCAATAATTAAGTATATTTTAACTTTATCGAAAGTTATTAAAAGTTATTCAGTTTTTATTCAAATAACAAGTTATTGTAATTGCTAGAATCAGTTTCTGCAAGATTATGCAAAGACATCATAAGAAAATTGCTGGTAAAAAAAAACTTATTACTATTTTTTTATTAAAAATAAATTTTCTTTCTACTCCGTGAATTAAGCAAATTTGACTGACTGATGGTGTATAAAAAAATGTAATGTTGTTTCCAATAACAAAAAAAAAAAAAAAAAAAAAAAGAAACAATGCAAAAATCACGGCTATAAAATTAAATATCAAGCGATTTATTACGTTAACATGTCGTTTCGTATTTTGAAAACAATCGTGAAAAGTCATATACGCATAATTTGGTGTTCTTTGCGAAAGCTTAAATGTTTTATTTATTTCCATTGAATACTTTTTTGTTATTATTTTAAATGGTTTAAGTATTATGAGTTTTTTTTTGTTGGATAATTTGGAGGTTGGAAACAATGTAACAGAAATCGTAAAGTGAAATAAACACATTGGAATAAGTATTTTAGTTCCACATGATAAACATGCGGTAGAGCCTGATTTGCCTATTTGGAATGGATTATTTTAAATATGTCCCAATATATTTGGCTTAAATTTTAATTCATTGTTATTCTCTTTACTCTGAAAAAGTCTGAATGTCAGTGTCTGAAAAAAAACCAAGTTTGAAAAGATTTTTGATTTCTTTTTTACTGCTTATCCAGTTTATTAGCTTTAAAACCTGTTTTTGTGTATGCATTTATGTTCCACAATTGTTAAAAATAAAATGTTTTAAATTTATAATATTAGTTTTGTTAGCATATTTTGGCAATAGCGTATCTAAATATTTTAATTAAAACATTAAATTACTTTATTTTGAATGTTTTACACTAGTCTAATGACATAGAGTTAGTGAGAATATTTAAAAATATTATAATATATTCTATTTTAATTAATTTTATGGTTATTAGTTTTGCTTAATGTTTTAGTAGGACCATAAGCAATCAATATTTTGACTATAAAAAATTTAAAATAATTATTTTTAAGAAGATATTTTTCTAAATTGTTCCCCCTAAAAAGAAAAATCAAATTAATTAAACAAAAAATGCTATAAATAAATTAAGTACTTTACGAATAAAACTAATTTATAATACTAGTATATTTATCTGAACATTAATCTCGATTAATTGGATACTTGTTTATATTGTTGAAAATACAACGAAAGTATTGAAGTGGAACCGCTAGTACAACAAAAAGACATACAATTTAAAAAATCAAAGTAATACCTTTTGCGAACTTTTTAAATGAAACCAAGCAAATTACAAGATTATATATATATATATATATTATTTATATATAAAATGTTTTAGAGAGTTTAAGTATACACAATATAAATAAAAATCTCTTCAGGTTTTGAGATTGAACCGTTCAACATATAACTTAAAAACTGTTAGCTTAAGAACGATAATTATATTTTATGTAGAATAAATTTCATTAATTATTATTTAAAAACATATTTTTATTTTCTCACAAGCTTTGATAATGAATTGTGCGTTTTGATGTTTGAATTTTAGATATAAAGCCTTTGATAAGACAAATGCTAGTCATCGCGATTTTTTTTTATTTGACCCATACCAGTTACTCTCCTTCTCTATTTATAAACCTTGTTACAATTTTGCAATACCAGTTAATGATCACAAGTACTTACAAAGAATTTGGCTGCTACATGCCAGAAGTTAATTATGGAAAATTAATCACAGGTCTTTCGAATTTTCTATCGGTCTAGGGATTAAAAGTTTATTTCCTAGAGGTCTAGTGATTAATATTTGTTTACGAATAAATGAACAACGAATCAACTTAATCATACATTAATGGAATATTTTGTATCGTTAGACACTGAAATTTATTGAATAGAAATTTTAATACTTCAATAAATTTGATGTAGGTATATATATGTAAGAATAATATTCACACGAAATGAAAACTACAGTAATAGTTTTTGTTAGAATTTGTTAGGGTAATTTAAATGAATTAAATTGAATTCAAACTTATTGAATCAATTGCTTTTTTGGAAAATAGTAAATTGATATCTGGTAATTATAAAATTGGTTAACTGTGAAATTCTCGGGAATTTTTTTGATTTTTTAAACGCATGATGCACGTTTTAAACATTATACACTTCTTTTATATTTCTTTTATTGTGTTTTTGGAACATTATTATCCGATTAGCAGATCTTTCAATGCGAAAAAATAAATATTTAAATTTGTTTTTAAGAAGTATCGTCTATTGTAAAAGTGTAAAAGTTTTTTTTTTCATTAGTGGAGTAAAACATCTTGAAAAATGTTGGCTACATTATTTTGCAAATAATATTCAAGGCAACTAACACACTTTTCTGTGGCTCGGAAATAAATTGGCTATAATTTTAATGCCAAAACGTATTCCTTAATGTGGTGGAAAATACATTAATGACTAAGACAAAGTAGACAATTTTTTATGTGTAAATTTATCTCTTCATATAGATTAACTGTACATAAAAAATTATTTGTATATTGCAGCAAATTGAGATAAATATTTAAAGTATTTTTATCACATTATTCACACTTATAAATCCATATCTTTATAAACAAAAAAAAAATAGTAAAAATGTTTTTACATATCTATATATTAATCTGGAAAGAGACATTACTGCAAATTTCTATTTTTGTAAAGCATGATATATGTTGTCAAATAACATTAAGATTTGGTGTATGAATCTATATTTTAATAGAAATGGTGATCTAAAATATACCTTGAACTAATTTAAAGTTATTATTGGACGATATTTAAATTGTTTGTTCCAGTATGCCGATTTAATATTATTTTAAAACGTAATATCTCTATTTTGATGAACTCAATGTAAAATTTTTATTTTAATTTTAACACACCATACATAACTTTTATACTCTTAAAATTTCTCGAAAAAATGGTTAAATTACAATTTGAGTAATTGCTTTTTACCATATTCAAACAAAATAACCACACATAACCAAAATAGTCAAATAACCATAAATAACATGGTAATCAGACTGTTAACTGTGAGCAAAACCATTTATTAACTGCTTTCTCCTAATACGCACTTACTATACCCACCTAATGAAGCCACTTAGTTCCGTAAAATGTTTTACATATCAAACCCAAGAGGTCTAATCTGTCCGTATATTTGACAGAACTGGAGTTCGAATTCCAGCGTCCACACCACAATATTTCCTTCATTCTCTTCAACGCATGATGAGTTATCAGCGTCCTGCACTGCCCGATTAGTTTCCTGTTCACTACCCATTACCTAACAAAAAACTGAGCTCCTATGTCCAATTAAATAAATTTCTTTTTTATAGTTGGTTGTAAATGATTAAAAACAGCATAGTTTTGTATTTATAATCTTATAATCATACTAGTACAAATAGTTTCAAAACCGTAAATATAGAAAATGTTCTTAGCCGTAAACTTTAAGGTTAATTGGCTAGAGAGACTGCTGTTGGTTATTTTACCATAATTTTATAATGACATTTCTAACAGTGTAGGTTATTTCACAGATGTTACTTTTATTCATACGGAGATATGGAAGGTGATTATTGACTAAATAAAAGTAATTTAATAATTACCAAGTATTAAGGAACTATGCACACTTTTACCTCAAAAAATTCGAAAACCACTTTACTTCAATGAACCTTTTTTAAAATTATTTCGCTATACAAGAAGATTAGATTTTTAAAAATTATATCATTATTTAACTATTATTTTAATATTAATTTTTTTGTTCCGGGAAGAATTATTCCAGCTCTATTACAAAGACAGAAATCTCGTATGAATTTTGCAAAAGCTGTGATATATTTCTTTAACGTTTGGACCATTAAAATGTCTCTTAAAGTTTCTTTTTTTTGTGTGTCCTTCAGCAATATATTTCATTCAACCTAAAATGTTCTATGTCAAAGGTGGTGAAGCATTTATTTTGAACTTACTTTCACTTTGTACTGATCTTTTTCAAAATTAGGTGAAGCAACACACCCTTACCTATACATTTTTACAGTTCAGTATCGAAGATTACCAACCTAGAGACAGATCTTAACTGTGACTCCCCCATGCAAGGGAGGATTCGATTCGAAGACCCACGCACCTAAGTAATTGTTACCTGCTTAAAATTATAGAGCTTCTGAACTGATCGAGGTCAATCTTCTGATCGGTAACGTTGCTTTTACGGTTTTTGGGGAACGCAGGGTCACGAAGGGAGACTATGAAGCGACATACACACCTAAAAACGAAAATGTTAGAAAAAGAAAAAAACAGTTGAAGGACGAAGTTAAGGGTCAAGAACCATTATGTTTTTGTTCTTTCTTCTCTCCCCCCCCCTTCAGCAATCAGCTATTCTTTAAGAATAACTAGGTATAAGTAAAAGTAGGGGAAAATGTAGAATCAGGAAATGTAATGTTATAATCGTGCAATTTAAATGTCGCCATTATAGTTTCCACAATAAAATATTACGTTTAACATTTGTGTTGTTTTTTGATTGTTTATAAATCTGAAAAACAGGCAAATTATTTATTAAATCTCGATTTTTCATTTTTTTAAAATAATTTTTTTTGAAAACCTAACAAAGCAAA
Source organism: Parasteatoda lunata (assembly GCA_949128135.1). Lineage (NCBI taxonomy): Eukaryota > Metazoa > Arthropoda > Arachnida > Araneae > Theridiidae > Parasteatoda > Parasteatoda lunata. The sequence goes on from OX421980.1 coordinate 48,830,010, forward strand.
AAAAAAAAAAAAAAAAAAAAAAAAAAAAAAAAAAAAAAAAAAAACGATCTTTTATTTTTAACACTAAAACTATCTAAACTGCACAAACAGCGAACATTTTTTCAATCTTATATAAATTTTAGTCTTGATTTTCTTATTAAGTTTAAAGGCATCTGAAGTGATTGAAGAAAATTAAAAATGTTTTTTAAAGTAAAAATGGTTTTTCTAAACAAAAATTTTAAAAAGTACATGTCAAAGTTATAATATTCATTAGTTTCACATGTGATCCCTTTTTAAAACTACTCTTGTTTAGGTGTAAAGATCAAATGATTTTTGATAATAATTTTTATCAATCCAAATATTTAAATATTCTGTTGTTCTCATGAACGATACTTTAAAAATAAATAAAAAAAACTGTGCAATATATCTTATTTTAAGAACAGGAATTTAATCCGCGTCCGTCTAAAAACTAGGCATAAGTAAAAACAACAGAAAATGTAATGTCAGGGTTTTCAATTATTGCTTAATTTGAACGTTTTTGTTTAAGTATTTTCAGAGCATTTATTTTGTTATTTCAGAGCATTTAATTGTTTAATGATCTAAAATGCTATTTTTAGAGTGTTCTTTGTTTTTCATTAAAACTTAACTTCCGTTTTCATTTAGCATTTAAAAAATAAATTTAAAAAATTAAAATTAAATCCGTTTAGCATTTAAAAAATAAATCTTATAAAAAGGGTTTTAAAATCCCTTTAATGTTAAAAGGCTAAAATTAAGAAAAATAATGATTTAATGGGCTTCATTGTAGAGAAGTTTTTTTTCATCCTATTAAAATTCTGTCATGAACATTAAACATATGTTACAAGATACTACTAATAAACCTAAGTTTAAAATTTACTTCAGTTAAATAATGGTGCAAGATTTTAAATCAAATGAATCATGAAGTTTTTAAATCATGTAAATCAAATGATTGATTTCTTTATTTACTCACTCATTGGTTTACTAGCATAATATAATTAATTAACAATGTTTTACTATATAGTTTTGCAATTATTTTTTAAATTAACTTTTGGACTATTGACTTGGAATTTTTTCTTTGAAACACTACGGCATTGTTTCGTCTCATTTTAATGATTGTAATTCTTACACTTTTTAAGATTAATGTTAACGTCAATAATTATTTCCACAAAGTCAACGAAGTTTAAATGGTTTAAAATAACTACAGTTTTCATTACGAATTAAAAACAACGTCATGTTTTATTAACTGTTTTATTCACTGGTAATAAAAATAGTTGTATTGCATATGTTTCACAAATGATTTTTCTAATAGCAAAATAGATGTACGAAGAATAGCAAAATACGTCTCGAATAGCAAAGAAGATGTGTGATGACAAAATATATTGAATCGATCTAATTAAGTTTCTTATTATACAATTTAAATTGCTTACACACTGTAAAATAAGGTTTCCAAAAATTCAGCATAAAGGCGTTAAAATAGCTTCGAAACAAATACAGTCGAGTGTGCAAATCCCATGTATTCTTTATTGGGTATAGTGATAGACTCAGAATTGAAACAACATATGTTTATTTTAAAGCAAAATGCATTGTCGCGAAAATGATGTGAAAGTAGATACATGTGACAGAGGTTTTCATTGGCTGCCGAAAGGATTCGAACCAAGGATCTCCAGGTTAGTAGTAGGACGCTCTAACCACCATAATTGTACAGTCCAGTTTAACGTTAAAAGCTTTATACAGTGACTGTCGCAATGACACATCATGGTATACTAATTTCCAATGTCAATGGCACATATGGAAGAAAATTGGAAAATATTGTCCCAATAGTCAGGAGATCGGTAATTTTAATTTCACTTTTTGTTCAATTCACCATATCTTAACTTTTAAATGAATGGGAGAAAAATACCGCAAAATTAATGTATCTGAAGATAATTCATGAAAAATAGTTTTTGATTATTATTTATTTTTTTTATTTGATAAATAAATTTTATTTTATCAAAATTTTTTGAAATGTTAGGAAAAAAATTTAAATTTTAAATTATGTATTTTTAAATTAAAAACTCCTAAATTTGAATGAATTAAATAAAATTGTTACATAAAATTTCAAAAAAAGCTGTATTTTTAACTTAAAAATTATTTACCCGGTTTTGTTGAAATCGTGAATTTTGTCATTTGCCATTATATAGCTCAAAATAAAGTAAAAATTTGTTCAACAAACATATAAAAACTCAAAATTCAAAATTTCTATTATCTTTATTAAATGAAATAGAAAAAAATAAAAAATTTACTTTTGTAATTAAGCTAATTTAAATGAGTACATGGTCTCAAAATAAGTACACAATACGTCATTGCGGAGGTCACTATATATAAAGCTTTCTAATTCATTCTGGATTGCTATGGTGGTAAAAGCATCTTACAGCAAACCCAAAGGTCCTTGGTTGGAATCCCGCTGGCAGCTACTTCGACATTTCTATCTCCGCATCACTTATTTGAGACTATGAATTTTGCTTAAAAATGATTATATACTATTTCAGTTTTGAGCTTGTCATTATACTCAATAATGAATGTATGGAATTTTCATATTCAACTATATTTGTTTCGGAGCTATTTTGACACACTTCTGCTCAATTTTTACAGTGTATTTATTGCGCATTAGTTTCGATGGCGCAGTATTCACTATGTTACTATTCGTTCTGTTCTTTCCTTAAGTCTTATTGCTGCTTATAACTTGTCTACCACTTAAGATATTTTATTAGTTTTCAGTAAATTTTAAATAAATACAATATATGGACAATTCTTATTTTTTGTCTTTTATATGCTACATGCAACGTATGATTTACACTCATGTTTCAAAGAATTAATTTAGCACATCATATCTTTATAAAATAATAGATTTTCTTCAATTGAAACTGACTACTTAAGATCAATTGTCTTTTCCTTAAGAAAAAGTTACAGATACGGAGGATGTAAAAAGAAATTGGAAGAAAAAGTTTGTCCAGATAACTTTGTCTCTTAGCTTTTCGTTAGAAACAAAAGTTTCTGGCGACAGACAAGAACAAAAGTTCGAAATCCTAAAACGAGCTTGTTAGCTCAATAATATAACATTACAAAGATATTCTTAGTGTTCAAAGGACATTTTACGAGTTTCCTTATACACGCTTATGGATTAGGGTATAAAAGTAAATAAATTTTGTCATTAATGGTATTCAATACATTAATTTAGATAAATGTTTTTGATTTTATTCGAATGGAAAGTCACTCTTTTTAGCTTTGATTTGCCATCTTTTTGTTTTCTGGCTAGAAATTACATCCTTTTAAGATACGATATACTTTACGATATATTTTCACATTAATATTTAAAAATTAAAATTAAACTATTTAAATGTAATAAGAAATTATATTTCCTACATTTTAAGTTTCAGTATAGCCGAAACAAGGAAAGTCTTGAAAATTTTGTTTAATACTTTTTTAAAAACAGTTTTAAAAAAATGCTATTATAAAATTGTTTTTTTAAATACTAAAAACAATTAGAATATGTGTTATAGTATGAGTTGTAAATATGAGCAGAAAAAATAGCAAAAATTAAGGGGGCTCAGTACTCTAAAAACTAAAATAAACACGAGTAAACACATTGCATTTAAACTTCTACAACTTATAAGTAAACACAAGTAGATTTTTGGCTTTTGAGACAGTAAAAAATATATATTACAAGCAATAATTTGTAACTTTGGAAATTTACGTTCTGTTAATATATTTTTTATAACTAACGAATATACATAAAGAAACAGTTTTGAAATTTAAAGAAACATATTGTAGAATATGCATATAATAATGAGCTTACATACAATTCTATTAATATAGGACTTAAATCAAACGTAAATAACACAACAATAAGTTATACATCATTGTACATACATAGTTATACATACATTAGGTTTATGAACATGTTGTTAAATAGTTTATAAAGCTAGATAAAAATTTTATTTTAATGAAATTGATTTTTGCGAATTCTTGTGCGCAAAAGCTTTAAAATGAAAAAAAAAAATCTTTTTATACTTTTTTGAATTGTAAGAAATATAATAACCTTGTACTTTCCAAGGTGTTTTTTGTTCAAGATTTTACTTGTGTTTGCCTAAAAGTTGTGTAACACTGAGAAGAAAAGTATTGTCAAAACTACCAGAATATGGTAAAATTTGCGCGTTTCTGGAAACACAAAGAAGTGCGGTAATTTTTACCGTGTTGCTTTGATAATGACTTTTGGTAAACTTAACATTAAAATTTGGTTTTATTAGTAAACTGTTTGGAAGTAAATGAGATAATATTTGCAAATTTTGTAAAAAGAATTGGTAATTTAAACAGTACTAGTAAAATTTGAGGTAACGCAAAGATGTTCAATTTGATAACTTCTGTTTAGTAAATGCTTGTTAACTTTGTTTTTGTTCGAGTTGTTGTTTTTATTTCTATGTAAGCTTTAAGCTAACAATTTCAATTTACAACTATGAAAAATATATATTTGTAGCTATACAAATGGCTGTAGTTGTAGTTGTAATATATTTACGTCGCACTAGAGCTACACAATGGGCTATTGGCGACGGTCTGGGAAGCACCGCTGTGGATGATCGGAAGACATGCCAATCCTCTGCATGCGAGGACCCAATATGGTTGGTTATTTTAAACCACTGGCGGTTTAGCAAATGGGCAAAGTTGAAAGAATATTTCTCCCCAATTTACTAATTCCCTATCAAATAACATGGAAAAACCGGTTTTGCTATGTGTAGAAAACTGCAGGGTAAAATACGTCTTTTTATATTCAGAAACTTCAATGGGTTAATTGCAATCAATTCTAGGGAATTTCTTTGCCATATGGAAACACTGTTTCGCTAACCACTTTAAAGCCTAAATGTAGTGAGATAGAATCATGCTAAAAAACACTGAAACTGAATGTATATTCTTGTTGATTTTCTCAAAGTTATGTTCTCGGTTTCTCAAAGGGAAAAGAGAATTTAAGCCATGCTTTGTATTTACGAAAAAACCTACTTACGTACGTGAACATATACATAAATCCCATAATCCAATAAAAGATGGAGAAACATGTACCATAGCTAGATATATCTGATTTCAGCATCCCTTAAGCACTTTAATTTAGAATTTGAAGACATCATTTATTTACTTTTCCCCCTTTGTTAAAATTGATAAATAAATTAGGAAAATAAATAACTTACTGCCATCTAACTCTAATCAACCATTTAAATAAACGACCATTTTAAATAATCCTTGAAAGTGTAAATAGATAATTATTATTCTGTTGGTAAAAGGCATAAACATCAAAAGGTTAAAATTAGCAAATGAATGTCAAAATGAATGATATGGTAACGTTGTACTTTAGAGCATGGTATAAAAACCATTCATTCAGCTAAGTTTATTTTTCAATTTTGTAGTTTTAATAAATGTGTAATAATAAGAAATTTAATTTGAAAACCAAAATTTTAGGTGAACCTTTACCATAAAGAAAATTACAAAATGAATGATATAAATTCGGTATGTTTTTTTCTTCTTTTTTATTAACAGAAATGCCCTTACAAATAAAAATGAGATAATTTTTACCGTGTACTATGGGTCTACTCAAAATGATTAGCAGTTTTTTTTTAGCTAAAGTAAGGACTTCAAACTGAAATAACAATTCTATTTTTAATTTAAACTTGATATTTCATAACAGTATATTTGAGAATAATTATATAATTCAATGCATGGCTATTTTAAACTGAGTAACGCCTATTTATTTTTGATTGGCTCTTCGGCTTCTTTACCGTTTAATTTAATTGATACAATTTCCTTTAGGGGTCCTGACACTCAATTTCAAAGTCAGTCACGAAGAAATTATGAAGTCATTCTTCTTAAGATCCAGTTCATTACTCTTTCTTTCACACCCACGTGGTAGATTTCCTCATGGTTTCCATCCGTCGCATTCATGGGTGGCTCTAGTTGTTTAAAAACATTATTTACATGAACTAGCTTAATTATACACTAAAAACAATATAATATTATAGTAGTCATGAAAATAAAATACTCGGTGTCGATTTTGGGCGTGGTTTATTATTAATGACTTATTTCTAAGTCAGAATATGGGATAAGAAACCAGTCACACACCTAGGAGTTAATCACCCTTAACGGATGGGCGATATTTCGTTTCCGTTTTATTAAGTCTCCCAACCAAAATTATCATACCAGACAAACATAAGCATTATGAACAATATTTTTTTATCATTAGTTTAGAAGTGAAAACCTTCAATTACTTTTAAGTATTCATATAATCACAATCAAAGAGATTGCTGTATAGAGATTTATGAAGCTAAGTACCTAAAAACTAAATTAGAGATTTTAGCCAAATCGAAATTCAGTACCACTCAGTATTGGGTCAAAGATTTTGTTAATTTTCAATTTAGTTATTCCATTTCTTTCTTTCTTTTTTTTCTAACGGTAGGCACTTCTCGTTCTTTGCCTCTGAATATGCCTAAGTCATGAAAGTAAGCAACATTACCCACGCCTTAAAGCTACAGACCCGTTTACAGGATGGACCACATTCACTCCTCATAAAACAGAGGACAACACACGGAGAAAATTATCCATGCCTTGAGCAGAATTCGAACCCGCAACCATTGGCTTTGCAGTCGGGCACGTTGATCGCTCACTTTCCAGGCTTGCACCATTATTGCTAGAATACTTGGTGTTTAAATACTATTTGGATAAAAAAAATATTATTTGATTTTTCACTGCATTTAGAAGAAGTATTTAATTAAATATTAAAATTAGCATGGCATTACATGTCCTGCTAAATTTAGATTTAAAAGTTTTAATATTTTGGAGTTGCTTTAATAACATCTGTTATTTTATAATTTGTTTGAGGCTATTAATTTGTCTGTCAATGAACATTTGTAACGTGAATAGACCCTTTTAGAAAAATCGCTTCAACATTGAACAATCGGCATCATGAATCACAGTAACACTCAACTTTGTTGAAACTTTAATAAAACGTGAAATAGTTTCAAACTTTTATTCGAATTTAACTGAAACATCATAGAACCGAGTTAAAAAACTACTTAATTTGCCTTGAAATATGATTCAAATTTACGCCATATTAATTAAACTCGCTTTAATAATTCTGACAATGTATGGATTTTAAGCATAATTTTAATTTTTAATTTAACATGTACACTGTAACAAGTTCTGGGTCTAATTATGGTTAAAAGTACTGGTACTTTTTTTACCGAAAACTTCATTTTTACATGAACATGGGGCATGTTACGGAAAAAAACTGATATACTGTATACAGTAATATTCACTGAATCAATTTGATATTTGAAACTGATATTTTACGGTAAAAAGGAATTATAAAGTGAAAATGGATTTTATGGAAGATGCACCCAAAAGATCCGGTACTTTATGCCGCAATTTGGTCCGGAATGTTTTACTGTGTAGTTTCGCAAAAACAACAAGTTGATTTTATTAGTTCCTTATAAAACTAAGTTATAATATTTATTAATTAAACTTATAATATTTATTAAGGAATCTTGAATTCGTTCCGTTGTTTGTTCAGCGAAGCAAAATATTTAAAGAATTTTGTCGAAGCTAATTTATGAAATTGATTCATCAAGCTCTGTAAAGTTTTTTACTCACTTTTAAATAGGAGAAATTCTTCCAGTTAAAATACCTCAAAGGAATCTTTCAATCTGAGTTTCATCTTAAGTTTTTTGGCTTAATGACTTGTTTAAGATCTAAAAAGTAGAATACAACATGACATTTTTTATTCTTCGAAATAGGTCACATTCAGCGAAAGTAGTGTTTCATGTTTCTTCATTAGTTGTAGAAGAATACAAATTATTTAAGTTTAATGGTCCATAACATGAATCCCTGAAGCGAAGTATTTATTCATTTCAACATAAGAATTTCAGTTTTTTCTGCTCTGGAATACACATCGTTCAAGGTACATCGTGAAACAAACAGAAAAGATAAAGAAAAGCAAATTTTATAATTAAGTTTTATGACACAAAAAGTAAAAAAAAAATATCATATAAGACGTGAAAAACAGACACTTAGATTAGTTTTAACAACACCACTTACCCAAAGATATTAGTATTGCACAAGTCAGTATTGTGCTGATTGGTTAGGCAATCTCAATACGGATTTCTTTTATTGCAGGCCATTTCTAATAAAAATTTCTTAAGGTTTAAAGGAACAATTAAAAAACCATAAAGATTGCAAAGCCTAACCAATAGATTATATTCACTTTGTATTATATTTTAGTAAAATTTGATAAAGTTTTAAAACAAAAAAGAGCAATAAAAATATAGAAGAAACTATTCCTTTATTTTCTATTCATTATAACTGTAGAGCATAAAATGTCGATAAAAATCACAGATGTAATAATAAAACAGAGAAATGTAATGATTTTCAATAGAAAACAGAAATAAGAAACTAAAACTTTCTTATTAAATGTTTTAGTGTTATTACTGTTATGATGTATCTGATGTAAGTTAAAAGTGTTTAGCGTTATAATATACGAAAGTGTGAAAAAAATATAGACTGCTTAATTCTGAAAATAAAACTAGTTTTGAACAAAACTTTTATAATTTGTTTTCCATCATGCAAATGTTTAAGCAAGACTTTTTAGGTATGAGGTGCGAATGTTTCAGAAAAATATAAAACACAAAAATAATATTTTGGGTTGAGAAAACTTTCAACCTTTTTTCGGTAGTTAAATTCTGAGTGCTATTTTTGTACAGTTTATGCAAAAGCATTTATGCATTTTGTAAGAAATTAAGGTGAAAAAAAGTTTTACTCAAATAGGCTATTTAAATGTAGTTTTACTCTAATACACGTTCATAAATACGGTTAATGCGAGAAAAAATTGTAAATCATTACTCACTCATTACTGATTAACTGCGACAGAAAAAAAATAGAACCATGTGTTTAATTTGGAATTAAGATATTTACTGACATCTTAGGCACTATATTTTATCAGGATTTCTAATAATAACGATCGATAAAAGAAGATTTCTAAAATTTCACGATGCATTATAAAATGATTGAAACTAAAAACGTATTTTATAAAAATTCCAAGAATGATACATTTATATTAGTATTTTTTGTTGCAAAAAATTTTCCGATTTGTATTTCACTGCAATCGATATTTATTTATTGTAACAAGCTAAACTCTTCTACTTGATTTGCACGAAAAATTTATAATAATTAAATGTCTAACTATACATTAATAGTATATCGTATAAGGCAATTAATTGTATAAAGAAAATACTTGCAGGAAAATTATAGATAATGCAGAAATTGGGCTTAAATTTGAAGCTATGAAAATAATATTACAATTTGTTTTCCCTTTCATGTGCTAAATTTTTTAACATGTGATAGTAGTTATTATCTTCTATTAAATACTCAAAAATAATATTTTAGCATAAAAAAACACAAATTGCATACTTAATATAGCATTAGTTTTATGCATTTTATGCATGCATTAGTTTTTCCAAAAATTGAAACATCTTGATTTACTATTTACCGAAAAATGACTATGTTACATTGAAAAAAAAAATATTGAAAAAAAAAAAAAAAAAAAAAAAACGAAAGTTAAAACAACCAGAAAATGGTAAAACATTTTACTTGTTTCTGCCTCAATGAAAAGCTCAGTAAAGTTTAAAAGCTCAGTAATTTTTACCAAAGCGCTTTAGTAATGATTTTGGTAAAATTAACAATATTCTATATGCTTCTATATGTTCTTATAATGTGGCAAATTTTGTCGTTTTATCACGATACCATAGAACATGACATAAAAAAAATTATTCGGTTATATTTACTTTTCAGTTTTGTATTTTTTACTAAACGTGTGGTAATAAGAACTATAATTTTTAAAACCAGAATTTCCGGTAAACCGTTACCATATTAATGTAAAAATTACCAAATTAGTGGTAAAAATACCGTATATTTTAATTTTATTAATCAGAATTATGCTTTTTTTAAACAGAAATGTCATTACCCTACAATATGGTAATTTTACCAGCATTTTTATTTACATTTATCCGTGTAGGATTAAGTATATAAACATTATAAGGTATATAAAATAATTTTATGAGGTTATATTTTCCTGCTTCAAGCTTTAGTAACTACAAACATGAGTCTACTTACCACATTTTAGCAATGTAACTTTAGTAGACATGTTATTTTGTATTAATTGAAAGCATAATCTTAACTCTTATTCATAACTTTTGTCATTAAAATGTTATTTAAAAGCAACTGTCAAAAATGCTTACACGATTTAAAGAGGTATAAAAACAACTGAAAATTTATAACGAACATGGTTCAATTATTTCAGTTCCGAGCAATTGAAGAAAGTCAATTGTTCTGCGGCAAAGTTAACAGAGAACATATATCAGTTTAGATTTCAATAAAGAATATATAGAAGAAGATATTTACAATGCAATAATACTAAAAATAATGCTCTTCTATGTTTGTTTTTCCAATAAATAAATGATTTTTGTTGTCAAATATTGCAATTTTCAAGCTTACTCTATTATTGAAAAGAAGCCGACCATAACATGAACTCGATCTTCAATGCAGTGTAAATATTTTACAGTTTATTTACTAGCATCTGCGAAGCTTTTCATGCTTTATAATTCCTGCTTTCTTACTCAGAAAGACTGTTTGAAAGCCTTTTGTTTAAGTACACGTACCCATTATTTTGGTTGTTTTACAAGCTATTATCAGTTCTGTCTATGTATTGCAAACGGCTATATATTTTCTCGTAAATTTAAAATATATTTTATAAACTATATTTATGTATTTATTGAGTTAATGAGGCTTTAGGTATACAGGCTGAATCGAAGGTCACCTTAAATTTCAGTAAAAAAAATCACTGAATGGTAGAAGTTTTTGAAGAAAATTTTGTATTCTTAGCAGCACAATTAGTGTTAGTTATTATATTTTTATTAAATGGATTCAAGTTTTTCACAAAGATAAATTTTATTTTCAGTCTTACAAATGCAAGCTTTGCTTTTGTTCAATGAGTTGTGAAGGAATATAAAGCTGTTAAATGCAAAAAAAGAAAAAAAAAGTGTTCTTAAATAACACTCAACATTTGATTTTACTTGACAATCTGTTGACATTGATGGTAAGAGTAGCTAATAGTTTCAAAGCAATGAATACTAATTTGTGTAGTTAGATTACCATTTGTTTTATGATCAGTTCAATTACGATTTGATAACAACAATAAATTTGTTTTCGGTCATACACATTTTAAATCAATAATTTTTCCCCAAAAAATATTTAATTCACTATTTTTCAAAGACTTACACTGTACTGAATTGTCGGCATATTACTGGAGAACATTGTCTATGATCTTTATATTATTTTTCCATTAATCCAAGAAAGAACTTGTTTATAATTACTTGTTTTAAACATTCGACATACAACAACCTGATGCTTAATGAACTACAGAGTTATTTTTATGATTTTAAATAGTTTCCAAATAAACCTCTTGCAATGATAACCTTTCATTTGAACTGAGTCAGTAAACTGAGCCATTGAAAAATAAGGAAATTATTTGTCAAATCATTATTTTTAATTTTTTTTGAAGAAACATTCTTTTAAAATAATTAATGAGGCAACAAAAATTATATTTTATTTCTAATACTAAAACTATCTACATATTGCACAAACAGCTTAATAATTGTTCAGCATTTTATAAATTTTATTCTACCTTTTAATATTATACTTTAAGGTCATCTAAATTTTAAAAATGCAGAAAATTTTTTAATGAATTGACTAAGGAATGTTTTAATGAATTGATTTTTTTATGCAAAAAAGTTTGCAAGTTTCAGGTTAAATTTATAATATTAAAATAGGTGATCATTGGTTTCTCTTCTGATCCCTTTTTAAAAACTCTTGTTTATATAATTAGTTTCAAATGAATTTTTATAATATTTTTTCAGATTAAATATTTAAATATTTTGCTATCATTTCAGTGATATTTTTAATAAAAAGAGCGAAATATTTCGAATTTTGAAAAACAGAATTTCTTTTTTAAATTTAATTTTGTTATTGTGTAGATTTATTTATCTTGGGCATGTGATAAAACAACAAACTTTCGTCTTTTAAAAATTCTGTATTCCTTTTTATCCTTCTGAGAAGTAATTCATTAACAAATGTTTAACTTTTGAAACTCTTAAAGATTGCATTATCTACCTTAATTGGTATATATGTATAATTATCATGGATTACCTATTATTTCAATTGAGGCGCACACAAACTAAATGATGCTAATCGCAGACGTATTTCTTAAAAACTTCTTCTAATTCAGCTCAATTTAATAACCTGTTTTTTTAGTTAGCGAGAAAGCTACATTTAAAAAGTGAAAGAAAATATTTTTTAAAGAACTCTAAAGAAGAAGAAAGTTCAAGGAATCAGAGCATATACAGGGGTCAATTTCACTAAATGAGATTATAATTGATGTTACTGGTTCCTAATGATATTCAGTTTTTTTCAAAGCAAATAGTTTACATTCATATTTTATTTTTGAATTAGCATTGCGCAATTTATATTAAAAATTACTTCTGAGCTACTAATTATTTAAACTGTTTGAAATCTATTTGACTTTTATTGCTCATTTGTAAGTTTCATTGAAAGGAGTTAAAAAATCAAAGAATAATTGTAAAATTACAGTTTATCTGGCACTATGAAAACACCAAATAGCTCGGTAATTTTTACCGAAGCACTTTGGTAATGATTTTGGTGAAATTAACAATAAAATATTTTATAATATCATTTATTCGGTTAAATTTTTTCTTACAGTTTTGTATTTTTTACTGAATGTGTGATAATAAGAGCTAGAATTTTGAACACCAGAATTTCTGATAAACCGTTACCATAATAATGGTTTAAATACATTTGAAACTTCTATTAAAAGTATTCAGCTTTTACTGAGTCGACACATTTAGAAAAAATCAAAAAGTACACAGAGAAAAAAATATGGTCAAAAATACCAATACCCCACCCACAGTGTCAGAAAAACTGTAAACTTACAGTTTTTCTGGCACTTTGGAAACACCAAAAAAGCTCGGTAATTTTTACCAAAGCACTTTGGTAATGATTTTGGTAAAATTAACAACAAAATATTTTATAATATCATTTATTCGGTTAAATTCTTTCTTACAGTTTTGTATTTTTTACTGAATGTGTGATAATAAGAGCTAGAATTTTGAACACCAGAATTTCTGATACACCGTTACCATATGAATGGTTTAAATACAACTGAAACTTCTATTAAAATTATTCAGCTTTTACTGTGTCGACACTACTAGAAAAAATCAAAATGTACACTGAGAAAAAAATATGGTCAAAAATACCAATACCCCACCCACAGTGTCAGAAAAACTGTAAAATTACAGTTTTTCTGGCACTATGGAAACACCAAAAAATCTCGGTAATTTTTACCAAAGCACTTTGGTAATGATTTTGGTAAAATTAACAATAAAATATTTTATAATATCACTTATTCAGTTAATTTTTTTCTTACAGTTTTGTATTTCTTACTGAATGTGTGTTAATAAGAGCTAGAATTTTGAACACCAGAATTTCTGGTAAACCGTTACCATATGAATGGCTTAAATACCAAATGAGTGGTTTAAATACCGTATATTTAGGTTTTATTAACGATACTTTTTTTTTATCCGAAATGTAATTATTAAACAGGAGGGTGATTTATTTCTCTTCGTGCAGTAGTTTTAAGTTTTTTCGAAACTACAGATTTTCTTTTTGTTAAAAAGTTTTTTGCTTCGCTTTGAGTTTTGCACAAACATTCGCTCGCTATTTTAGACCCATGTTTAATTGATTTAAATTGGTAGATATGAAAAACATAAAATATTCATAATTTTTTCCAATTTCGCTATCAATTTATGAAAAAATATCCCGATTATGGTAATCATGTACTGAAACTAAAGGTAAAGTATAATCTCTAAGATAAATTATTTAAGAAATCTTTATGCAGAATGATTTTATGATACTTTCTGTAAAATACTTAAGTAGATGATAGTAATGAAAAAAAAAAATTATAGTTTGCTAAATAATTTTAAAGTGAAACTATTATAATGCCATCATACATCGTTTTTTATTGTTAACTATAATGATGCTAAAGTTATTATTATAAACAAATAAAGTGCATTTAATGACCAAAATGAGTTGGAATTTAATTAAAAATACTTCTAGTTAAATTATTGAATTGTATATTAGTGAGACAGAATAAATTTGATGTTTTCGTGGGAATACCGAATTGCGAATTGTATAAAATTTAAAAACGTATAACGTATTTTAAAAATGAACTAAATATATGTAATTTGTTTAAAGAGAAAAGTTATCTTTACAATAATAATGTTTTTATGACACTGGTTATGTTGATAGACGAAACATAATTTCCACGCTCTTTTTCTTGGTTTGATTTTTCTGATGTAAATATTTTCATATTTATGTTTTTTCGCCTTTGCGTCTATATTTGTATTCTTGTTTAAATTGCTCTTTACCTCCCTGAGAGATAATTCTATATATTTATCTATGAAAAATTTAAAATAAGTTATTTAAATGAACTGAAAGTTTTGTGCATTTTCTTGAAAGTTTTTTTTAAAGTAATTGTATTTTAATATAATTAAAATATAAATGTAAGAATTTTCAAACAACACATGACCTACCTTTGGCTTAAAATATTTTTCACATAATCTTGAATGATTTGGTAGTTTTATCATATAATACTTTATCATAATAATAGCATACAAAAATTTGGTAGTTTTATCATAATACTTTAAAACATGGCATGAAAACTATTTATTCGGTTAAATTTAAATTTCAGATTTGTATTTTACTAAATCTGAGTTAATAAGAACTATAATTTCGAAAATTAGAAATTCTGGTAAATCGCTACCACTTTAACTGAAAAATTGCCAAGTGAATGATTTAAATTGCGCTTATTTCGGTTTTTATATAACCAGAATTATTTTTTTCTTTCTTTTTTTTTTTGCTTGTTAGAAATGTCCTTACCATACAATACTGTAATTCTACCAGAACTTTTTCATGAGGCATTTTTGTGAAACTTTTTAATTTTTTAAGATTATTTGGCCGATTAAGAATGATCCAACTCCTCCAGGCCTCTATGAATGCATTGTCTTATAACGCCATTGATTCAAGTGGAATGTTGCTTTCTATAACTTGTTCAATTCCAAAACAAAATAACTAAAAAGTTAGTAAATAAAACGAAATTTAAGTACTTTTCCGATTTTCTTACGTGTCATTGCCATAGGAAATAAAACCTATCTTATTTCTCGTTCTGTCTCTCATAAAGATGAGGAAAAAAAAAAAAAGCGACACCGGTCGAATTTAGATGTCAAACTTTCGGGCCGGCAGTGGTGACGCAAAGGTCGTTAGTCAAGGCCGACGCAGATGAACGCGCTAACAAAGACGTTTCACACGTCTTAATGTGGAAGCAGTCTGAAGGAAGATAGGAAATTTATTAATCATGCGTTTCAAAAAAAAAAAAAAAAAAAAAAAAGAGGAAACGAAAAAGCTTTACTTACAGCGTGCGTCACATTTTCATTTACTAATATATAAATCTATTATTTTTATGTTCAAAATTATGATATGGAGAAGCAAAACACAGTGAATATGTTTTATTAACCCTTATTATCGTGACAAAAATATTTCCGACAGGCTGAAAAATGTCATTCGCAGATTTCTTTTTCTTGTTCCAAAACATAACCCAAGGTTTTTCGTCATAATTAATATTCGCCATAAAGAACGATGCCAAGTGAAAAATGGCGAGCGGAACAGTCAATTTGTTTTGAAGAATGGCATTTTGCTTTTTTGATATGAATATTGTGGAAGCTGGTGTTACGCGATTTAATAGAAAAAGATTTTTATGCAGTATTTGTAATGGAGCGAAAATCAAATAAACTGCGATTATATTTTTTATAGATTTTTTTTTATTGTCACATTTTTATGAAACTGATATTACAAGTGTAAAATATAAATATTTCCATTAGTAAACTGCGTTCTTTAATAATTATAAAGTTTAATTAAGGTGCTTCAATATAATAAGAAAAAGAAAATATTGTTATGAGTAATCTATTGAGTGTTTATTACTTTTTTAAAATACCTCTACTTACCATTAATTATTAAAATCAAAGTAATTCCAGTACTGTTGTAGATTAAAAGCTTTCCTGCTCACCAATTTTTCAACTTCTGTTTTAATTATAAATAATTTTTATTTTATTTTATAACCGATGCTACACAACCGACCCAGTTTTGAGTTTACGACTACCAATGTTTAACTCTGTAACCTTGAAATTTTGAACCCAATACAGAATATAAGAGAACTCCTGGATAAAGTATTAGGAGAAATTTGCCTTCTTGGAGGACTTTTTGATGAACTTAACCTGCATTTGCATTGCATGGAGAGGAAAACCGCGGAAACTTCCCACGACGTCTGACGGCCAGGGCACTCCAACCCATGATCCGTCTACCACTGAGGATATTTTACGTCAGAACAGCGGTCAGTGCGAGCCGGGTGCGGAATTCGTATCAACCAGTTATCTGCTGGCATTCGAATCCGGGTCACCTCATTGTCAGACTAGTGCTCTATCCCCTTAGCCATCACGACTCAACTATGAATAATTGAAACAAATATATATATGCATATCATATTTTTTCTATTATCACAAGAAAGGAAAGGGAATCTTTTCTTCTTAACTTCGAGGTGGCCCATTTGTTAGCTATTGAAGATTACTGTATGAAATTTTTACAGACTGTATAAAATTTAAAATAAGTAAAAAAAAAAAAAAAAAAAAAACATCAGCGTAATAAGCACAAATGAACAAACTTATGAAACAGATATCGCTTGATCACTACATCGCGTAACTACTAAAACAGGTGATCGTTTCAAAACTGTAAAAAGTACCTTCATCAGAATCGAGAAGGCGAAGCACACTGTACATCATTCTCCTCTTCACTACTTTTGTATAGTTTTGAAACGCTCACCTGTTTATTTTTTTTCACTTGTACTCTTTTCGTTGTTTTTTACCTTAACTATCAGTACAACGATAATTTGTATGAGGTTGTTGGGATTTCCATTAAGTTTGACTGTGCAATTATAAGGTTTGGAAAAATAAATGTATCAACATTAAAATATCGTAAAAAAATGCCCCGCCTTCGATTGCATATTACAATATTAATTGAAAATTTGTGGCAATGTTTCACCATTTGATAAACGATGAATCCTATGTGAGACTACTAGTTAAGATTACATTTGCGGTTTATTGAAGACTGAAAATATTGTTCAAATGTTTAAAAACTACGACGAAAATCAGTATTTCTGTAAAATAGAATTTACAACATTGTTATTGCTCACTTCTCCTGTTCATTCTAGGATGTCCAAACTCTATATGTTGTAACCGGCATTTTGATGTCGTTGGTAAAACGGTTCATAATAACGTTATTCCAAATGGAGTTTTTTTTTTTTTTTTTTTTTTTTTTTTGCATTTTATCAAGGCTATATAGGAAAAAAAATCATAATATTAAATATTGCTAATTATGTATCTCATATTTAAATAAAGCAGTTATTGAACAATAATAATTTTTTGATATTTCCTTAATATCTAAATTTGTATTTTTCTATAATTTCAGGTGCTGCTCGCCAACAAAAAAGTGAAATTGTACAATTGAAGCAAGTAAAGAAATTGAATAGATTGGACAATTTAGGATTTTTATCTTATACATTTACAGCTTTCAATGAAACATTCAATATACGAGTTAATCCCGCCGAAGGCTTATTATCTCCTATTTTTAACATTATGACTGTAAATGAGGGAGAATTGAATTCTTCTTTAATAATTCGTAAACCTTCAAGCTTTAAAAACTGTTTTTATAAAGGATATGTATCCGGTGATCCAAGCTCATCAGTTATGTTAAGCTTATGCCATGGTGTGGTAAGTTATTAATTTAATTATAATTTATTTTTTTTATAATTTATAATTTATTATAATTTAATTATAATTTATTTTTATTATAATTTTATTGTTAAAGTTGTAAAACAAATTCTATAAAATGTAAGGTTTACTTTAGCCTAAAAACAAACAAGAAATATTGTAAAGGGGCTACAATTCCTTCTGGGGTTTGAAAGGCTTTTAGCAAACAAAATATTACAAAAACACCAGCAAATTTTAATTTACCTGCTAAAGATCCATCCCTCTTTTTTTCACTAATGTTCAATAGGTGAACCTTTGGTAGTGTGCTAGACTTCACGTCCAAATTCAAATTTATGCCACACTGATAGAATTTCCATTGTTAAATTATGATAAAATATCCGATAGCAGTCCGTCTATCCAATCAACCATAAAGTTTACGGTAAAGAGCATTTTTTACCCTTACGATTTTGAAACCGTTTACAACTAGTATGGTTAAGAACCATGAATACAAAACTATACGGTTTTTTAACCATATACCACTAGCATGGATTCAAAATCTTAAAAAAGAAATTTAACTGGACATTGGAGATAGTTTAACATCTTTATAGTGCTACTATCAATGCGTGAAAGAGAGTATCGCATTCTCATTGCCCAGGGTCACAAATTGGGGAGTGCAGGGCACTTATCAATTGAAGGGAATAGAGGAAATATTGTGTTGTCAACGCTGGGACTCGAACATCCGTCATGTTGGTCACGAGATTGACAGTTTAGCCCTACCGGCTATAATATGTATAATGCTGCAAGAAACTAAGTGGCTTCATTAAGTGGACCTAGTTGGTGCGATAATATTCTGGTTGTTTAACTGCATTAGGTGAAAGAAGTTAATAAACGTTTTTTTTTTTCAATTAACAGTTTGATCTTATTTTTGATTGTTTGATGGTTTTGTTTAAATATGGTAAAATAACAATTAAATAAATTGTTATTTATCCATTTTCTCCGAAAAATTTCTAACAGTGCACACTTGCTGCAACACTTCATGATCAAAGGTAACAAATCCGGTAATGATCCTTCGGCATAATTCTGTTAAATCACGTGGCATAGGTCCCCACGAACATATTATATTGGAAAAATAGATACAACGTTAAACCATATTCTCTGTATCTTAGACCATACTGTGGCGCAAATTTGATGCAAACCTTAATCAAATGTTAAATTGAACCATAATAATGCTCAAGAAGTATTATAATATGATTCAATATAGCAACATAATAAGTTACCATTAACTTTGAACGATATTATAGTTCAATAAGTTGCCAAAAGTTAATAACACTTTAATAGTGTTGTAGTGGATTTTCTTTAAGTATATACATCATTTTTGTTAAATGGTACTTACTACTCATGTTCGTAATATTAAATGAAATAAATCAAAATAAACGAGCACATTTCACAGCCAGCCTGACGACATTGAGAGTCGAAGTTGTAAATATAATATCAACAGTTGGGATTGGACCTCTATCATTTATGAAAAAGAAACAAAAAGAATAAAAACAAAAAAAAAAATAATAAAAAATAAAAAAAATAAGCACCTGAAAAAAAAAATTTAGTTCATGTTGCAAAAATGAGTTGTCGGGCAAACGAGTCTGTTGGGCATCTTGGCTGTCGGGTAAACAGAATTTGACATTTGAGTTATCGGGCAAAACCGAGTGTCAGACAAATGACGATTCATTTCATTCACTATGTGCCTTCGAAAATTTTATTCCTTTTTTATAATTTTTTCTCATTTAAAATTGCGTATACATAATACAGCATTATAAATGAATACCATTAAATAAGATTTTTATGACCTTCCAATAACCGCACGTGAACATTTTTATTCAACCTCTGATACCTTATTAACGTTTTATGATCTTTTAATGAATTGAATTCCTTAAGAAATCAAACCCTTACTACAAGATTTTCACAAACTTTTCCTTGTTTTTCAGATCATATTCAAACTTTGTGAAACAAGGATAAAAAAATTAACGAAGCAATTCTGCAACTCTCAGGTGCACTATGCATGTCACCATTGAAATAATGAGACTTATCAGAGGAATCGAAATATTTCGAAATTATTTGGAATCTTTCCTATCCAATTGCTCATACACCTGTGATGAGCTCCGATCCCCTAGAAGCAGGTGCAAATATAAATAGTCTAAATTTATTCGCATAATTTCAGCTTAAGATCGGAAATTTATTCCCACATATGCACATAGTTTACGCCATAGGGTAGTCTCGATTTATTGAAATCTACTCATTATTCAAATTTGATGGAAATTTTGTTCTATAATCAAGGATTCACTAAATAAGAAGTAAATGAGGTTGAAACAAAATTAACACTGATCTTGTTTTTTTGAAAGATTAATTTAATTTATGATATGAAGTAAAAAGAAATCTCATAAAACATCTGTTCAAATCATGCTTTATCGAACGTATTATTAAGAAATAAAAGCGATGACTCAAAAGTTATTTAAATTATTAAATTACCTTGCTAAAAATGATACTTTATGTGAAATTTTACAGTAAAGTTGCTTTGTAGTCAATATATATTGAGAGTTCTAGTTTAAAATAAAATTTGCTCCATTTTATAACCAACTTAAAGTTTTAAATTTTTTGTCGATAGCTAGCTTTATTTATAATATTTTTCTTTCAGTCTAGATTGGATATAATTAAAATTTTGTTTTAATAAAAATAATTTAAATTTTTTATTAAAATTAAATTTTGGCAATATCCAATTAAAATTTTAATTCACATCCATCTACAATTTTTATGTCGAAAATAATTTTAAAATAATTAACACTTAGTTATGAAGCTTTCTTTTTTCTTGAGTTTAAATTTTTTTTATTGGTTTGGAGGTAAAAATTACGTAGAAACAATCTTACGGAACTAAACAAATTTACTGCATTTTACATTAAAATTGAAATTGAAATATCATAATTTTTGAAAGGTTTAAAACTAAGATTTGATTGCAATAAAAATTAAAGTGATATCAAATTTTTTAAAATTCTAATTTAAAACATGACTAGAAATATAGCATTTGCAGTGTTACTAAAGCGTTTTAAAGGCGAAGTTCATATAAAAAATAGCATAATTTAAAAATAATAATAATGAAATGTTTAGTCTATATACATTATTTTGTTTATATTTGACATTATGATATGGATTAGAATACAGATATAAATACTTAATAATATTAAAAACTAAGCATTATATAAATAAAATGCCGAATAATGTTTAAGAAAAAGAATATAATAAAAATTTGAACTTCTTTTGTTAATAATTTAATCTCATAAACAAAATTAATGACATGTAATTCTTGTATGGAAAAAAGCTATATTTTTTAATAGAAAAAACATTATCAACATTTGAATTGGAACCAAATAAAAATGAGAAAATGCGATCGAGTTATCGTAATATTTTTAAGATAATGAGCCGATTTCACCATAATAACTTTTTAACACTGAGAGAGTATTTTGCATTCGAAATCAACACCCTTTTGTGAAATAAAATCTTACATTTACCATATCATTATAAAAACCATCGCGGTGTGACAATTACTTTTTAAACTACGAATCAGAAAACTTTGTTACTGTCGCCTCAAGCCACTTTCATTTTTCTTTGAATCGAATTTCTAATACAGAAAAGGGGAAAACTTTCAAAAACGATTTACATGAATCTCATTTCGATATCTTCAAAATTTTAACAATCTCTCATAACAGAATTTAGGATTTCTCCTTTTTTGCAGTATTCTTTGCACTAAGAGTCATTTTTCCCCGGTAATAATATGAAAGAACCCAAGGCGTGCCCAAGAACATCGAGATTGCTCTGTTGCTGTTAAATCAGCCAAAAAATTGCACTTCCAATACATTTTTACTTTGGTCCATCACATTTTTTTTTATTTATAATAGAGGGACTGAGAAAAAATTACAGTTTCTTAAGGACTAGTTTTGAAACATTTATTTAGGATAAAAATATGCATTTGCGTTATTTAAATTTTTTATTGATATTTAGAAAAAAAATGAGAAAATTGTTTTGATATTGTAGTCCAAAATGCTATATTGTTGATTGTTTTCTCAGATCGACCCATCGTACCACTTCTCAATTTTCCTTTTACTGTTTTTATTATATTAAAGGTGTTGCAGTACGCAAGGAGCAAAGTATAGTAAATTAGTAAATGAAAGTAAAATAAGAAGTTTTGAGATGCTTTACAAGAATGCTTGACTGGCAATCAATAATAAATTTTCAGAAATTAGTAATTAAACCCTTTTTTAAATTCAAATAATTTTGCAAAAATACTCGATTTATAAATTCGTAACTCATTGTGTTATTAAAGTGTTCAAAATCTCCGCATTTATTTTCAGAAATGTTTTTTTTGTAATGATTACAAGAATCACTACTACATACCTATGCGTTTATTTTTTTTATATATAAATTAGAATTTTTTTTAAATATTTGCAAAACTATAAAAAGAAAATCACGAAGCATCAATAACACAGGTATAAAATGTAGAAATGCTTATAATTTTAAAACGCATATTCAATACACAGTTTACTTTAATGGAAATATATCTTAGATATTGGATTGAAAAAGATATTGCATATAGCGTTGTGTTTTTACGTTAAGTTTTAATATAAGATCTGGCAATTTTTAGAAATGATGTTGAATGTTTAAATGAATGTTGTGTCATATTTGGCTACTGAAACCTTAAGATTTTTCATTTTAAAAATCAATATAATGTAGAAAATTTAGGGTGTAACATGATATCATATTTGAGAGGAATGCAGAAATAAGAGAGGGTAGTATCTTTTTTCTCTGTTTATCGTATATAGATAGTGTAACTACATCGACAGCTCTTTCAGTGTGTTGTGAAACAGGGTGCAGCTTTGTACAGAATCTCTTTTTTCTATGCATGATCGATGACTTGTAATATTCACAAGTCATCGAACATAACATTAATGAATCGTTAGTTTACCTGCTTGAAATTTTTCGCAAAAAATGGTTAAATAACAATTTATTAAACTGCTATTTTACCATATTCAAATAAAACAGCATTACTTTTTTATGGGTTTGAAACCATGCTAATAAAAATAGTTAAGAAACCGTATAGTTTTGTATTCGTGGTCCTAAAACTAGTTGTAAGCGGTTTCAAAACTGTAACGGTAAAAAACTGCTCTTTACCGTACACTTTATGGTTAATTGGATAGAGAGATTTCTGTCGTTATTTTACCATAATTTTGGAAGGAAAATTCTAACGGTGTATTATACATCTAAATAATAAAGCTCTATGAATTTTTTTTTTTTGAAATTCGCCTTAAAGATCTAAAAGAAAAAAATAAATGAAAAACCATACTTTATTAGAACAAATAAATAATAATATTGTAATAACGCGTAAAAATAATTTTGCTGATTAAATTAAGAATAAGTAAAATAAATAAATAAAAATACTTAACTATATTTCTTAAAATTTCACTATATAATTTGCATTTAGAATGTAAATCAATGTATGTATGTCTACGACTAAATAATATTTCGTAAACGCATTCACCCACATTAAAGGATAAATAATTAGAAACATTTTAATATATAATAACTCTAAGAAACGCTTAATAAAAAAAAAATGATTGCATTATTCAGATAAGAAAATAAAGGGCTCCAAGCAGACCATTGCCCACTGTGATACTTTTATTCTCAGTTAAGACTGATGAAAAAAGGAAATATCCCAAAATAATAGTTTCCAAGAGTGATGAATGATGCGTTTGCTGAATCATCTACCCAAATATGATTCGTAGCTCTGCGGGACACGAATTCATGGAATAAAGACAATTCTGACATTCTTAAAGAAAAGGAAAAATCCATTAAGAACAATGTTTCTCATTTTAGGACCGACATTTGATCCAAAGGTTCAAATTATAGAGACTTTTATGAAGGCTACAATTATTTTTATATTTTTTGTGTGATAATGCAACAATAGATTAGCTGTAATTGAGTGAATTAAATATATTTAAATATATTTGGTATTAAAATTATTTGAGTCGACTTTCGCATTTTTAAAACGAAGAAAAAATTGATTTCGTAGGAAGAAAATTTTGCATGAAAAATTTATGATAAAAATTATGGTTAATGCTTCCAGAAAATACTTCCAGTAAAATTTAACGTGTTTCTAGTTTTATAGCAGCACCAAAAAGCACAGTAATTTTTACCCAAGTTCGTTCGTAAGGATTTTGGTAATTAACAATTAAGTATCGTGATAAAAATTGGTAATAGTAGTAAAATTTTGTAATTTTATCATAATTTCTTAAAACGAGGCAAAAAAAATCTTTTATTCTGTAACATTTACTTTTAAGTTTCGTATTTTTAACTAAAAGCGTAGAAATAAGAACCTTAATTTTAAAAACCAGAACTTCCGGTAAACCATTACAAGATAAATGGAAAAACTACCAAATGAATGGTTTAAAAAACCGTATATTTAGATTTTTAATACCGGACATGCCAGATATTTTGTTACCATACAGTACGATTTTGAAGTAAGCTATAAACAAATTATGAGCCAAAGTTTTGATTTACGCTGATTTTGTACTTAACTTAATTATTATTTTTAATCAGTTTTATCAATTTATTCCAGTTGGATAGAGAGCAAATAAATGTCCAAAAAATAAAATTTTTATCCTTCATAATAAAAAAAGTTAATTTTCTTTTAGTTATTAAAAACACTTTTAAATGATCGCTTTTTGTAGCCGCTAATAAACCATTTTATTTATGTTTTTCAAATGACTCAAAAACGTATATCGAACTAAAAAATAAATAAATTTTGAATAAATATAATTTTGTAAATTGTGCGCTATGTTTTATTCAGGAAATAAAATTTTTAAAATAAGCAGTAAAATATTAAAAAAAAATATTATAAGTATTGTTTCCATTTATATAAAATACAACATATCTTACAATAATGAAATAGTATCGATTATCTGAAATGTATTATTGACAAATGACGATCATTAATAGTTAAATGAGTTTAAAATGCTATGAGTTTTTTAATTGACAAACTAAAGATAGTTTTACCTTGTGGTTTACTAATACAATAAGATGCATCCATATCATAATTTATAAAATTAATGAACCATTTAAGACTAATTATTAATCAGGAGGAAGTAAACCAATGTATTAATATATATTTGAGTACATTATTCAAACTTGTTTCACAAGCGGGCTTGATGTTACAGACAACAGCTGCGAAATCCATTCATTTGTATTCACAAGTTGCCAATCATGTGTCAATATAATATCCTTTCTGTACGCTTATCATTTCGATAATTGGCGATGAAAATTAATGAAGGATTTTAGAATTCTGTTCTCCAATATTAGAGCGGCCTTGTATGTTTCAGTAAAAGTTTAAACTTAATCAAAATCATGTCTCTTATTTAAAAAGCATGTCTTTAACAAAATTGAGATATATAGTAAGGAAAAAAGCGGTAACAATCAGAAAGAACTTTTAACTACGGTCGTGTGTTAAAATTAAGTAAGAAACTAAATTAATATATTCCGTCTCTTACTTAATTGCCTCTATAACATTTAATAAAATTTTTTGAAGGAATAAAATTTAGTGCATTGTTTTTCTTTAAACGTGTTTGGTCATGTTTTCTTAGTTGATGATTCAGTTTAAACAAAGTTTTGTGCCTAGTTAGAAGATTATCGTCTCCATTTTCCTTACTTCTGAGCATATATTTGAAGCAATAATTCCGAATCAAAATTATATTTATTAAATATAAAAACGTTTCTGTAATATTTTAAAATCAATTATAAATTCATATTTTAATATAAATAAAATCTATTACATATATTAAAATATATAGCAATTAATTTTTATTAGATTTTAAAAATTATTTTATCAAATCTTAAGATGTAATATGTATATTTCAACAAACCGTTTTACATTATTTAAAGTCCGGCTGAGCCGGTCAAATTCTTATATAAAGAAAACATGAAATGCATACAGAGCTTGCTAGCAGGCAAGGAAAAAAAAAGCATGTATTTGGAAGTGTATATGCCATTTTGTAATTGTTTAAATATAAATTTGCTATAAACATTCGAATTTTATTAGTTTTGCTAAAAAAACAAGTTGAAAAAATTAATCTAACAAAATCAATACTTTTGAACAAAATAGTTTGCAAATGTACAGTTCGCAGAAAATTAAACGGATCCCTCCGAATGACTTTTGATCTAATGATCGGATCTTCAGGTTCTAGAACTCAATCTTAATGGTTTGAGAGGGGGACTTCAATCATGCTAATTAATTAGTGACGACGATATTTTAAGTTAAGAAATTAGACACAAAACCGTACTTTCTCTGAAAAAAAAACATACCTTTTTCCAACACGTATTCGGATCTTAGATTCCTAAAATATAAAGGGTAGTCGTAATTTGGAAAATATGATTCAAGGTCCCCTAATGTAATTTTACTGGTTGCACATTTCGTTCTATCTCGGGAAACTTTTAAACGAATTTAAAATTTTATTGCATACAAAAACAAAATTTGTTTATTCAAAGATACATCTATGCAAAGGATAACTTTTAGTAAATTATTATTGTGATTTATTATTTTAAAGAGATAAATAGTCGAAATTTGTGACTCTGGACTATTAGAAAGCGATACTTTCATTCACGTATAGCTATAACTATAAAGCTGCTTAAGTTATAACACAGAAAAGTCTATTATTTCCCATTGCTTACCAGACCAGGTAAAACCAGATAAACTAAATAAACCACATTAATTTCACAAAACACAAATGAACCACAACCTAACATCAATGTTCATAGCCTAACATAGCATAACCTGATTCCTACAATGTCCAATTAATTTACATTTTTATGGTTTTAAAATCATGCTAAGTGCTTAAAAAACCGTAAGAGTAAAAAAAAAAAATTCTTTACCGTAAACTTTAGAGTTTATTGGATTCGCAGACTGCAGCTGGTTATTTTACCATAATTTTATAAGGAAAGTTCTAACAGTGTAAGGTCAACTTCTCAGAATATTGGCGATTTATAAATTTAAATGTTAACATGGTTCAACTCATTGAACAGTTTCTAACATCATGGTGTATAGTTTATTATTTAGGAAGGATTGTAACGCTTGGAATATTTTTGATTTTACCAAAAAATGAAAGAATTACCATTAAACTAACCTAAAACTATCACAAGAATAATCTAGAATAATTTCTGTCATTCCACTTCAAAGAGCCGTTTACTGTATTCTCTCTGGTTGCAAATACAGGAGCTTTAGAATGCGACTAGAACACCACATCGGTGAAAATCTGTGCAATGAATTTAAAGGGCTAGATTACAAATCAAGATTATTGGATTAAAATGTTTAATGCGTCTAAAGCCCCTTTATGCCTCATATTTTTCAAATAGGGCATATTAAATAACAGGAATAAATTAATAGATGTATTTTTCATTTTAAGGATAAAAGTCTTATTTTCAATTAACTTTTAACTGAGGGCCTTGTTGTTATTTACATTTGGTTTTAATATTTTCAGGTCTAGTTAATTTGAAAAATAAATAAATTTTTGTGTAAAGTAATTGTGATGAAATAATTTTATATAAGCTTTTGTTATGAATGAACCTTATAAATATATTTTTCTGATTAAAAGTTATAAATTTCAATTTCCGTAGGATTTTTTTTCATTTTGAATTTAAATATGTTTAAAAAATTTAAATTAATGATTTTTGTGCGAATGTCTTTACTATGGTTTACAGTAAATTTCTTTTATAACCAATAGTTTTTGGGTGAGGTTTCTGTTGAAAACTATTATCTTCTTTTTTATAAGTCAGGAGTTTGTTTTAAAGGTGTAACAAAAATGTGAGAATAACAATTTTTGCGTCATTTTTAAAGATCGCGTTGTGACCAAGATATTTATCTTTAAATAACTTGCACAAGGGTTTCTCCAAAGGCTGCCATTACTGTATATATTTTGAATTCTTGGCTAAAAGGTAAGAAAAGTATACACGCTATAAGTCATATAATTTTACTTAAGCGAGTGAAAGCGATAAACGGTTTTGAAATCTAACAAATCAATACAGAGGAGAGTGAAAGTGAACACACCAAAAACTGATTGATTGAAGAAGTAAACAGGAAATAGTAAAAATAGATAGTTAAAGAAACCAAGTACCAACCACAGTGATATCGTAAAATATCCTGAGTGGTAGACGGGTCACGGGTTAGAATGCCTTTGTCGTCAGAATAACCATGGCTGGTTTTCCTCTCCATGTAACGCAAATGAGGATTAGTTCCATTGACGAAGGCAAAACTTCTCCCAATACTTGATTCTAGAGTTCCTTTGGCTACTGAATTCAGTTCAAAATTACAAGGGTATAGAATTGAACATTGATAGCCGTAAACTCAAAATTGGATTCGCTGTTCAACGACGGTCAAAATATACTTTCTTCTGAGCCGTGGTGGCTCAGGGGAT
This sequence comes from Parasteatoda lunata, assembly GCA_949128135.1. Taxonomy (NCBI): domain Eukaryota; kingdom Metazoa; phylum Arthropoda; class Arachnida; order Araneae; family Theridiidae; genus Parasteatoda; species Parasteatoda lunata. The sequence continues at coordinate 48,858,505 of OX421980.1, forward strand.
AGAGCACTGGCCTTCCAATGACGTGAACCGGGTTCAAATCCCAGCGATGCCTGGTAAATACAAATCCGCACCTGGCTTGCACCAACCACAGTGCTGACGTAAAATATCTTCTGTGCTAGACGGATAAGGGTTTAGAGTCACCTTGCAGTCAGACTAACCAAGGGAAGTTTTCGTGGTTTTTCTCTCCATGTAACGCAAATGCGGGTTAGTTCCATTAAAAAACCCTCCATGAAGGCAAATTTCTCCTAATACTTGATGCAGGAGTTCCTTTGTCTTCTGGATTGGGTTCAAAATTACAAGGCTACAGAGTTGAACTTTGGTGGTCGTATGCCCAAAATCGGGTCAGTTGTTCAAAAATGGTTTAAAAACTAAATACCTTCTTCACTAGCACTTCTTCATTTTTCGATAGTGTTTTTTTTATTTCTTTTCAATAATCATTTGCAATAGAATTCAAGAAACTACATTACGTTTATTAATCGAAAGAAAATTACACATACTAAACAGTTTTGGGCCCTTGAAATAAGTCCAGAAACTTCTCCGATTCCTACATACAAATATCTCAAACAATTCAGAAATTTCTCAGGAAAAAAGCAGTTAAGCAACGATTTATTTAATTGTTATTTTACCATATTCAAACAAAACAGTCAAATAACCATAAATAAGATAGTATTAAAACTGTTAACTGTGAAAAAAAAAAAGTTTATTAGGTGCTTTCAGCTAATCCGTTTAAATAACCAGAATTGTTTCTCCCCAACTGGGTCCACCTAATGAAACCACTTAGTTCTTTGCAGCTGGGTGTACGTTATAGTCGAGGGGGCTAATCTGTAAATCTAATGAGTAACAGAACGGGGGTTGGAGTCCCTGCGTTAAAACCGCACGATTTTCTCTATTTCATTCAACACACGAAGAGTTTCCTGGGTCCTGCACTCTGAAATTTGTGACTCTGCTCTGTTAGAATGCGATACTCTCACACACTCTTAGATGACTGCACGGTAAAACTGCTTAACATAAAAATGTTTATGTCCAGTTAAAGGATTCTTTTGCAGTTTTGAATCCATGCTAGTTGTAAATAGTTAAAAAATCGCATAGTTTTGTATTCATGGTTTTTGAACCATACTAGTTGTAAACGGTTTCAAAACCGTAAATGTAAAAATGTTCTTTACGGTAAACTTTACCGTTAATTGGATGGACATATTGCTGCCGGCTATTTTGCCATAATTTTAGCAATAATCTAACAGCAAATAAATAATTCATTATTATTTTTTGGAAAATTTTGGTTTTAGTAAAATGAGTTGGTTTAAATAATAATCATTGGTTTTGTAAATATGAATAATATAACTTCTTTTTCATTGAAAAATTTAAAAGCCGAAGCAAATAAAAACAGCTACTGTATTCAATATTGCTCTTTAATGTAAAACTGGAAAAAAAAATTCTATGAAATAAATTATTTGGCTTTCCGTGAAAAAGCTAGTATTTTAAATTCTGCATTTTTATCTAAGAGTTTTAAATTCTAAAACCTTAATTAATACATATATATATATATATATATATATATATATATATATATATATATATATAAATATATATATATATATATATATATATATATATATATATATATATATATTTTTATATATATATATATATATATATATATATATATATATATATATATATATATATATATATATATATATTTATATATATATATATATATATATATATATATATATATATATATATATATATATATATATATATATATATAAAGCTTAGAAATTCTGGATAAAAAATACTTTATTCGATTAGTCTTAAAAGTTGTATATTTCATATCTAAAGTTTTTTTTTTTTTAATTTTTCTTTCCTTGGAATTGAGTAGAAAATTTTATTATTTATCGTACTACAAAAGCGAAATAAATTTTTTATTTACGTTTTTACTTTTATATATAGCTGAAGAGAATAAAAAAATATAGAGAAAATATAAAGTGATAGAAATTGAGGAACCTATCATTTTATATCAGTGGAAGAAATAATTCAATTTGGCATTTACTTAACTATTTCTTTTTAAAAAAAAAAACCGTTTTCCCGTGAATATTTTTTTTTTTCATGTTTTTCATGTATATTTTTCATGAAGTTTTTGATTTCATTCATAAAAAATTATTTATATTTTATTTTCTAAATGTTTTGAAAAAGTGGTGGACAGAGTTTTTCTATTATTTATATTATCGCGCATATATTAACTTCATGAGACAACATGTTATTTTAAATCTAATATTTTTAAAATTCTGATGTATTTTTGTTAGAATTTTCATTCTAAAATTACGGGACAAAACAGTCTGTCCATACAATTACCCGACAATTAAAGCTTTTAACCAAAACCTTTTTTTTACCTTTATAGGTTTGAAACCGTTTACAACTGGTATGTTTAGAAAACCGTGAATACAAGACTATGCTGCTTTATAATAATTTATTATTACCATATAGCTTCAAAACTGTACAAATGAAATTTTATTAGGCACTTAATTTTGGTAACGTTAAGCGTTTTGCTAGGTCAACGATATTGGAGTTAGGTTGTGGTTAAGTTGTGATTTGTCAACATGAAATACGAAATTACCTTAAATAGTTAAACTAGCGGTGATTTTGAATTGTGTGCGATGAGAAATGCTAGACTATTTGCACTAGGGAGATCTGTTGGTGTTACTATCTATGAGTGAATAATATTTTTGCATTGTAATAGTCCATGATCACCAATTAGAAGAAGATAGTATATGGCAAATTCCTCATGTGTTGATGGAATTTAGGAAAAAATAATGTCAAGTTGACGCTGGGATTCGAACCCCCTTTCAGCCAGTCCTCTGAGCTAAAGTATTTATCCTGTTGTAAGAAACTAAGTGGCTTCATAACGTGTTCACCACCTAGTTTATACTATAATATTACTAGGCACTCGCTATTTTGTTAGGCATACGATAATGGAAACAAAATGTGAATTCGTAATATTTTCGCTTCCAGTTTTCGAAACACGTGGCTGTGGGCCTAATGGGCATTGATAAAATTCTGTTTGTTTAACTATATTATGTGAAAACACACAGTAAACAGTTAAAGACAATATTTTTCATTATTATTTTACTGCTTTGGTTGACTATGTTAAATTAACAATCAAATAAATTATTTTTTTACCATTTGTACGAGTCATTGCTAACAGTGCAAGAAAATTTTAATTCATTTTAATATTTTATTAAAGTTAATAGAGAATAGGAAATTTAATTAAAAAAGAGAATTAATTTAAAAAAGAAAAGTTATTTAAAAAACTAAAAGTTATTAAAAAAAATTGCTTATCTGCTTGAAAAATGGTTTTTAGATATCATTACAAGGGTGGAAATATCAGATGGAAAATCTTGATGGAAATATCAGAACTAGGAATTAGACTAAGTAGTACTTAGAAAAGAGGATATTTATATATTTACTCCAAAATTATAAGCTTTAATTATGAGAATTCTGACTGTAAAATAAATGTATATTAGCAGGGCGATAAAAAGCCTGATTGTAATGAAATACTTAGTTTTTAAGTTAAAATAATAGTACTTTTTACAGTAATGATGAGTTACTGATAATGATATTACTTGAAAGTGTGAGAAAAAGAAAGGTAAAAGCGTTTGTCTAGTTTGTCTAGGGTAGTCCAACTACTATAAAATATTCAGTACTGAGAATTATGACAATAACATATTGTTAATATTGTTAATTAACAACAAGACAATTTCACTTCAAAATTATGATTTGACTGAATAGGATATAAATTTTACATTATTAATTTCTATCTGTTTCAACTATAAAGCTATACTAGAACTCTTAATATCCAGGAGAACTCTGGCTGAGTTCTGAGAGTAGATGAAAGTCATTATTTATCATTGAACACATAATATGGTTAGGGAGGGTTATTTTGTATTGATTCTAAAATCATTAAGATGTGATGAGGTTGAAAGAATGGAAAACAATTTTTATTGAGACACAGGGCTTATAGGTCAAACAAGTTTTCAAGCAGTAATTTTCTAATAAAACAACATGTAGTAAATGTACTTTTACCCGTGTTAAAAATTTGTGACAGTTATGAATATCATTTCACTAGTAATTGAACTTCCATATAATAAGTTCTGTCTGTATGTCTGTATTCTCTATTCTTAAATTCATATTGTATCTATAGATTATTTAGTAACACCCACGCAGAGAAAGAAAAATCTGGTTAAATTACGGTACTGTGTGGTAATGACATTTCTAGTAATAAAAATCCATAAAACCAAAATATGCGCCATTTAAACCATTCATTAGGTATTTTTTTTATTTATATGATACCGATATATCGATACCGGTAATGATATAATTATATGATATGATAACGATTTACCGATACCGGTAATTCTAGTTTTCAAATTATAATTCTTATTACCACATATTTTATAAAAATCACAAAACTGAAAAGTAAATTTAACCGAATGAAAGGTTTTTATGCTGTGCTTTAAGGTATCATGATAAAATTACCAAATTTTGCAACATTGACCAAAATTCATCACATGTTATAAAAACCATATTTTATTGTTAATTCTATCAAAGTAACTATAAAGGTATATCGGTAAGAATTTCCGAGCCTTTTGGTGTTCCCATAGATCCAGAAATACTGTAAATTGTACCCTATTCTGATAGTTATGACCAGACTTTTTTTCTCAGTGCTTTTATTAATTGTTCAATAAACTTGTGCGAAATTCAGTAAAACATTAAAAATCACTAGTATTTTTGAATGAATAGATTTATGATCATCATAAATGCTAAATGAAATTTTTTCCTTGACATAAACTTGAAAATATTTTGTTTTTAATACTCTTATAATTTTATTGAGCGATTTAAGAGACTGAGTTTTTAATTCTAGATATAAACTGGAGAGCTGAATGCTGCTTACTTGACATTAACAAATTGTGGGCATTATCTCTTGCAAAGAAATGCATCATTTTAACTCTTTAAATGTTTTATCTGGTGTTTCTTTGGCTTTCAACTAAAAAAAATTCTTGTTTTAAAAACGAGTTGTTTGCAGATGTTGAATATAAGGGAAATTAATTAGGCTGGGAACCAAATTACTACCCAGTAAGTCCATTCGTAAATTTCAAAAGCGTTTAGAATACACATTGTAATGAAACGTCTCCTCATTTTTATTTTTTAAAACTATGTTAATTGTTTTCAATTTTGTTTAAAAAAGAACATAGTACAGAAGTATAAATGGATAATAAACTGTTTATTGGAAATAAAAATGAAATAAACTTTTCTATATTAAAGGAGTGAAATCATAAATTAGTAGAAACACTTTGTTTTATGTTTTTTCTTATGCAATCAATCCATTTTTTTCTCATAATGGTGCGTCAGGAGGTGTTGACATTGACCTTGATCCTTCTTACGTCCTGATTGCTTTATTACCATTCAGTAAATCTTATTTCAAAAGAGATTAAAATATAGCTTAATATGTAGTTATTTAATAGATTGGGGAACTGTTTTGAATTTGCAGTTTTTATGTGTCGTAAACGTTTTTTAAACCACTCCTTATGTCTTCGGTAAGACTGAAATAAACCGAATAAAACAAATTTAAAAAACGTTTCGTTTTTATATAGCTATAAAATGAATGATTGCATTGAAAAACTTATCCCATACTAACGAGAATTTAACGATGCTTTGAAAGCGTTGATATCTTAATATCATAAGCTGGAACAGCCTTAAGGTTAAAAGATCTTATTGCATATAAAAGTTCTAAAACTGTAGTTTCGTTTTATTGATGTGGCCGCGTTTATCAAGATGTTCAATATTTAGGTCTCTAATTTGCTTTGGTTCAGTGTTAAGATACAACAAAAAAATTTCAATTTGTACAGTGAGAAAAAATATATGTTAAAAACTTTCAGAATATGGTGAAATTTATCGTGTTTCCAGCTTTATGGGAACGGGAAAAAGCTAGATAATTTTAACCAAAGCGCTTTTGTAATGATTTTGAAAAAAATAAACAATAAAATTTAATTTTATAATGAGTGATAAAATTTAGTTAAGCTTAGCAAAATTTAATAATTTCATCATGATTTCTTAGAGTCTTCGGTTAAATTTACTTTTCAGTTTTGTATTTTTTATTAAATGTGTGGATATAAGAGCTATTATTTTGAAAAACCGGAATTTTCGTTTATTTTACCATATAATCAGTAAAATTGTCAAATTAATGGTTTAAATATTGTATATTTTGGTTTTATTAACCAAACTAATGCTTCTTTTTTCAGAAATGTCATTACCACAGTGAAGGATAATTTTAATAGAATTTCTTTCTTCTTGTATTATACAATATATAGATTAGCTAGGATATCAAATAGGAAAATCATCGAAATGAAAACATATGATTAATGAGTTAATCTCTTTTGAAATGAAATAAAAATATTGTGCAAAATCGAAAGAAAAAAAAAACATTCTTGAAAAAAATTTTCATTTCAATATACTGCTGGTAATTCTTTGGCATTTTCAAATAATTTCCAGAAAAAGACTTGAAAAATGCAAGACAAGCAATTTTTTTCTGTGAACGGTAATGTCTCACTGTGAAATATACGGTACTTGGGCGAAATGATCTTTGACAGAAATGTCTCCTTGCTAGAAAAATGCAATAATAGGATATATTCATCATTCTTTACCACCAAATAACCGTAACTATTTCCAGAACACCTTGATATCTTAAGTTTTTTGTTTTATGCTTATTTTGAATGTTCAGAATATAATACTTTGTCTTTAATAGTGAAGCCAGAAGAAACATATTTTAGTGAAACGTTGTAGAAAATTTCAGAATAATAGTTGAATTAACGGTTAGACTTAATGAATATTGAGTAAGAAACAATGCAATATATTCCATATTGATGCAAAAATAATAAATTAAATTTTGAATATGTGGTATACAAATAAATTTACAAAATGCTGTCAGTTGAGAAAGAAAAGTCCGCTATAAATAAAGATATTTTAAAGACTTTAAATATATAAAATTTATCATTAAATCTTTCATTTGTTTTTGGGAAAGGTTGCATTTCTAGGACCGGTTTATTCTTTAGGCCATCTTAATTATTTTATAGTTATTGTCCACTGGGCCTTTTTTTGGCTGGTTAGTATACTTCATGAGCTTTAAAAATCTTTAACTTGGCCGTAAGATAATTCACGTACAAACGAATTGCCAGTAAAATAAATTACGAATCTTGTATTAATTTCTCATTTACGTAACCAAATTAAAGATATCAGTTAAAGATAACTAAATTAAAGATATAAAAGTAACCAAATTAAAGATATCATTCAGATGCTGATAGTGTTTTGGTTGTTATTGATAATATTTGAAGCTGTGCTTAATAAGCGTATTAAGTAACATTAACAAGGATTGTTTACTTTGTTGGAGAAGAATTCATGAGCTTATTATGTACCGATTGCTTATTGCCTTCGATAAGCAAGCCTCTGTTGCTTTGAATGGGAATCGTAGAAATATTAAAGTTTTGAAATACACTTTGCGAACCTACATTGTGAGAGAAGAAAAAAAATATGCCACTCTAGCTGGTTTAGTTTAAGTTTATCAGGAGTAATTAAATCTAAATTAGATAATAAACTAATTCATTCCTTCTGGAGTAATAATGCAATCTCATAAAAAATATGAAGTCTTCAGAAATCAACCGAAAAAATTTCGTAGTTTTGTTTCCCTACTTATACACACAAGGTCTTAATATTTTTTAAACTTTTTATTACGATTATTTTTGAGACATTTCATTTGTTGATTTTTATTATGATGATACTTTTTAGAAAATAAAATAGCTACCTAATTATACAAAGAAATTTTGTGGCTCAGTAAAGGCAACCGGTTTCTTTAATTGGGCCAATGACACTTTTTTTATATTTTCAATATTTAGTTAATATTTTTTTTTAATTATAACGTCTTTGCTTGGAAAGGTGTATTATCAAAGATAATAATTACAATTCATTACATTACCATGCACAAAACTATAAAATTTCAAAAATTTGCACCAAAATATGTGGCCGAATGACATCATCATTTTCCAATATTACAATGATTTGCAATGTATAAGAACAATTCTGCATGAGATATACTTGGTAAGTAATTTTTTTTCTCGTTTTTTATATATTCTACTTTAAACACTGTGGTGTAATATCTCTCTGAACATGATCATAAATAACCCAAAAAATTGCCCCGAATCACGTATTTATATACAATTTAAATCTAAATACTTAAAATTGAAGTGTACACGCTTTTACACCATACAAAAATTGTTCTTATTTCCAAAAAACCAAAGTTAGCTTGCTTTGAATTTCGGGAAACACCGAACACAATATCTTGAGTACTTAGTTTGCAACCTAGAATGAGCTGAAGAGAGTTTATTGTCATTTTCAACTGTGAGATAAATCAATTGAAACAAAAATGCTTTGTATATTTGTATGTATGTTTTAGTTGTCTAATAAGGATAATTATAATTTATTTTTGAGTTTCTGAGAACTGTATTAACTGATTTCATTATGCAAAATATCAATCCACTACTAAGTTCAAAATCATTTTAAGATTCTCTCCGTGATAAGAGGATGTTAAATTTATAAACTGCTTTTAAAATGAAGAAATAGTATATAAATGCATTCTGAATGAATTATTCTTATTTTACATTGCATTGTAAAAATAACTTGACTGACTCTAATGGGTCTCTCCTCTTATTGTATTTATTAAATTTAGTGTCATCAAATAACAAAATGGGTGGATTATTTTACAACAAATAGTGTAAATGAACATTGGTGAAGGGAAACACTAGTCCAAGAGTTATGTGCGTTTCATTACACTAAAAAGGTGTAAAGTAGTTGCCACCATTTTTAGTATAGAGATATACTGAAAATCTTAATAGAATTTCTAGAACCAAAAAGATTATATTTTACGTTTTGGCGTTTAATAATCTTAATATCGATTAACTTATAGTTTAAGCGAAAGTTTGCGTAAGTAGTTCTAAGTAAAGTAGATTATTTGGGATTACTAAAAACTTTAAGGGTACTTCATTGTAATTGTTGCAATGGTTATAGAAATTAATGTTTAAACTATTCATGTTATTTAAAATTTTATCAATATCATGAATATTTATCAGTTATTTAAGCTTTTGTCATTGAAATTTGATAATTTTGGCACTGAATTATAAAAAAAAAGTTTTCGCTTTTCAATCGAAAAATTCTGAAGCAAATACTTCAATTAAGTATTAATAAACGATCATGTTAAAATATAAGATTTGTTAAAGATAAAGACTCTTTATCACACATATGAACCGTCATTATTTAACGAAGAGATATAACTATTTGCTTTAAATTTCAGGATTAATTTTGCAAACAACTTTTGATCCTAGGTTTAAAATTTAATTAGCTAGTTAAATATTACATATTCTTTATAATCAAAGGAGAAATAACGACACATATTTGTAAAACCGAAAACAAAACTAAAACTCATTTATTTAAAAAGAACTACGCTTTAAAAGCTAATTTTTAATTTCCAGTTTTCGTATATTTAGAGAAGAATAGAAGTATTAAAATCATATATTACTTTATCTTTAAATAACTATAAACATTTCGTAAAAACTATTAAGTTTTTTGATTATAAATAGAAAGTAGACATTGTTTTAAAAAAGGACTCATTTAAATTCATTATCACAATTTGGAATAAAAACGTGCAATTTTTTGGCAACTTCACCTTGATGTTTTTATATTGTGTCCCACTGAAACATACCTACTTATTTCTTTTTAACCCGGAAGAGCACATTTCCTTATGTAAACTATGTCATGATCTTTAAATCCGAGACGAAATTCACATCAGCGAAAGGAAAATAAAAAAAGAAAGTGTGTGAAAGGGATAGAACTGAAACGTAAGAAGATGTTAAAAAAGAGATAGAAACATCCCTGAAATAATAATAAGGGATAAAAAAAAACAAATAAAAGTTGCGGCGGTCCCGTTAGAACTTCTTCTTAGCCTAAAATAAGCAACAGTCTCGGTTTTCTAGTAGATCTTTAAAGAAAAAAAAAGTTAAGAGTGCGCATTAGAAGAAAAAAAAGAGAAATAAAAAAAGCTTTTTTTTTCAAATCTACCCTTCTTCTTTTCATCTCCAATATAAATACGAAGAGTATATTTATTTTGAAATGAAAATGAGTGGAAGATGAAAATAAAAATTATTCGCACTGTTAGGGACAATTAACCTAATTTTCTTTCTACCTTAGCGTTCACGATAGCAATTGAATGTAGAAAAGAAGAAAGTGTTTTTAATAGCCTGTCGACAAGTATTTTTTATCTGTCATGTCCTTCCATGAGAGTAGATAATCTTTATTACAAGCTGTTGATATTTTAAGTTTAAACTTTGTTAAGAAAGTATAAAGTTTTTGGCATGAAAGATTGTAATTATATTTTGACTTGATTAACGTTTAAAGAAAGGCGTTAAAAACTTAGAAAGAAAACAACTCTTTAAATAATAATTTCTATAATAAATGTTGTTAAAGTCTGTTTCTATATCGAAGATAACAGTATTAAAATTTGATATATTTCTGAATTTTTTTTATAATATTGCTCATTTAAAATTTTTTATGGTAACACAAATAATAGTTTGACAGTATTATAAAGAAATAAGTTCTTTATTTCAAAAGGCTCTAGAAAGTGTTTTGCTGGTTTAATTGAGATTAAATTCTTTTTAATCTTTAATCTAAAACACATTTTTTCCAGCTTACTATGTTCAGATAACCTTTTTATTCTGATGCTAGACGTTGATTCCCTTAAGCTGCAAAGTGTATTTTTTTAGTTTTTCAGTATGAAACTAAATCTTGCAAAGGTGTTACAGTATTTGATACATGTTTTAGTGCTTTTAAAATAAAATGGTGGAATTGTGGGGAAAATACTGCAAGTATCACATATAAAGATTGCCTCAAACTCAGCAGCGAAGCTTTCAGAAAATAAACATTTCTGTATGTTGAAAAAAATCTATATATAGAAGAAAAAAGGGATAAAAAACAGTGTTTTTTTCCCCAAGCACATGAGTTATAAGATTTTAAAGAGAGAAAAATAGTTGGCTACAAAAACGTTTTCATATCTTTGAAATTATAATATTTAAAAATAATTTTATTATGTAATAGCATTAAATGACTTTAAAAATTTACATTGATCTCTTAAGTCTTTAATTGCCCCATTTTAGCCAAGCTTTGAAAATAGGTTTCTGTTAAAATATTAATTGCGATGATTTAGAAAAAAAGACTGAATGAATATAAATAATTTAGATATTCCTAAATTTCAAATACTATTATAAAATTTAGTTTGAAACCATGAAACTTTCAATTTTTTTCTTTATTTAATATTCCCCATAAAAACTAATGATAAATTGAAATTGATGAAATTAAAAGAAAAAAATCTACAAATGAATTTACAAATTTTTGACTGGATTTCTTGCAAACTGTATCCTGCGAACAATGTAAAAAAAGTTGCTTATGGAGAAAACCGCAAGCTAGTGTGCCAGTTGAAAACTGTTTATTTTCCAGAAAAATACTAATATTTGAAAGCGGGCACTGCTTTTTAAGCTATTGTTTTAGGAAACAAACTCTATTATTTTAACAAAAAAGCAAACTCTATAGAATAACTATGCCAGCAATGTGATCAGTGAGATCTGCGAGCTCCTGAGCTAACGAAGTTCCAGTTTTAGTTATGAACGAAAATTTTAAGCTTTTTTCACCTATTAAGTCTTTTTGAAATCATATTTAAGTGTAAAAAACATTTAAAACTGTAGTGAGCCACCATTATAAAATTATCTGATGACTTAACTTACCAAAATATTGTACATAAAAATACATAATAATCCGGCAGAGTATCTTAACAATAAAGACGAACGGAAGCAAAATTTAAATTGGCGATTTTAATTCGTAAATGAATGAAAGAGAACGCAGAGGAAAAACATTTTTTTTTTTTTTTAACAAAACAGCTTTTAAGCGTCGATACAACATAATACAGATAAAATGCGCAAAGAAAAAATATTTATGCGACTTTTTACATTTATTTTTTACAGCTTTTATTGACTACATAATATAACTGCTTATTGCAGAAATCATCAGTATAGAGAATTTAATTTATATGGAAATAATTTCTCTAAATTCAAGATTTTAAAAAAAAAGATTCGAGATTTAATTTTCCCTATATTTCTCTCTTTTACAAATTTTTACTCATCTTATATTAGTACTTTTATTTTAATTCAATTTAAAATTAAATTGACAGTTTTTTTTATTATTAGAAAAAGAATGTTAGAACTTATTTTTGGCCACGAAGCATTTCTTTAATAAATCTTTATTATAATACTGTCATTTTGCAGCATTAAATTATTATATTTTTTAAATTTTATCAATATTCCATTGCTGAGTATGGTATTGCTATGGCTTGAACACTGATCAAGACACACTGATTTAAGAGTTTATGATCAATAACAGTAACTTATTCTAGCAATAATAGCATTTAACTAATTCAAAATAATTTCGCTTAAATCTCTTTCATATTTTAATTTATTTTAAAAAAAATGTTAATTTTTTATTGTAAACTGACGAATGAACATTTCAAAACCAGTGGTTGATTTTGTAATATAAATTTACTGAGTTATTTTTCTTATTTGTCTTTATATTATTCTCTTTTGAATAGTATTTTTGGTCTTATCAAAATGAATAACGATTGTGGTTTGGTTTAAAAAAAATATTTCATTCACTCTCAAAGCAAAAAAAGAAGAAGAAACAAATATTGACTTGTTCTAGTTTCTTTCATCATGAATAAATTAAACCGGATATTTTATAACATGAAGGTGAAATTTCATATTTTTTTATATTATTGCATCTAGCAATTACATTGTAATAAGACTAAGAATTAAACCTCTAAAATAATTTAAGGATGCCAAGGCTTTATATGGACTACAAGATTTGGCGTTTCTAACTTAATCTGAATCTTAACTGTATTTTTTTTAGTTACTCTCAGCTTAATTTGTAGTTATAACTAAGTAATATCCAGTTATATTGTATTTTCCAGTGAAAAATTTAAGTAAAAATTTATATAATTAAAGAAAATTCTTTTTTACATATAATAAGGGCGTGCTATTAAGGTCAAAAATGAAATAAAATGATTGATATAACCACTCCTAAATGGATTTCTGGAATTCACTTACAACTGTAGTTGCATAAGTGAAAGAATAGTAGTACAATTTCAATTCTCATTGAGCTTGATACAGGAAATGATAGATAAAAAATAAAAGTGCGACCTTTTATTTTGAAAATATTTGACGGAAAAGACTGAATGTTTATCGCATTATTCTGTATTGCATAAATTCTGAAAGTGTTTTGTATTATTTCATTTTTCAATGAAACATTGGCCGTAATATTTCTAATCTTTAAAAATAAATTCATTTTTCTACATGATCAGTCGTGTTATAACACGTAATATTTATTTATTAAAACAATAAAATAATGATTATTAAAATGTATTTAATTTTTTCATGGATAACATGGATTTTTTTAAGGATGGATAAAAAAATTTTATAATTGTGTGTAATAATTTTTCTATTCGCTTAAAAAGTTCTCTAGGCATGGCGAAAAGATTTTAAGCGCTTGTAAATAATAATTTCAAACCTTTTAATAACAACAGTGAGATTGAATGAAATAATAGGAATCTAGGAGTATTGATTTTGCATTTCCCAATAAATAAGAAATATATACGAACCAAAAAACCTCTTAACTAATAAGTTAAAATTTCATATTAAATTAAAAATTTTAAAGCGAAAAAGAGGCTATTTAATTAATGCTAATGCATTAAAAATATACAAGTAATTTTTTCTATATATAGATGTGATCAGGTAAGTAAACACTCAAATATCTTACTTTTAAGAATATATATTAGATTGTTATAAAACAAAGATCATGAGGGTTATGCATCTTGTTTTCATAATGTACCTGTGAATTCGTGATATTATGCAATAAATGACTCATTTCTGATTATTTATCTAATTGAGGAATTTACAGATTGCAATATATTACCATTTCTTGAAGCTTAAGACCATTATTTTTGGAGCGTGAGGGAATAATTCGTAAATAGAATCCGCAAAATGGGTTATATACAACCTTTAATGTGTCAGAAATTGATGATAAAGGAATCGTGCGTGGGTTGTGGAGGAAAAAGCGAATAATTTGTTGTTCTTCTGGGGTTATCCAGGACATGTTCGAAGGTCGTCCAGGTGGGACATCCTAACACATTCAAAATACCCTTGGGGAACGTTTAATAAGATCAGACACTATGTTGCTTTCACTTTTAATTATAATGTAGAGATCCTTCATATTATTTGATGAGATGCGATGTCTTGTTGAAGGAGGATTGCAAAAAAAAAAAAAAATGTTAAGTATAAAGCGGAAATGTTATGCAAAAAGTGTGCACTTTGATCTTTGGCCTCTCTTAGAAAATGTCGTTACTTTTTTAAAGAGCTATGCTTAAAGATTTCAGATTCCAGCAAAAGGTAAGCTTCCTGTAAACAAGAAGCAAATTTGTTGTGACTTAGTAAAACGAAGTAAAAGAAAATTACAGTACGTTTTGAATGTGCACGTTTATGATAATGTTAAAAAACCATTAATTAAAACTTTTTGCCTTTGATACATGACTGGGTAATTGTTTATTTTTTACTTTCCATGTTTATCGTTATGTTACTGACTATGCTCTTATACGTTTTCAAATACATTGGCATAGTCATGTTTTAATAATAGAATCATCAACTACTTTGTTTTATATTTTAATATCTCTTTAAGTTTTCTGAAAATATGTAGTTTACGCATGTAATTTATAACTAAAGTCTATAGTTTAAACGGTTCACGTATTTTTTTTTTTTTTTTTTTTTTTTTTTTAAAATAATTAGGGTACCATCCACTCAGCGCATATCTAGGCATGGACGTTATAATCATAAAATGACCAGCATATATAGAAAAAATCTCATTTGGCCAATGAAAGAAACTGGTCATTTTTATTGGGCCAATGAAGGTTCGTTTTATTTTTTAATACAATATCATATTTATTACAAGTCAATAAAATGCAGATATAAGTTGAAGATACGTAAATATAAGCTACTGATTTGAAACTAACACATGTCACTGAAAATACATTAAAACACAATATGGCGTTAAGTTTCAATTTAGAAGGAATAAACTAGATCATTACCTAATTATAGAATTATATTATCATCTCATACATTTCTAATGAATTCAGATATAGCAGTACTTTATTGTTCAACTCAAAAAAGCTGCATATTAGCCTTGGAGCGATTTCTCTGGTTGAGCATATAGCCCATTCATAGCAACTTAGGCTGGTTCGTTGAAGGTTAGAAGCAGTTGGTATGTAATGTCCATGACTTTGTTTATAACAAAGTATGCAACTATTATTAATATGGTTAAATGATGCTGATTTTATACAGTTTTAACTATTATCATCAACAGTTTAAATACTATTAGCGTTTTACTGATATCCTTCATTTTTTTACATTGAAAAGTTAGAAAAGGACTTCCTTGAACAAGACAATTCGTTTGAACGCGAAGTAACTCAGGGTCAGAATGGCGATTTTTAAGCTTCAAAAGTATACTAAATAGTTACCAGGAAGCGTCTGCTATCAATAATTGGAAAATAATGGATGAAACATAATGAAGAAGCGGGTCTAATGATAGAAATTTTCCCAAAGTTTAAAGATGTTACACAGAACTGAAAATATAATTTTTTTCTTTTCTAATAAACAATAATTTTTTACTAAAAATTTTACAACATAGATCATTTTCTAAAAACGATATATCAGATTTCGCTTCTTTCATTTAGTTTCGTTTAATAATAATAATTGTTTTCATAAAGAAAAAACTATTGCTAAAGCTCTAAAAGAGTTGGATAAATAATCATTTTATTTTATTCTTGAAAAGTAAGTTTATATTTAACTTGATTGGTATTTTTATATTGTTATTCAAGGTATTTTTATTTTTGTTGTTTGAGGGCTCTTGCAATAATATTCGTGAACTTAGCCTTCTCTTTTCATTAGCTTTACTTCCACTTTTTCCTATATTTACTCTAGAATTCTGATTTTTTTTAAAAAAAACATCACTGAAAATATTATAATCAATGAATTATATGAATATCATTCCTGAAAAATCATGCTCACTTGTTGTCACATTTGACTTTTGAGAAATTGGCGTGTAACATAAGATCTGTTTGAAAATAAGGTTCACAATTCAATGCTGGGTTGTTTCAGTAAATTAATATGCTTGTTCAATCACATAGCGATTCTGGCATAAAATAGAGACGATAGAAACAATACTACATTTAATCTCTTTAATTGGATGAATGATCTGTTTACGCAACACTCGAGAAAAAGATATGTTTTAAAGCAAAAAATTTTGAAAATAAGCATTGCAATAAATATAGAATACAGAAATAAGCAAATTGTGAAAAAGTACCGGCCCCCAGAGTGCCGGTACTTTTTACCGTAAAATCCATTTTTACAAAAAAATTTTACAGAAAAAAATCCGATATACAGTAAATTTCAATGTAATGTTTTATATAAAACTAATTAATTACTATAAGAATTAAGGAATAAAATAGTATGATAAAAATAGATTTTACGGTAAAATGAATTTTATCACTCAGGGTGCCAGTACTCTTTACCGTTATTTGATCCAAAATTTTTTTATATCGTGGCTCTGGGATTGCAATTTATTTTTTATTATTTAAGTTTTTAGCATTGCATGCATATCATTCACTTGCCGCAGTATCACTAAAAATAGTATTTAACTAATTCTGTAATAATTTATTAAGAATATATATTTATACTATACTATATTATAAAGTAGAATTTGAAAATATTTTGTAATCTTAATTAATTATATATTTTATGATAAATTTTTCCATATTAATGTTCTTAGTTTTTATTATAGTTATTCTTTTTTGAATAAATTAAAGCTGTTTTAATGTTAACCATCCTTACAGAGTTTGTTTGTCACTTTTTCAGTGAGAATTTTTTTAATATAGGACTTATGTCATATACTTGCCGTATTATTAACTAAGAAAAATATCTAATTTGTTCCGTTATCATTCCTTAATATAGTATATTTATATTATGATTTAGAATTTCCAGAATTTTTAAAACAAAAAA
This sequence comes from Parasteatoda lunata, assembly GCA_949128135.1. Lineage (NCBI taxonomy): Eukaryota > Metazoa > Arthropoda > Arachnida > Araneae > Theridiidae > Parasteatoda > Parasteatoda lunata. The sequence goes on from OX421980.1 coordinate 48,875,748, forward strand.
AAAAAAAAAAAAAAACACTTCTAACAATGAATTTTTGAACACAATGATCGATAAAAAAATATATATTTAGATTATTTCTCTCTCTCTACATTGTTTTCGCATTTTTTTCATCGAAATGATTCCACACTTAATGACTTTAACTCTTTTCGGAGTCAATTTATCTTTTGATGTTACTAAAAAATTGATTCAGTCTGTTAATTAAGCAATATTTGTTCGGATAGGCTTTTTATAAATAAACTTTCTACAGAGTTTCATTTACCTTTAGCCATAATATAACTATAATAAAATATACTTTCGATCATCAAATTATGACAAAATTTTACGTGCTCATAAGAATTAAAATTAAAAATATAATTTTAAAACTAATAAAGAATTTTGAGTAACGTCGAAATGTTAATGTTGCTATAATAGTTCGCAAGTAAGTCATCAACGAAAGACTGATACTTAAAGGACACTTTGTTCTAATGAGATACTAATTAAATTCCATTTTATGAGCTTGCAGTTTGCGAGCAACCATTTGGAGTTAGGCCAGCAACCAATTAATATATAAATAAAGATTCTTCCAAAAGTTACTGAAACGTGGTATTTAATTCATATGACAGCGATAATAATACAAATGCGTATAATTTGACAAGCAATACATTTTAAAAAGCATGTTAATTAATTTCTAGAATCTCTTATTTTTTTTCTTGGAATATGATTAACAAGAGTTTAGCATTAATCACTGAATTCATTTTTAAAACAAATAAATATACAACGCTACATTTAAAAACTTTTTCTTTATTTTCACAAGATTCGATAGTAATCACAATTGTTATTGTTCTGAACATGTAAGTTGAAAATTATATAAATGAGACAGATGTAAAGTTGTGGCGATTCTTCCTCTTCAGAGAAAGGGATCTGCATGATTTCAATTTCTGTAACATGAATGTTTTTACGGGATAGGGTTGTTAACCCTATGCTCAACCCCCGACCTGGAGGTTGGGGTTGAGGTTTGGTTGGGAGGTCTCCATACTGACCTGTCCGGTTACCAGTAGCCATTATTCAGAACCAACCCAGTTGCCAATTTTAAACCGTAAAATTTAGGGGATTTGTGTTGTTTTTTTTTCCAGTGAAAAGATTGAAAGCACAGTTATCCCAGATAGTACCCGGGTTTGTGATTACCTTTTTAGAATGCTTATTGAATTTTACATTTTCACATATAATTTCCAAAGTAAACGTTTCCCTACTATGCAGTAAAATGGGTAGTTTTTTTTTTTTTTTTTTTTTTTTTTTTTTTTTTTTTTTTTGCTGTTTCTGAGATGGGTTCGGTGGGAAAGGGGATAATAGTTTCACAAAGTTGTCACAAATACTTTGGCTCTTAATGGGCATCAATGGGCATTAATCATTGCCATCTTAATGGGCATCAATTGGCATTATTTATTGCTATCTTAATGGGCATTAATATTAATTGCCTTAAAATTTTGGCGAAGTGAGGTTTTTTTGACGCTTTTAATAAAATGTCAATATTTTGCCCTTGGTAGCATTAAATTCACATAAAATTACTTGCACTTGTCCAATAACTTCTTCATTTTCAAAAAATATACAGTTTAGTTGAAAGGAAATTTTTACCATTATTAAATTTTAAAAGTATGGTACACACATTTGTGTTAAATTTTCTATCAAAAATATCTACACCCTAGAATTTCACCATTTTGATTTAAAATTAAATTACTTGTATTTGTAATAGCTTGTAAGTCCAATAAAATCGATGATGGTAAAAGTTAACGAATTAAAAAAATATGAAAGACGGATGAATAAAAGTAAGCTCAAACTACATCTCTCTACGAGGCTTATAAATACAAACTAATTAGATTTCATTACCGTAACTAAAGTAATTTTGTGACTAATATTGATTTTTATATTTAAGTTTTCTACTGTTGTATAACAATCAACCAATATTAAATTTACAATTTGAAATTTTCAACTTTGCATTGAGACAAACTTTCTAAACAGAGGGCTTTTTAATGAACACTAACTCTCTTTTCTTGGAAAGGAAAAATCACGAAAATTTCCGGTGATTAGCCAGACGGTAGATGAATTTTGTGAATCACTGTAGTCAGTAGGAGCTAGGAAACAAGCCAGGATATAAATTTGGGTACTATTCAGAGTCAAATTTTCTTCTTTTAATGTATTATTTTAGCAGATGCTATATCTTTTACCACTATTCTGTTTTTTCACGCATTTAAAAAAAAACATAAAAATTCCTGGCTCCGAAATGTTTATATATTTAAAAAAATAAAGTAAAACAGCAATTATTTCTTTTAAAATGTATAATTTTTATAATTTGATAAAAATGTGTAGCTAAAATTGTTTTTTATTCGAATGACGTTCTCGGATCATTATTAATATTTTTTTTCACAAAAAACTTCATTCTCATTAAAAATTCTCATCACTAAAAATCTTACCAGCTGAGATAAATTGCATCCACCGACATGCATTTTTACCACTAATTCTCAAAAATAACAAACTATTTTTTTACACTACTTATAAAATATTATCTTTAAAAAATAAGAAGATACTGCATTTTTTTTTATCGAAGTTTCTTTCAAGTTTAACCTTTTATGATTTCAGACGAGGCATTTTTTATTAACGATATCTCTAAACAAAAGAGAAGGAGGTAACATAATTTTTAATGAAAAAAATTTCCTTGGTTTTTCGTTAATTACTCTTCATATTTATTTTAAAAGCTTAAATTTCATTTAAATTTAAATATAACATTTTCGGTTTTTGTATGATGACATATAACGAAAGATCCTTTTCTAATGTATTTCTGTTTATTTTAAAATTATTATACTATACACGGGAAAATGTAGATATATAGAGGCTTTTGTTTATAAAAATAACTAACATAAATAAGCATTGTTTTTTTTTTTTTTTTTGAAGTTTTCTGCAGCTGAGGTAGTTTTAATTTAGTTTTATTTTATAGATTTCTTATTTTATTTAAAATGAGTTTTAAAATGAATAGTTTCAAAATGTTTAAATTTTAAATCTAAAGTATTTCTGTTATTAATAACTGTTAAAATAAAGTTGCATTTAATAATTAAATTGATTTTAGTTTGTCCCAATTTCCTTTTTATGTTTACTTGATATTCAGCTTTCAGGTATTTAGTTTTTAAAAGCTAATTTCATTTCGATTAATCTTTTAAATATTTCTTCGCATTTTATTTCTTTTAAATTTGTATGAATGTAAATTGTAATATTTTTGCTTTTTTATATTAAAATGAGTTGTTTAAACCATATATTTATAAAGCGGAAAAAAATTCTGATTATGTTTTTTTTTTACGATAATTTAGAACAAAGAACATCTAAAAAAACAATCGATGTCAAATTATAATAAGATATTTGTGAGGTTTTTGATCGAATTTAAATAACTATAAAATAACTTTCGATATCGATCAAATTCCTTAAATTTGAATTAAAGGGCCTCAACATCATCCATCATTATCGATCTCGCTGACAGCAAACTATCGTCATAAAACCAAATAGCGTTCCTAAAAGTATACAATGTATTATTCATTTAGTTCGTTGACTTCATTTGAATGCTTCTATTGAGATACTAACAGTGCGCGAAAATACGAACTGCAACTGAGCATCTGCATAAGCAGTTTTTTGAAGACCTTGGAAAAGCATTTGAACCATCTCTCGTAAGCAATGATTACGTTTCTAGCAGGGTGAGAATGACGAAAGAATACGAAGTTTTCAGATCTATTTCCTCTGATTAGGATGAAATACATGAAAGTAACCGCTTATGCATCTCAAAATACTAATTCCCGTTTGCACTGTTGGCAAATGTCAACATCCTTGTAAAGAACAGAAAACACTGTGTAGAAATTAATCATGAGGCTGAATTTTTTTTGGTGTCGCTATCAGATTTCCTGCTGTGAGTATTTCTCATTGACAATTGAGTCTTGGCCCTTTGACAGGATCGGGAAGGATCATGCTACGTGTTATCAAACCAAACATGAATTCGATACATTTCTTTTGATTATTGGATACTTTTCTCTGTCACTGCTTATCTGTTGAAAAAGCAGTTGCATTTTCAAAAAGTTGTTGAAATATTGATAAATTGTTACTTCATTTCGACGATGACGAATTTTTTTCTGTTTTTAAATTTGTCAACATCAAGATAAATAACGTATAATATCTTGTATAGTTCCTTGGACATGATGTTGGTTAATCAATATGAGTCAACAACAGATGGATATTGTAAATTTAAGACATACAATGTTGCTATATTGTTGTTTTTCTTCATGTTTTATATTTTGTAAGCGTCGTTGAACAGTCGACCTAATTTTGGGCTTACGACTATTAATGCTCAACTCCGTAACCTTGTAATTCTGAACCCAATCCAGAAGACAATACTTGATCCATCAAGTATTGGGAGAAATGTTGTCTTCGTGTAGGACTTTTTGATGGAACTCCCCGCATTTTCTCTACATGGAGAGGAAAACTATGGAGACCTCCCACGGTTAGCCTGGCGGCAAGGGGACTCTAACCCATGCTCCGTCTACCACTGAGGATATTTTAAGCCAACATTGAGGTCGGTGCGAGTCTTGCGCGGAATTCGTATCGATCAGCCATCGCTGGGATTCGAATCCGTTTCACCTCAAAAGTTATAAAATACGATTTGATTATTAAGGAAATCGCATTTGTGTTGAATGGTAGAAAGCACGTCAAAAACATGGTTTATTATAGCAAAATTTGTTTCAATTCTAGCACTGTCAGGGGCATAAGGTTTCACACCCAATTAATGAAACTAAGGTGCATAAGACAAATAATTAAACTTATATAAATTGATTGGAAATGGTGAAACAGGTAATTGTTACCATAAATTCAGTTTCAAACACCTAAACAACTGTATGTTATTTAACATACAACGCTATTGTTGTTGAGATTAGTGTTTCAATAATGTTTTCAATATATCGTGATGTTTTTATTTTTTTCTGCAATAACAATTTACCGGGTTTAACTGTCTTTTACAAAATCGTTATAGGATCTTTTTACAGAACGTGCAATTTGCCTGAATGGATTTTCAACATTAAAATAGTAAGAAATGAAATTTAAAAAAATGACGTTAAGTCCATGATGTCTCAATACTTTTTTTTGTAGATCATTTCAATATTTTTGATAAAATGATGTACAGAAATTTATGTTGTGTCCACAATAATAATGAAAATGCTATTTTTTTTTCAAGAAAAAAAAAATCATATAATAACTTATGTTTCTTCCGACTTGCGCCATCTAAAATCAATTCCTTTGGGGGTACTGAATTGGAGGTTGATCGTTCTCTGATGCAGGTCAAAATTACGATCTGTGGATGAATGAATGGATGTATAAATAGATCCACCCTATAAACGGGCGTGACGTATGGGTGGGGCAGAAATCTAATTCTTGGCCATAGATGGCGCCACTGGAAAACAAGAACAATCGCACCCTTCTGCCTTAAAAGACATACGTCAACAACAACAACTTGCGCCATTTAAACATTTAGATCATTTTATTTTATTTAATATGATGAGAAGAATAAAAACTGTTATTTTAAATTTTTTATTGAATGATAGTAAAAAAGGGAAGCCATTAGCTGAACACATTACGTACATTATCAAGTGCATCACCCATCAAACCAATTTTATCGTAAAATCTATTTTTATCGTAAAATATTTTACCTTTAATTTTAACAGTAATATTTATTTAATTGAGGTGATTCAGTGATTTTACGGTAACTATTACTGTAAAAATCTGCGATATATCAGATTTTTTATTCCGTAGCATGTTTCGGTAAAAAAGGGTTTTATGGTAAAAGAATCAGCATTTCTTTTTACCTTAATTTTTTCCGTAATTTTTTATAGTTCATAAAATGAAAAAAAAAAACAAATTTGATAATAGAATAGTGGTTTTAATATTGTTGAGTGACTTGAAATATCAATATAGTAAGATATGTTCTTTTTAAATGAAAAAATAGAATGATGGAAAATCTATAAATAGCGCTTATTTTTGAATAAAATAGTTGCCAAAGAAATTAACACAAATATTGCGTGAAGGAGTGTAAATTGCTCGCCTAACTGGTTACTATTTTCATTATTAATGCCTAATAATTGTAATTTAACAGGATGGTATCAGGGAATTCTTTGATACGAGTAAAAAAAAATTCTTCCTATAAAAGTGATCAAAACAACTGTGCAAAGGTGTTCGGTACTATAATAAGTAATTAGTCTCTTAAACGTGCATGCAAAAAGTTGGTCAACCGAAAGTTACGTGACTGAAAAATAATAACAGGATATCTTTAATTCGAAATAATAAATAAAAATAAAAGGCTCTTATTTTCTCTGACTTTCGAATGAGATATATAAAAATAAAAAATTTCTGCCACGAATTACTTCATATGATATGCGATGATTAAATCACGCATTTTATATTTCATATCTTTCAATGCTTTGATATCAAATGTCTAATCAAGGCGCGTAAGCAAATCTCTAAATCAGTTTTGATTCATCGAAACAAACTAAAAGGAAAATACACAATTTCTCAATTCAAGGTTTCGATGTTGTCAAGTGATTTATGTGATTCAAAGTCCTGATTTTCGATGTATACTTTTTATGTATGAAGGATTGTTAAGTTCCTTAAAAAATGTTTTTTTATATTAAGAAATCAAAGTTTAAAGTAGTTTTCTGACTCAGGTTTCCTATTTTTATCACTCAAAACAATTTTTACCTCGATTTTTTATTTTTGGGAGGGGGTATTAGCAGTATTTTATTCATTTCTTTTCTTTTTCTAATCCTTTACTTAGTTAGAAGAGATTGAGAAGAAATCCCAAAGTTTTGTATTTACCTTACATAATTTTACATATTTCATAGCCTCGAAAGGTAAGCCTGAACTAAGCATTTGAAATGAATCAATATACTTGTACTAAGCAACAATTTCACTTTTTAGAAAGTTGAGATAAAAACGATGCAATGTATCGTGAAAATAATGTGAATTGTGTTTAGGAATATAAAATTTTTCCAAACAAAAAGGAACCAGATGAGCGAAAGGTATGGAGCAATCAATAAAAGTGAAATTAGCATTAAAAGGTCAAAAGTTTCAAATGCACTGTTGACTAAACAATAGGGGCCATATTTTCCAGTCTTTTGTGTCTAATTTTGTAATTGAAAATATATACTGCACACGTTAATTTAGCAAAATAGCATATTTAACGCTATATGTCGAGCCATTAAGATTGGAACTTAGTACGGAAAATCCGATAATTATGTCAAAATGTAATTTAGAGTGTTTTTTTCTTGTGCTTAATGTACACTGGCACTTTGAAACCTTTATCCAGGAAGGAATATAAGAAACCTTATTTTCCAGACTGTGGCTCTCCTCCGTACTTTAAATGTCAATAATTCGAACAATTTGAATTCGTCGAAAAAAAGGTGGATCAATGCATAAAAAGCGTGCTTTTGTGTGTAATTTCATAACTGAAAATATATACTACACAAATTAGTTAGCAAAATAGCATATTTAAGGCTAGGTCTCGAGTCATTAAATTTGGAATTTAGTACGGGAAAATCCTATCATTACATCAAATTGTTATTTAGAGTGCTTAATTTTCTGTTCTTATTGTACATCGATGCATTCTAACATTTATCCAGGAAATAAAAAATACCACTTAATTGTCTCTATGAAACTACTGAACATTCTCTTCATATAATGTAATATAAGCCCTACTGGCCCTCCATGGATTTAAAAATCAATGAAAATATTTTGAGCCTTTAAAAAAAACTCAATAAATCTAGGATATTTATTGGATTTTTCTTAATTTTAAGATTCTTTAATTATTTTATGTTCAAATCAAACCCCAAAGTAAAAGAAGTAGAATAAATACAAAGTACGGAGAGAATTAGAACCAAGTAAACTTAATAACTTGTTACTAAGTACGGATAAAAAGTAGGTTGTGCTTTTTCACGCAACTCGGGCTATACCTCGTGAACTGAGGGTATATTTCGAACATATTCATGTTTTTTTTTAATTTTAGAGCCTATGAGGTATTTTTTATCAGCATTGAATAAACTACAACATAACAAAATTTCAAAAGATTGAACCAAAACTCAAATTCCATGAGATTTGTGAGAGGTTCTTTGAAAATTTACCCTTGCAAAGAACAAATGCTTTAAAAGAATAAATGCTTTAAAAAAGCATTTGTTCTACAAACAGTTTTCTTTAAGGGCTTCACTCTCAGCTTTCAAAAAAGAAATATAACGGTTATTTTCTGGAGGAATTTTTATAAAGAAAAATTATAGATTTTATTAATAAATCCGAATAACAGTAAAAGCTAATCTAAATTCTACATTTAAAGCACGGAAAATTGTATTACATACATTGTCGAACTGGATTTATAATTAAACATTAAATTTGCCTCTGCGTTAAATAAAAGGAAATAAAAAATACTATCCATCTACCAATACAAATTTAAAACAGCATTTCGGTTAGTATGAATCGATGTACAGAACTCTGATTAAACTCATTTACATCATTTAACTATTTAACAGTGAACTGCACTAGTAAGATTTAAGCAATATTATTTTCAAAACACACATTTAAAGTACATCAAAAATTTATTATTTTTTTTTTAAATTGCACGTAATTGTTGAAAAAAATTTATTATCATTGTTTCTTCCCTTTTATGGGACAAGGTGTGGCTAAAACTGAGTTTGAAAATCTGCTAATAGAGTACATTAATACAATGGAAAATTCTTTTCTCTTTAGATATACTTGAGAAAATAACTGGTTATAAAGAAAAAATAGCTTCTCGTACGCAAATATTTTTATTCTTTTCTTATAATGTATCATAAACTACTTTTTTTATTTTTTTTTAGAATATGCATTGCGTTATTATAAGACAATCGTTCTACACTATCGTCAAATATTTTCAGAAGCAGTTTTGAGTTGATATCGAATCACTATAATGTCAGTTTGGAATTCGAATTTCAATAAACAAATATATTCTTATGAATATTTTTCCACGTGCTTCTTAGAAGGTTTTATCATGAATACTTCAAGATTATATAATGTTCTTATAATGATGTGACGTTGTGATATAACCCTTTTTGTTTTCGCGTTAAAAATGAAGAAGTAAGCAGTTGAAATGCGATAAGCATTGTTTTTATACCGGAAGTTTGCTAAATTTTGCACTAACTTCCCCCCATAAAAGGCTATCTACCATAAAATGCTATAATTGTGTACCTACTGTTTGAATTTTATGATCCGTGTATAAAAATGTTTTTAGTATTGTTTGCACCATTTAGAAAAAAAATCAGTACAACTTATGAGGTATTTAGTAAATGGTTTTTCATTGCGATTTATGATACGAGGATGGAATCGTTACGGCAATTTGTTTAAAATAACTGTCAGCAATTTAAAAGACAATGAAGGTAGCAATTTATTTCATTTAACGATTTAAAATATGAAAAGGTTTTAAAAAATGATCTTAAATTGTTAACGTTTTTTGAGTTTTAATAATAAATCTTTAACCTCTCTTTAATGTGAAGTGTTTAACTCTTTTTTTCTATTGTAAAACTAATACAGTTTTAATTAAGAAAGAAAAGTATTCATGGCGCAATAAATAAAAAAAATGGCATTTCAGATTTTGCTATTTCGTAAAAGAAATTTCGTTTAAGTGCTTAAGCTGCAATTGTTCTTCAGCTGTTAAGAATACTTTTAATAAAGCATTGAAAAATGCTTATCATTTACATATATATACAATCTAATTAAGTAATTCAACTTATAAATATGGAATGCATTAATGATGCCTCCTCTAATTTTTAAAAAGGTTGCTTTTCGCAAATCACCTCTTTCGTATTGCTCCATGTTGTTCCTTTAGATAAAAGTCCCCAATCATTGTTTTTGTATTACTTATTAGTTAAATTGCATTTTTAAAATTTACTTTTTATTATTTATAATAAATTGTTGTGTAGTTTGTCTTTGAAATATATGAAAATAAAGTTTTCAGTGTTTATTTTTTAAGTATTACAATAGTCTTAAGACAATCATGATTTTCTTAAAAGCTATGCAAATGAATGAATTTTTTTGCTCTAACTTTGAACTAATTTAAAACTTCCTTTCATATTTTAGTTATTTTTTTTGCTTTTTTATGCTATTTAAATGGTTTATTAGTAAAAAGCTTTTTTTTTTATGTAATATGCTATTTTAGAAAATTTTAAAAAGGCAAGACACGCAACAGATATTTTTTCTATATGCTTTCTTATATTTTAAATGAAAAACATTGGCACTAATTTTATTAGATATATAAACAATAAAAATATATATTTAATAATAACATTAAATAATATGTTTTAATTCTTATTAATCTGAAATTTTGAAACCATTTAATATTAATATTCTTTCCTCTTTTAGAAGATAAAATGACCTGCTTTCATATATATATATATATATATATATATATATATATATAAAGGTTGCCCAGCGATATAGTGAGCAGGGGTAGTGCCTCAAATAGACGTAAATAAACTAACAGAGAAATTAAAGTAATTCAAGTATAAATTCTAGGATATTAAACAAAACTAAAGCGAAATGAATGAGCGAATTTGCCAGAACATAAAACCACGCAAATTTTTCTGTTGAAAATCCAATGTATTTAAACTATTGTTGAAAATAAATTAAGTATTTTATTTTATTTTTTATATTTTATTTTTTATATTTTATTTTTTAAATTTCATTTCATAACCGGCGTTGAACAGCCGATCTAATTCTTAGTTTACAACTATTACTGTTCAACTCTGTAGACTTGTGATTTCGAACCCAACTCACAAAGGAACTCATGAATGAAGGATTGGAAAAATACTAGCCTTCGTTGAGGACTTTTTTTGGGGAAGTAACCCGCATTTGTGATACATGGAGTTGAATAACTTCAAAACCTCCCACGTTTGCCCACCGGCAAGGGGATTCTAACCCAGGATCCGTTAAAACCATTGAGAATATCTTACTTAAGCTCTGTGGTCGGTGCGAGCAGGGAGCACAATTCGAATCAACCCGCCATTGCTGGTTTCGAACCTGGGTCACCCCAGTGGGAGGTGAACGGTCCATCTTCTGAGCCACTTCGGTTCAAGGATAGTAGATTGAATAATAATACTGAGGTGAAATGTGCGTACTCTAAACGTCTGAAAGGAACTGCGTAAACAGTGCTGTTCAGGAGTTCGGTGAGCAATAGCGAGCAAGTGGTTAAGCTATTTCTAGCAGTTATTAAAAAATAAGGACATTGGTAAAACAAGTTATGTCAATGAATGGTTGTGTGACAACTTACTAATAGAGTACTTAAAAATGAATATGATCTGCTTTATTATTAATGTTCTGGTCATTTCTTTTTTAAAATACAGTAAAATTTATTTGTTAAATACACGGAACTTGTTCCCCATTTTGTTAGTTTATCAGTAAATTAAAAAAAAAAAAATCATTCTTCCCTTTTTATATAATAAGTTTTTATCTAAAATCATACACTATTTTAAGAGTAAATTTATTTATCTATCCACTGTAGAAAATATTTTTATTGCCTTTCTTGAAGTTTGAACGTGTTCGTTTCACATAAAAGCGAGTGATCTTAAACAAAAATTGATGCTTCTCCGGTGACATTATTCTGACGTTGTATTTTATAACTTTTAATCAAGAATCTCTCGCAGCAGCTGATGCATAATTAGCTTCCGTACAGTAAAGAATTTTGCGGATCACGTTTAATAGTGGAGGAGAAAATTAAAAACACCCCTACGGGGCTTGTCCCTTTCCAAATATACTTTTGCCTGAGTTCGAATACCGATTTATGTCAAAAATGTATTTGAAATGAACCTCCTACCGTTAAAAATGTTTTATACTATCCTATCTTGCCGCCAATTATATTGCGGTAAAACTTACACTTGTAAAAATATTTGATTAATCCTGAAACTTTGTTCTTAAGAATTCATGTATGCTTATAAAACTACAGAATAAGAAAATAACGAATTCAGTTATAGTAAGAATTGATGTTTTATATTTTTATACTTTTATTTCATTTTTATTATTTTTATATGTTAGTAATTAAGGTATCTGACTAGTGCGAAAACATGATTTTAGGCAAAGTTTTTGAAATTGAGTTTATTATAAATTAATAATCACTGTACTCTTAGCTTTTAAGAAATAGTTGACTTATGTTTATACTCTAATTATTTACAAAGTTATAACAGTTTTTGTTCAAAGTGATAACAGGGGAAAGACTTATGGTTTCAAGTCTTTAAATGCGTTTATTTAAAAACTAGATTTTTTTTCACATTTTACACCACCTTAAACACGATATCTCATGTTGTTTTTTAAATAACTGCTTATAAGAAAATAGTTCAAAATATAGTTGATAGCCTTTTAAATAAAATCCTCACAGGATTTTTTGTTTTAGACGATAGAAATTATTTACTCTATTAAGCGTATATGCAAAAAAAAAAGACCTCATTATAGTTTATATTATTGTTTTAAAAACAAAGTTGTTGAAGCTAGTCGGATACCTTAAAAAATAATTCATTATGTTGTAAAATAACAAAAAATAATGCTCCCTAAACATTCATAAAATTTCATTTTAGGCACAATAACGGATGAAGGTAAATCGCAGTTTTTGCTATAATAAAATTTTTATAAGATTTTATTTCGCTAAAGACTAATTACAACTTAAACTAAATTAGTTTCAGAGAAAATAGAATTAAGATTAGATTCGGAATTAAAGTTGAAGGAATTAGCTACTACTATTAAATTCATTAATTAAATAGTAATCTTACGAAGATTGCACTTGAAGTATTACTCAACAACCATCATGAATTTCAGTATTTACCTTATGAAAAATATTAAATCTCTTGTTATTTTAGTATATATTCAAAAAAAGAAGTTTTTTTCTGTAAAGAAAAAATGCCACTGGCTAATTTTTGAATCCAGAGAGAGTACAATAAAAATCTCGTTTACAAATATTTTTTAAACAAAAAGGATGCGGATTCAGATTTACTATTAATTTATTATATTTCCTTACTTATGAAAAAATATCAACTTACCCTTTTAAACTATATACTTCTTAGTATAGAGTTTAAAAAGGTAAGTATAGTTTTAGTATATAGTTAAAGGGCAAAAGAGAATTTTTTTTAAAAAGAAATATAAAGCTTTTTTATAGCATTATAATTTAATTCCCTAACAATTGAGATAAAAATTAATGAATAGTTTCTGAGTATCTTCCTGTGTTGAATAATTGTTTTCTATAATTTAAATTATTTTTCTAAAAATGCAAAATTAATCTAATAAGAAACGTATATGTTGTTTATACATAAACAATGCTTTCAGATGAACGGAAACTACATTGTTACAAAGCTTTTTTGTGTTATTAAAATAATAACTTTTCCCTATTTAGTTAAATTAAATTAACTTCCTTAGAAACACTAAAACATTAGAAACTTGCAATGCTTGTAAGAAGCGTTCTTTAATAACATTACATATGGGCATTAGATTAGTTCATCTGTTTCTGCAAGAAAATAACAAAGCACTGCATAATTAACTTTGGAAAACATTCTATCTTATTCGAAATGTAAAAAGAAGAAGAAAAAAAAAAAACAATTTTCTCTGTTGTGAAGTTCTTTCATTCGTTATGTATTTCCAGCACTAGGTAATTAGGAAAATATTTTTAGCGAAAAAAAATGTCAACTGTTGGCAAATAAAGATTTTAAGGAGGTTGAAATTCCAATGGAGTCCATTTTAACAATTACTGATGAAGTAGTGTGCCATTTTAATGAGTTCTTTAAATATTTGAAGCTTTTGTTCATAATTCTCTTGAGAAATTATGACATTAAATTTAAAAAAAAGAATACAAAGGGGAATTGTTTATGCATTTTAAATAAACAAAACGATCTGATGATAATAACGATTTCTCGAGTGTTTTGTGCACTATTATTTTAAGCGTTTAAATTATTTTTCTTTTCTTTTGAAAACAAATGTATGCAATTTTGTTGCATTTGTTAGATATAAAAATGAGGTGGTCGTTCTGAAAACTTGATTAAATATTAGAAAAGTGTTTGTAGTTAAATAAAATTTAATTGATTAGAATTATTCTTTAATATTTTGAAGCATGAACTTTAATATCACAACGCCTTTAAATTTTTAAGAACTTGAGATAGTGTTTTATATTTCAAAACGAAATAAATTATTTTAGAGTGAAGTTTTAATTAACAATATTAAATATTAAACAACTTTAGGGAAAAAAATTATAACCTTTTAAATGCTCAATAGAACTGAACTTGAAGTTCTTGATATTTCACATTCAAATCTAATATGTTTTAAAACATATTCATAATTTAGTATGAAAAATTAAAGTTCTGAAAACTTTAGAACCTTTAAATAGGTGCGGCAAGTAGTGAGAATTTTAATCAAAAAAATTTCCTTTTAAAAATTACTGACCTCAAAGCTTTCTATAAATTTTAAATGTAAATAAAAATACATAGATTTAGTGTATGAAACATTAGCTACGATGGGGAGCAGATGAAGAGCAAAATTCTTCAAAAGTCGTTGAAGTGTCGAGACATTAATGTATTTCTATTGATCCTCTGAATGAAAATTTTGATCTCAGCTATGGTTTAGTGGTTAATTGCGTAAGCTTTGTCTTTAATATTGCCCCAAAAGAATGATTAGGATTGAGATCAAGAGAAGAGAGTGGAAAAGCGTATTCCCATTCCAAAGGTCTCTGAGTATTCCAAAGTAAGACTGTGTCTTTGAAAGTGCTCATCCAGGACTCCACTCTATAAGTCCGATGGGCTCTACGCGAGCTAAATCTTTTCTGAATTTGAATTTGGATAATACTGCCGTGCAATTGAAAAATCAAGGTAAGGCGTTCTTGATGGATTTCGAGAAAAATGACTTGGCATCTGAAAACTAAGGGGGAGAACGATGTATGTCTATTTTAATAAAAAATAACGATTGCATCATAACCTGTTGCATTTTGAGGATTTCCAAGTTTTGATAAATCAAAAACCTGAAGAATTGGTTCACTCCAGGAATGAGTTATTGCTCAGTGAAGATGGGTCGTATTGTGGAAAAATCCTTTTCTTTTTGCTCGCAAAACTGTTTTTTTCTCCAAATCACACACACACACAGCTTTAATGAACAAAATCCGTTCTTCTCCCCGTCGTCTTAACAATTTATTTCCCTTGCTAATGTTTTAAAAACTGAAACAAATTTTTAGGAAACAGATAAAAAATGAGTTTTGAGAAAAAAAAAATCTTTTTGTAATTATACATCATAGCTCATCATGCAAACATTCCAAATTGAAAAAAAAAAAAAAAAAAAAAAATTAACTTTTATTCTATTGCATGGCAAAATATGGGAGAGGTAAGTTTTCTTTTTTTAACTGTGACGTATCGCTTAAACTTTTATTGTTGATTGGTTGTCATCAGTTTGTATTTTTGTATTTTCTTATTAGCTGCAATCATGCCGTTAATTGTCTTGATAGGCCTAGGCGATTAATTGATGAAAACATAATGAAGTTTTTTTGACAATATCTTCGAAATCTGATTTGTCTGTTAATCTGACTAGATTTATCTTTAGGAACTTTTTTTAACAGTTCTCTTTTTACTAAGAAAATTAAACTTGGAATCATGTTTCATCGCATAATTCAAACACACTCATTACACAAATAGAAGTTTATTTTCATTATGATGCCCTACATTAAAATTCCCTTAAAGCCGTTTACAGCTTTTGTGTCTTAAAAATCAATGTTAAACAATGTCTCATGCTTGTCTATCAAATAATGAATTGTATTCTTTTTACAGTATTCAGCAGATTTTTAATTCGGCTGTTACTTTAAATATTTACCAAAAAATTAGAATTTAAAATAATTATCAAAAAATTATTACATATAGGTAAATATATCACAAATTCAGTTCACCAATTCAGATTGGCTTCCAGAAAATAATTTTTTTCTATTCGTTATTAACTTCTGTGAGGGAATTAATCAAAATATAAAACGACTTCCTGTTAGACATTTAGCAAAGAATTAGTGAAATAAACAAAAGCTAAAAATCCAAAAGGCTTTAAGTTTACAGCTTTTTGCTCATAAATTTAGCTTCAAAGGTCAAAAACAAAATGTATTTTTTCACCATTCAAAAAAAAAAATATCTGACCTTGATATAAATTATTTCATTAGCAGCTCAACACTTACGAGCTATCATAAAATTTATTAGAAAGTGTAATCAGAAATGCAATCATTCGTAAGGCGCATTCATGAAATTAATGTAAGAAAGTGATCTCTATCGAATCAGCTATAATTGCAAATTCAAAAATAGTTAATCAAATTTAAAAATAGTTAAATTACCATTAATCCACTTTATAACTCTTATAATATTTTTTTAAATTCATTCTGAGTCAATAATTTCATCTTCACGTGCGACGAAAACGTTTGCTAAATTTAAATGGAAAAATGAAAGTTGATGACATATATTTGTTTAACTAAGTCTAAGAACGCACGATATGTTTCATAAGCTGTTAGAAATTTCTCGGAAAAAATGATTAAATAACAATTTATTTAATTGTTACTTAACCATATACAAACAAAGAGGTCAAATAACTATAAATAAGTCGGTAGTCAAACAGTTAACTGTGCGAAAAACCGTTTATTAACCGCTTTCACCAAACGGTTAAACAACCAGAATCTTCTCGCACCAACTAGACCAACCTTAGTTCCTTATAGATGAGTACATATTATAGTCGAGTGGGTTAATATGTCAATCTCATAACCGACAGAACGGAAGTTCGAGTCCCAGCGTTGACACCACAAAATTCTAATAGAATATATCATTATTTTATTCGCAATTCCGCTGGAGAGTTCCTTTGGTGAGAGGGTTAGCACAACCTACTAATGCATGCTCATGCACACATCTTCAACTCCATTAATGGCGTTTTCACTACACCCCTTTTACATTAAACTGTTTTACAATCGGTTATACGAAAGTGGAGTTGGGAAAGTGGCATTGGGCAAATATTATTGTCAAATGTGGGAATAAAACACTCTCTCACATATCTGTTTTTATTGAAATAAAACACGTCTTCAGACACCTAATAAATTCTTTTCCAAATATAACGGGAGGCTTTGTATGAAATGTTGTCAAATTTTCATATTCTTTGGTTAAACATTTATATGCAGGGTTTTAACTTACTTAAAAATATTTCAGTTCTGTAAATAAATTTCACATCTCCTAGTAGTTCCTTACACCTGGGCACGCATTATAGCCACGAGGGCTAATCTGTCAATCTCATGACTGACAGAACGAAAATTGAGTCTCAGCCTTGACACCGCAATATTTCCTCATTTATTTACGCATAGATGACAGCAAGATGTCCATTTTAATTTCTTTTTTATGGTTTTAAAACCATACTAGTTGTAAATGGTGAAAAAAGCATATAGTTTTGCATCTATGTTTTTTTAAACCATACTAGTAGTTGAAAACGGTTTCGAAACCGTATTGGTAAAAGATTTTCTTTATCGTTAATTTCACGGAAGAACAGACTGCTGCCAGTTATTTTAACGTAATTTTAGAATGAAAATTCTGACAGTGATGAAAAAATTTCTCTGATTTCATTACATCTCAAGAATGATTATAAATCCAGTATCCACCCTTTCGTTATGCGGCTGTTCGCAATCACCACCTTTAGTATAAACTTTTAAATCCCATGTCATAAAAAAACTTGGTTAGGGGTCTCAAAACTAAATTTGAGCAAGAAAAATTGTCTAAAAATTAAAAAGGTCTTTTTTAAGGTCATTCACGGAAATTAAAAGAATAAAATGTTACAAATGTCACACGTTCTGAATAACTTTTATTGATATGTTTCAATTTTTCCAACATATAAGCTGTTTTTGAAGATTTAAATTTACCTTCTTCTGTGATCCTCACGATTGAATTCTAAAATGTGAATTATATTTTTTTTTATCTTCTGAGTATCTTTTGGTACACTTAATAGATGGATTTAAAAAAAAAAATCTACGATTAGATAATATGATTGGTAGTTATTGAAAATTCTGTAAAAAATCTGTAAATATTTTTTTTCCAAATATGGCATACTGAATATGGCAAAGTATAGCACCGCTAACAAGTTTTTTTCTTTTTTAATGGCGGGCACTTGGAACTATTGTCCATTGGCCACAGAAAGTGCAAGATCTGCTAACTCTCTTTTTGTTACCCAGTGGGCACCTGTGGCGAAGCCACAGCGGTAGAGCAGCGTCGCTTACGTCACACTACCACAACCCGTTTATAGGGCGGGTCACATTCACACACAAAGGAGAAAGGACATAGAACACAGATAGAGAGAAAGAAACACCCATGCTTCGAACCCAGTACTTTCTGATACAAGGACAGTTCCCTGCCCCCTACTCAGGCCGGTCGGCTCCACTAACAAGTAAAACGATAAAAATGATAAGGACGCTTTCTTTTTAAATTAAACTTATTTTTTAAATTAATTTACATGAACGCAATGTGTCAACAACACGTATGTAGCGCATAATTAAAAATAAAATAAAAAGTTTAAGCGTACTTATTATGATTATGTACTGAACTTTTTCATGCGTTTTTTTAATTTTGTTAAACCTAAAATTGCTAAAAAAATATTTTTGGTTGCTAATTAAAATAAATGTAAAGATTTTTTTTAAATATGTAAGAAGTTTATTTTATTCTTTTATTTATGTAAGAAAGCCAACATTATATTTTTTTTTTATTAAAGTTTGAATTTAAATTTGATTACTACATTTTTTGTGGTAAACTAAATAATTGTCTTCATATGTTTATTTGACTTTTTTTGATTCCATTGCTTTTTTGCTAGTAAAGATTCCCAAAATTGCAGGAACATTTAGTGTTTTAATTAACTGTACATGGTTTTCTCCTTTCATAATTAAATTTTCTTAAGAAAATACTTAATCACCGATTAAGAAGTAGCTCAGAAGAAATATATGCAAAACTTCTTAAAGGAAACCGGTCAAACTTTTTAAAGGGTACCTTCTGAAAAATAAATTGCTTAAAAATCTTTAAAAACGAGAAAAAATATTTTTCAAACTATTATTAGACCAATTATAACACAGGGAAGTGAAACCTGGACAATGACCAAAAAAGATCAAAAATGTCTTGTTGGTGTTTGAACAAAAGGTTCTGAGGAGGTTCGATTAGTTATATCATTAATAGGACCTATTAATGATGGAGGCGAATGGAGAATTAGATCGAACCTGGAAATCGAGAATCTAGAAAACATATTAGAAGTTCTATTTTTTATCATAATTCTTCGGTTTTAATAACAAACAATTACTATTAAAACAAATCCGTTTCATTTTGTACTTTCCTTAAATAGTTTAAAGTTTCAAATTAATTAATAAGCAAGCTTAAAATGTTTCAGAAGACATTTTATAATTGAAATAAAATTTGTCTTAATTTGAAAACTGGTTTGTATCTTTACAAAAATAGTGTAGTCCTGATTTAAAAAAAGTATTACTCCTAATTTATTTTCATTGCAAAAATTTGAATATAGCATGACTTTATTAATATTTTCTGAATATTAAATTTACATAATTGATGTTTCTGAATAATATACGGTTTTGTAAATTAAATTCTTTTTATTGATGCTTTATTCTTATCATTATGATGTAAATTTATGGTTTTATCCATCATTTTACAACTTGAAGTACAACATTAAAATTAAGATATTTTAATTTTAGAAATATGCTTTATAATTTCTCTTCAGCTATTTTGGGTTCAATAGCTACGTAACTTTCAAAATGGATAGATACAAAGATTTCCAATTTATAACTACACGATACGACAAAATTTCTCAGTTTATTCGTTTTCTCTAGATAAACAAAAATTACTCTAGTTATTAAAAGCTTTTCAGTTTTGTATTATTAAGTATTTCGATGCATTTTGTATAATCAGCTTTGCAGAAACTCTATATCATCAAGGTGTTGTAGAAAACGTAGCATAATCAAATTTTACTGAAAACTAATTTAAGCTTAAAGAAAAAAAAAATAATCCTGATGCAAGTAAATAGTGATTGTGCAATATTTTCTTTGAAAATAGAAAATCGATATGATTTGAAAATTTTTAATGGAATATTTTTTAAAACTTAAATATAAATAATAAATGTGTTTTCCTCTTTAATTCTGTTTGATTTTTTGTTAAATGAAAATTGTTTATTGTTCGTTTTACAAGTAATTTTTTATGAAATTTTGAAATAGCAAAGGGATGATATCACATTATGAATTTATTTGATTTCATTAGTTTATTAAAAAACTACTCATTAAGGAAGTTTGGAAAATGGAATCAAATGTAATATGTTCATCTTCTTATACACTCATTTTGAGTTCTGTTCCTTTTCTTAAACAAGCGTTTTGAGCTTAGTTCACTTTCTTCAACACATACTTCGAGCTTGGGCAATTTTTTTAAACAGACATGTTGAGCTCTGCCCATTGCCTTAAACACGCGTATTGAGTTGAGGCAATTTTCTTAAACATGCATTTAAAAGTTAATCTAACATCTTCGACACGTACTTTAAGCTTTGGCTATTTTTTTAAACATGCATGTTGAGCTGGGCCCATTTCCTTAAACACGCATTTTAAACAGTATCAATTTTATTAAACACCTATTTAAAGCTTTTTCCAGAATAAAGAAATCACTGACGATATGCTTATCTTACTCCACTCTCGTAATTTTACAAATCTGATTATAAGCAAGTAAATATTTTCGTCCTGGTAATTTTCAAAATATGTTTATCTCATTAATTATAACTTATAAATGAAAAAATAGGAAAATGTTTAAAAAAAATATTTCTTTTTGATTAAAAAGAAAACATCAAAAAAATCTTTTTGTTCTGAAATTTTCAAAGAAGTATAAAAAAAAAATAAAAAAACATTTCAAAGCAAAGTAATATATATGTAATGTTTTTTAAAAAGAAACTTTTCTTCTTTCTGACCCAAGTGACCAAATAATTTTGACTGCAAGTGCATGATTTATTATGGAACTGTATCTTTTCAATGCTCGTGCCAGCTATGTTCTTTCAAATTACAGTTTCTTTGTGTTTACTAAATAAATTTCTTCCCACCCAAAACAATTCTTAAACTCACAGTGCATCAGTTTCTAAAAAAAATTGCAAAAAATGACGCTAAGATAAATTTCGCATATGTCATTCGCTTATGCGTACTTTTCACGCAAAGGAAGTGGTTTAATGTATCTTACAAAAACATCATTTTTAAAGAACTACTTGAAGTGTAGGGAAATAATATTTAAATTTTTCTTGCATATTCATAACTATTTTTGAAAGCTTTTGAAAAGAAAAAAAAAATATGACAAGATATAGGGTCATACCTCGCCTTTTTACTATATCAATTGAATTCTTTGTCTGTATGCAGACTCTCGATTATGTTTTTCTTTTCTAGATAAAGATAAAAAAAAATAAGGTCATTTGGCATACATTCAAAATTTCAACTTAGTTATCTTTTATCATCTTTTCATTCTATTTACTTCTTACAAGTTCTTCTTGTCAAGTTAATGGCATGATCAATAGAAAGGTGGCTGATTTCTTATAAATGGAATAAAAAACACCGTTTTCTGAAATTTTTTTGAGTGATAAATTATTCTGTTAGCAGAGATTTAGTTATAGTAAAACCAATAAAGGTTATTTATATTTATCATTTTTGTAATTGTGTCTCTTATATAGTTATTATTATTCAAATTTATTTTCTTACATATTCAACAGATTTCAGTTTTTATATTTGTGTTTATGAATTTCCTTTCAAGTGAGAGGTACAATGGCGATTTAAGAAATAGTGACGTTATAGGAAATGGTGTCAGTTAAAACTATTTATGATGAGATATTTTAGTAATTTTTTAAAATATTTTTTTGATTATAATGAATTTATAAAAATGGTTAATTTTTTTCTTTAAATGTATCTAGTTCTTACTCAATAAAAATCTAAAGAAATATTGGTTTACGATTCCTAAAATTGCAGATATAAATCTCGTCATTATTATGATAAAAAAAAAAAGGATCACGTATAATTTTTATGTACGAAATTGCACATTAAAACAAAGTTTTGTTTAAATCATTGCTGTAAAGTATCAACGTTTGCGCATACTATAAGTCTAACGCTAGTAAACACTGACTAATTATTTTTGACAAAACTTAATATTATACTATGACTAGAAGAATACTACCGGTTTCTACTTAAGTGTTAGAAAATTTAATTATGTGTTTTAATCTCTAGCCTCTGAACAGTTACTTAGACGACACAATAAGAAATAAAATATTAAATTACATTAAAAAGTATCAGCACTCGGGGTGCCGTTACTTTTTACGGTGAAATCCATTTTTACCGAACGAAAAATTTGATATTCCATACTGTAAAAATTACGGTATAAAATTCTACGGCAAAATTAATTTTTTGGATGAGTCCCACACTGAGAAAAGAGACTGGTCTAACAACCAAAATATGGTAAAATTTAACGTGTTTCTGGCTCTATGGGAACTCCAAAAAGTTCGGTAATTTTACAGAAGCGAAAATTAACAATAAAATATTGTTTTAAAACGTGTTAAAAAATGTGGTTATTTTATCATAACCTTAGTGCATGGTATGAAAAGCATTTATTCGGTTAAATTTATTTTTCAGTTTTTTATTTTTTATACTACTTGTGTGGTAATAAGAAATATACGCCGAAGAGCCATTACATTATGACCACCCTCCGGTGGCGGGGTAGTATGGTGTGGGCAATGTTTTCATGGGGCACATTAGGACCCATAATCCTCATAGAACAATCCCTGACATCTGTAAGCTACTTGAACTTAGTTGCAGACCAGGTTCACCCATTCATGGCAGCAGTTTTTCCTGTGGGGGATGGTGTTTACCAACAGGATAATCCACCATGTCATAAGGGTCGAATCGTCATGGATTGATTCTAGGAACATTCCAGTGACTTTCAAGTCATGTCTTGGCCCCCAAATTCACCTGACCTTAATCCAATAGAGTATTTGTGGTCCTACTTGGAGAACCAAATTCGTGCTGCCACGCTACCCCCTCGCAATGTGAGGGAATTGTAGGACCAGTTGGTGAGCGCTTGGTACCAGATACCTCAGTCTGCCTATCAGCACCTTGTGGAATCAACGCCACGGCGAGTGCTAGCAGTTTTGAGGGCTAAAGGTGGCCCTACATGTTACTAGCAGGTCGATCATAATGTAATGGCTCTTCGGTGTAATTTTGAAAACCAGAATTTCCGGTAAACCACTAGATATATAAAGAACTGCAATATACATGGACGGAAAAATTACCGGATGAACGGTTTAAATACCGTATATTTTGGTTTTATTAACAAGAATTATAGCTTTTTTAACAAGAAAGTGTCATTACCATGCAGTACTGTTATTTTACCAGAATTTTTTCTCCCTGCAGTGTTCCTGTATATTTATACAGTAATTTAATCCGGAATCCAAACTATTTAAAAACTGCATCTCAGCTTCAGAATTTTAATAACATTGAAAAAAAAAAATCTTAGCTGTCAAGATATTATTAGCGCTATTATTGATTAGTGCTATATTTTTAGTATAGTAATGGTTCAATTTTCTATTAGTGCTATTTGATTTTAAAAACAAACAAACATTGATGCTTGAAAATGCTATAAAAATGAATCAGACGTGAAACATTAAACATCAAATTGATTTCTTGTTATATTTTATAGTTAATTTTGTTTATTTATTTTATAATAAATAAAAGGAAAATATAAACAAGTTGAGTTTGAATAAAAAATTAAATTTTGACGTCAGCATGATAACAAAAATCCTCGGGTTGTTTAACTGCAATGGAAATGCGAATCATATACTGCAAATTTCTTTTAAATGATCTTTATGCTTTAGCAACAAATTTTAACACACTAAATCAATAACTTTGTAGTTGTTCAGCCATTTTCAAAGAAAACTTAGAACCTAGGCCCTTTTTCAAGTTGTTTTATGCTAAAATAAGCAATTTTTTTCCTCTTTTTCGCAATAACCTAGAACAGTTGCTTATTAGCGTTACTGAACTACTTTACTGTATGAGTCACAGTATTTTAAAGAATGTCCGCTGAATTAAAACTATTTCGAATTTTCCGGCATGTGTTTATTAAATAACAACAAAATAATGTTTGCTCAATCTTGGTATGTTTAGCTATATGCAAAAATTTACATGATTCAGTTAGGTTGAAGATAAAAATTATTCATACGTATTAGAAAATCTCTGTATTTAAGATATTTTTAACTAATTTAAAAATCATAAGATTTAAAGTTTAAATAATAAGATAATTTAGAAGTCAGACTCCTTAGCAGAAATAAAATCCAGAGGTATTAAAAATAAAAATTAATTAGAAATTATAATCTTTGTTTCACGCTTTTTTTTATTGATATAATACGAAAAAATATTATTCATGCAAAATTAAACTAGATATACATCATTTCTCTTTTTAGATTTCATATACTTTGACTTAAACTGAAAAGTTAGAAAATTTTATGTCCTCATAATCAAATTTTAAGCTGAAATAAATTTATCAATGATTTCATTTTTTTGGCAACTTCGCCTACAATGATATACAGATTCATCATTAAAAATGAATTATTTTTAGGATTTGATTCAATTTCTATTCCAGTCTTATCACGTAGCACAATTTTATTTGTCTGAGAAATATTTTAAATTTAATAGAGATAGGGTTCTATCAATACATTAAATTTAGCAGATTGATTTTCCTTTTAAAAAATAAATTTGAGTAATTTGGAACTGTATCAAACAATAATCATTCAATAATCATTCACTAGTTCAAAGTCAGACTTTTATCTCCTGACAGGCTGAAAATCTGGAGGTATTAATGTTTAGATTAAAATAAGTATAGTAAATATTTCGGATTTTTTTTTATCGAATTGCAAATATTAGAATATAGTTAAAAGTATTAAAATATTCTACAATAAAGATAAAAGCTCTTATATTAGATACAGTGAGGAAAAAAAATGTTTTATGAGAAGCGAAAGTGGTTTCTTTTAGATTTCATTTGCTTTGACTTTCACTGAAATGTTAGTAAATTTTATTTCCTGAAACTTTCAAAGAAATCAAATTTTACGTTGAAATAAATTCATCAATGATTTCATTTCTTCAGCCACATCACTTGCAATCATATACCTATTTAGCATTCAAAGTGTGTTATCTTTAGGACTTGATCCAATTTCTATTCCAGTCTTATCACGCAACTCAATTTTTTGTCAGTGAAATATTTCAAATCGAATACAGATATGGTTTTATCAACACAGGGGATTTAGCTATTTTTTCTGCTTTTTGAGAAACTTCTTTTTTAAAAGTTATTGCTTTTTTTTCCTTTCAGGGTTGTTATCTCATACATCCTTTTTTCATCTATTCCAGTAGCCAAATATAAGTTCGTTGACGTTTCTTTTCTGATGTGTTGTTGGTTTTTGTCGCCTGTTATCAATGAATAGAACGGATGATGGCTTCTCACACTCTTGAAAAGTTGGAAATATTGTATCGGGTTGGGGAAAGGCTTATCTCTATTGTTGTATCCTCGCCCAACAGAGACCACAAGTGTAGAAAAAAAGTGAGGTGAAAGTGTATCGGAATGATACGATAAAAGCATTTGAGGGATGAAAGAAGGCCGGAATAACTGTATGCTTTTTCTAATTTGTAGACACGCCAATGAGTTAGTTTTAACAAAGATGTATTCAATTAGCCGTCTTTCAACAAAGTCGCGCCTTTTGGTTGAAGATAAGAACCTAGATTTCGTGAAACAGCTGCTACTGTTTCATATTCTGTTGCGTAAGAAATTGAGATTTAGATACAAGAAAGTAACAAAACAATCTGAGCCGGACATTTATGCAATTATTTTAAAATAAAAACTCACTTTGAAGAGACAAGAAAGTTTTGTTATTCTATTAATGTTAATGAAAAGTTTTGTTAATGAAAGGAGAGCAGAAATATTAGAGGTGAATTGCTGAAATATGTTTTTTTTAAAAAAACATGTTTAATATAATAAAATTGTTGAATGATTTCTTTCGATAACATTGGAATTTGTTTGCTCTAGAATTGATTTTTTTTTAAAAGATCTATTTTAAGTTATATATCAAGACACTTTTATTTTAAACTATTATTTTGAACTATGTACAGAGCAATAAGACTGTTTTTGAATAAAAAATGCAGTTTCGGTAACTTCTTACATTCTGCTTTAACTTGAGAACTAAAACTATTTTAATTTACTATTTAATAAATGTTTTAAAAAAATTCAGACTATAAAATATACTTTCATTCTATTGACCCATACGGTGTAGTAACTCTATGATAATGCACATTTCAACACTTTGATTTCCTTTTTTTAAATGATATACTTAAGATTATTTTAAATAAACTGAAAATCATTTGATTTTAAGGATTTTTAACACAATATCGACTAAATTGAAGAAATAATTTTATCGACCAGAGTTTATGAATTTTATTTAAGTACAAAATTTGATGAGACTCCATTTTATTCAATTTGCATTGTTTTTTGTTTTTATTCAAAAGCATAAAAATAGCTCATCTAGAATATTTTTTATATTAATTTGTAGTTCAGAATTTTAAAAATTAATTATTTAACCATTTAATTCAATTCCAATATTTATAAAACACATAAAACTGATACAATGACGATTAAATGAATTTGCATACAAAACGCTTTTTTCTAAAGCATATAAAATATATTTTAACACTTTTTACTTCGTAATTCCTATAAATATTTTAATAAACATTTTGTGCATGTATTTATTTAAATTCCAAGCAAATCATATTTGATTATTTTACTCTGAGGAAAAAAGTATGGTCAAAAATACCGGAATATATTAAAAGTTACTGGTTTTTCTGGCTCTATGAGAACACCAAAGTGCTCGATAATTCTGACGGATTCTGATTTTAGACGGTAATTTTGACGTCATTTTTGGTAAAAATAACATTAGGTTATGGTTCTTTAATATGAGATAAAAATTGATAAATGTGGTAAAATTTAGTAATTCTGTCCTAATACTTTAGAGCATGGCATTAAAAAAAATTTCGGTGACATTTATTTTTTAGCTTTGTATTTTTCTACTAAATATGTGCTAATACGAACTAAAATTTTGAGAACCAGCATTTCCAGTTAACCATTACCAAATGAGCGGAAAAATGCTAACCCTATGCATGTAGTACTAGGTGTTATGAAGTACGGATGTATTTACACATTTGAAAAGACAATCAATGTTTCGCCTGTAAGCGTCCTTTTTTTATTATTAGTTGAAGAAAATCTTGAATGCTAGAAAAGAGCTAACTTAATAGAACATATTTTCTAAAATAATATACGCAAAATACAGCTTCAAATTCAAAAGAAACTAATGAGAATTATGACAATTTCAATATCAAAAGAAACTAAAATCACTTTCTTAAACTTTTGAATTTAATGCATTTTACACTTTTAATAAACGTATCCTGTTGAATAGATTTAATGGTATTTGAACAGTCATCAAATTTTCCTTACACGATATTTAAAGCTTTAATATTTTAAAACTTGACTGAGCTTTATAGTTTGTTTATTTTCTCTGTAATATTTCATATTTTATACTTCAGTTTGAAACTTTATATTAGTTGAACATATTTAAATTTATCATATCTCCTATTTCGTTTAAGTACTGTAAATATTTAAATTATTTAAAAAAAAAAATACTAGGTTTTATTTTTTTTAAAAGATCGATACTTGCAAATAGTTCAAATATCTATAAAATACGATTCTGAGATATTTATTTAAATTTTTATATATTTAAAATCTCAATCTACATGTCAACATTTTTATCGTCATAACACAACTAATTGGATTGCTAGTTTGATTACAAATTTAAATACTTCTATTCAAAAAAGAACCTAGTTAGAGCGGATGATATTTTAAGTTACTAAATCAGATATAAAAACGTACTTTCGCTGAATAAACATAACCTTTTTTTCAACCGGTTAAGATTCTTGATCAATATGGTCACAATAGTTTGATCAAGAGAGCGCCTCTTATATTTTCCCTTTTGTACCTTTAATATTTATTTTACTTTTTGCATATTTCACCTGATTTAGTGAATTTTTAAGTGAATTGAAGCATTTTTCCCCACAAACTCGTTTAGCCAATTATAAAGCTAAGCAAAAATTATTCTTAAAAATTGTTTAATATTTTTGATATTGTTTTCATAATATTCGAAAAAAATTTGAATTTCAAGGTACAAAAATTTCTTACATCATTTCAAAGAAACATAAAATTTGAACGAAATCGGTCAAATAGTTCCTGGAAAATCATATTTTAAAAAGGTCTAATATTTACCGTTTGATTTCTCATAAAACAAAATTCTTTAAAACAATGTCAAAATTCATTTACCTTGCAATTCAAAATTCTTTTGGCTATCATTAAATAAACAAATTAAAAATCACAAGTAGTAAATAAAAAATTTTTTTTGCATGGAATCACTTTTGGATAAATGGATTTTATAATAGTGTGCAAAAAAGTTTTCAATTCACTTAAAAATTCGCGAGAAATGGTGAAATACGCACAAAATAAAATTAATATTGAGGGGTCTAAACTTTAAACCACTCCCTTGCTAAAGCTATTAAGACCATATTTTTCAAATTGAGGTATAACTCCTATATTTTGGGGGGCAGAAATCCAAATTAGTCAGAAAAAGTAGATTCTTGTGTTTGATTTCGAAACTATCTCCTGCACTAACTAATTAGAATACTTGAGGTCAACCCCTTGAACCATTGAAATCGAGTGCTAGTGCGTGAAAATCCCACAATATCGTTTCGTCATTTGGTATTTTTTTAAATTTTTTTTTTTTGTACGCTCTGCATACATCATATTTTTATACTTTTATCATGTTAATGAATAATGCAATAAGCATGCTATATTAGTGATAAAAAGGAATTTATGTTTCTTCATAAAAATATTATTCATTTCTTTTTCGTAACAACAGCTACCTAAGTATGAGCAGGAGTTTTCTTAATAAGTCTTCTCCACTTGTTAATAATAGACACAATTGATGTTCATGATTTTAAGATCTGTTTTTATAGAGTCAATCCATCACGTATTTGGTCTTCCACGTTTACTGGTACCACTAAATTTACATTAGGCGAATGTATTAATTGGATTAGCAACATTTTTTTCTCAGTAGCTAAGTCGTAGCATAGTAACATATCTCTCAACATATAATTAAAGTACATATATTGCGAGTTCTTCTTACTACTCTTCTTTTCTAAAAATGCCAAATAAATATATCTCAAATGTGATTTATATTTCATCGACATTATTTTACATTAATGAATGAGACCGTCGAACAAACCCTGCATTATTTGAATGTCAAAACTTGTCATAACATAATCTGAATCTGAGAGCAATCGATGAAAACCAATTAAGTCATCTAACAGAATATCATGTTTCGCTATTATATCACACCTTACTAGCTGAGCAAGAGAAGTGAAACACGCTATTGTTAAAAACTCGCTTGACGAGAGCTCCTCTTTCACTCCTTTTCTAACTTTATAAGAGTCCTACAAGTATGAAAGAGTTATCTACAAGTACCACTTAAAATGTTAAGTGAAATTATCTCGAGTTTTATCGTGGACTATAATGAGTTGGGAGAGCGACGTTAAACGTTTTCTTCTCACTTTCTTCCGGTGCTACTGCGATAAAGAAAAAAAAAATGAAGCTCTTATTTTTTTAAAGATTTTTTTTTCCTTTTAAGTCAACTTACATACATTCAACCGATAAAGAAAGACTTTAAAAATTAAATTCTTGAGCTATCCCACGACTACTAGAATCTTTATTTCCCACAAGATGCATGAACGCATTGTAAAATAAGGCATGGAGTTCTAAAGGTACTAGTCAGATTAAAATTTCACTTATTTTCGAAGCATTTGAATAATTTAAAATTTAAAGTTTTTAGTAATTTAAAGAACTTTTTGTTTGTCAAAACCATAAACGAATGTGGAAGCTAAGAGCAGTAGGCAAACGCAAAATGTTATAATCTGGAGCAAATTAGTGAAATTCGCTGAACACTCTTCACTGTTATATTTTTCCAGCATCAGAGTCCACAGCAATGGAGGAAACATAAACTTGGAGTCACAATATTCAATTATTCATTAGAGAGATTGAGATTTAATTA
Source organism: Parasteatoda lunata (assembly GCA_949128135.1). Lineage (NCBI taxonomy): Eukaryota > Metazoa > Arthropoda > Arachnida > Araneae > Theridiidae > Parasteatoda > Parasteatoda lunata. Next base: position 48,906,018 of record OX421980.1, read on the forward strand.
AAAGAAGAATTCTCTTATTATCTATCCCGAATTCAGGATTTTGGTTGGCCAACTCAAGGTGCCAAACCCACGTAGAGATGTTAACACATCTTATGACAAATGTTTCAGTCGTTTTGCGATGTATATTTTTAAAAATGTTTTCTTAGTTTCCCTTTTAAATATCTGAAACTTATTATCAAACAGGGGGAAAAAAATTCTGGCAAAGTTACAAGACTGTGTGGTTATGACGTTTCTGGTAATAAAAAAAATAATTCTCGTTAATAAAACCAAAATTTACGGTATTTAAAAACCATGCATTTAGTAGTTCTTCCGTTCTTATGGTAATTATTTACCGAATATTCTGGTTTTCAAAATTATAGTTCTTCATTGTTTCACATTTAGCAAAAAAAAAAAAAGAAAAAAAAAAAATATATTAAATTGGTTCGAATAAGTGGTTTTTAGACTCTAAGATATTTTTATACCTAAGATATCATGATAAGATACAAATTCCAAATTTCAACACATTTACCCAAATTTATCACATATTATAAAACCATGTTTTGCAGTTAAGTTTACCAAAATCATTACTAAAGTATTCGATAAAAATTACCGAGCTTTTTAGTTTTCCTGTAAATCCAGAAGCATGGTAAATTTTACCATATTCCTGTAGTTTTCACCATACTTTTTTTTTCTCAGAGCACCGTTCTCAATATTTATGCACACCAAATACTGGAAAAAGTATGGTTATTTGAATCACAATATTTTACAAGACAAAACTTACTCGCCTACCCTTAGTATTTATTCACCAATAGAAAGCTGGCGGGTTGGAAATTTTGCACCCAGAAGTAAAAACTTTAGAACACGTTAAATTAAAATATTGTGTAATTGTTTTACAACAGTAAAATAGAGCGCCATATCAAAGTGAAAATCAATTCTCTAATCTCTTGTGACGCAAGAAATGAAATAATATATTTGTAATAAAACATTTTTAAAATTGTGCTAAAGACTGAAAAATATTATTATATTCATAAAAACACTGAATGAAACTAGAATTTTTAAATGTCCCCAAACGTGAAATCACCCGAAAACTAGTTGACAATAATCTATTGTTTAAATTCAATGGAAACATGATTCAATTTTGCGCATTATGAAGGTTACAGTAAATTTGAATAGTAAAGTATGGTTCAAATTTTCTAACCGTGTAGGAGTTATTTTTTGTGTTTTATGTTTTATGTTGAAATTAACAATAAATAACATACCTTTTTATAAAGAATTTAAAAATCAAATATTTTAATACTTTTCCTTAAACTTCAAAATGAAAAAAAAATTGGCAAATATGTTTTACTATGTATAAATTAAAAAAAGCCTTATATATTTGAATGTTTTTATTTTTTGTTTTTTTTTATTTGATGCCAATACTATTGGACTGCTTACCGTTACGGCAAAAACAATTTGCAACGACAACATGATATAAATATAGTGTTAGATGACAGATTCTGAATAAAATTTTCTATTACATTTGAGTAATTATCGTTCTGTATTTAAACCGTGCAAAATTTTTCAATGGTTTCTTGTTTGCATGACATTTTTTTTTATTTGTTTTAGGTAAAGTTGAAACTTAAAACATTCCTGCATATTATTTTTGAATAGAAGTTATATTTATAGAAGTTGAATTGAAAATTACAAAATTGAGTTTCAATACCATTAATCTTTAGTAACTTTTTTAGTAACTCATTTGTAACGGCGAGGAAATAAGGCATATTTAATTGCATTTTTCAGATCTGACTTTAATTAAATTTTCATATACAATATAAAATATTTTTAAGTAAGTGATTCTTTTTGGATTTTCATTGATTCTTAAGTATTTTCAAACAATTAGACTTATTCTGCTTCAAAGTCATTTAAAATTCTATAATAATTTAAAGGTGTTTGTTATGCCGAATCGGAAGGTTAAAGTTAGTGAATATTTCGTTGCTACGTAAATTTTACATAATTGCACTAATTACATACTGGCAACTAACATAATTATAAGAGAGCAAAATATATAAGGGCGATTAACACAGCATATATTGGGTACTTACATAACTAAAATTTAATATTTACTCAAACTAGAATCGCGGAGGCTCAGGGGATAGAGCGTTCACCTCTCAATGAGGTGACCCAGAAATCACAGATGTGGCTGGTTGATACGAATCCTGCTTCCGGCTCCTACCGACCACACTGTTGACGTAAATCATCCTCAGTGGCAGACGTAAATTATCCTTGCCATCGGGCTAACCATGGGAGGTTTTCCTCCCCGAGTAACGCAAATGCGGTTAGTTGCATCAAAATTCCTCCATGAAGGCTAGTTTGTCCAATGCTTCATCGACAATTCTTTCTTCTTCTGAGTTGAGTTCAAAATTACAAGGTTACGGAATTGAACATTGATAGTTTTTAACTCAAAATTGGGTCGGCTGTTCAAAATTGGTTATAAAATAAAGTACCTTAAATTAATATTTCTATAGTATTAGACTTTTAAATCATATACAAATCGGTATGCTATTCCGTCATTGTAATATTATTTGTCTAACTGAGAAAGATTGTTACATAATTAAGCAGTGAATCATTTATTATTGTAGAGTAGCAAACTCAAGCCTATTTTTATCCATTGCATATCCAATATTAAATATATAGTTTCAAATATCTTAATTCAATAATTACAAAAGAAAATAATGATCTATCATTCCGTTTTATTACTAAACTAAATACATTTGTTATAAGTATGCAATTTCCTTCCTATAAGTTTACACTTTCTTATTCTTTTAGATTATAAATTCATTCACTGAAATATGAAATTATTTAAATTAAACGCGCATAAAAGCAGAGCAATTCGAATTTCCAGGAATATTTATGAAGCTTATATTTGTTTTCTTTCCCTCTATATCCTGAAAAAGAAAGTATTATGGTACTATTTACTTAATGGATTGGTGTGATTTATCAATAATCCTGGGATATCATTACTCAGTGTGTGTCAAGCGGTGGTGTTTTTAGTGTTACATATTCTTCCTTTTTATCGTGTTATAAATGAATTTGATGTAGTAGTTTTTAGTAAATATTAATCAAAAATGAGTTGGTTACACAGAGAAAAAAATTCTGATAAAATTTCTGATTTAAAAAAAAAACCTTAATTCAGGTAATGAAAACCAAAGTATATGATATTTAAACCATTCATTTGGTATTGGCAATTTTCCGTTTATATAGTAATGATTTAATGGAATTTCTTTTTTTTTCAAAATTGTAGCTCTTATTACCACACATTTAATAATAAGTACAATAAAAAATAAATTTAACCGAATAAATTGTTTATATGCCATGGTCTTGGGTATCATGATCAAATTACAATTCCAATTTCTTTACATATGTATAATTTTATCTGTTATTATAAGACCATATTTCATAGTTAATTTTGCCATAATTATGTATAAATTAGAAGTTTCAAAGCAATAATGTTTACTAATTGTTCTAGCTCCTTGTAACTATAATTGGTTCCTACTATGTAAAATTTTTTATAAATATTTTGATAAAATTTTTTAAATTGATAAAAACTGTACAGTTCATTTAAGATTTGTGCATTTCGAACAAAAATAGAATGTAAAAATCTAACACCAAAGACATTTAACCTTTTTAAGTGATTTCCTTAATTGGAAGGGGGACTATTTGTGCAGTGTACAAAGTATTTTTCTTCTTCTTTGGAAATAGTCAGACTTAAGAAAAAGCTTTATTTCAAATAAACAAAAAAAAATAATAATAATGCCGTGTACTTTTTTATATAAAAAAAAAAATTGGGGATTCGAGAGATTTAAAGGTGAAATAATTGCACTTCCTTTCCCTTAAAAATTTACTATTGTTTCTTCTTTTTTAAATAGTTTTTTTAGTCAAGAGAGAGTTAAATACAGTTTCTAGTATACTAGAGATATTTTAAGTTAATTAAACTACCACCATTTTTGTTTATTAATTTAGACATAGATGTATTCCTTAATAAAATATTTTTTTAGGATTTTCAGACTAGAATAAGGAATAAAAAATTTAAATTCAATGACAATATATTAAAATTTCTATTTTAATATAACTAGCATTATTGTATTGCTTTGTTAAGTTTACAAATTATTTAATGTTAGAAAAAATTGATTAAGTATTTCAATCTGGTTCATGGAAACTTAAGTTAACTATATAAAAACAATGAAATATGGATGAATATATTTTTGTAATAAGTACACGCAGTTGTGTCAATTATATTGTCACGCTAAAGTGTTTAGATTTAGTGTTAGTTTAGAGTTAACCTCTCAATCAATATCACGGAGCAAAACACTGACCGGCTTAGGAGAAGCCGTCGAGTTCAAGGATTTCCACCTGAATTTGGACTCGACGAAAAATCTAAAAAAACCGTTCGTGAAACAACTGTGCCAGATACAGCCATGACCACTGTGCCAGAGACAGACATGTCCACTGGGGACCAACAGGATGTGAAACCTGCCTTTTGGATGACGCCAACAGTTGCTGCTGAAGCCAGGAAACCAACAATCTTCCGGGGTGATCCCGGACAAGACCCGACAAAATGGCTGAAGGAATACCAGAGAGTGTCCTCGTACAATCATTGGGACGACACTATGCAATTAGCTAATGCGTACTTCTTCCTGGACGGCACCGCAAGACAATGGTACGAAAACAATGAGGACTCACTGACGTCTTGGACTCTATTCGAAAATGGTTTGAAAGTGACCTTTGGAGACACCCAATCTTACCTCAGACGAGCCAAAGACCACCTCAAGTCTCGCGCACAAAAATCCGGCGAAAGCATCCAGTCTTATATTCAAGACGTTCTCGGACTTTGCATTCAGGTTGACTCGACCATGTGCGAAGGAGATAAGGTTTCCCACCTCATAAAGGGCGTCGCAGAAGACGTGTTCCAGGCCCTTCTTACGAGAGAAATCCTAACAACATCCGATTTTACAAAGTGGTGCCTGTACATTGAAGAAATGAGACAAAAGAGTGTGGGACGATACAAGTTTGCCAGATTACCTAATGTTGTCCCTATGGCCGCCGTGGATGAAGCACCTGACTTGGCGGTGCTAATTCGTCAGATTGTCAGAGATGAAATTCAACATGTAAACGCGCAGCCATTCGAAGTCCATCCACATGAACTGCAAACTACTGAGACTCGACAATATTATTACACAATAAATATGTATGACTTTATTGTCAAAGATAAAATATTATGTTAAATAGCGAAACACACCAATTTTTCTTAGCTGTCTCTAAAATAAAAAGTGTTCTTTTTTGGTTAGATATTTCTGCAAATCTATGATAATCGAAAACGTTCGAAGTATTATTCGAGTGTTTCTGGCAGGTTGGCATCAATAACAATCTAGTTCAAGATAAAAAATAGCTCTAAAATTCCCTGCTTTTTATCGATTGGAAGAACTTTGAAAGGTTACAAAAATTCCCCATAATAGCTTAAGATACTAGAAAACTATTTAGATAAAAATATATTGTTTTAGCATTTTTCATCAGGATTTTTTTTTTGTTGGTAGAATTTAAAAATTTAATATTATGGTTTGAAATAGGCGCATCATTCATTAAATCTGTAGACAGTTTTAAGGAAACATACATTTGAATAAATATTATGTTATGATTCCAAATATTTATGAGCTATATCCAGAATTAAAATTAATATAGCATTGTACTTTCCGTAAGTTAGATTAATGGATGTTAGAAAACTTTTTTTTTTATAAAAAAAAGTCACTCCTGCTTTCTATTTAACTATTTAATATTTTAATTTAAAATAAATATTTGCTAACTTGTTTTATAGTATTGAAACATAAATGCTTTTTCCACCTTAAAAGCAAAAATTGCTGGATTATTTCAAGTTTATTTCACAGGAAAGTATTTAGAAAATCGCATATTATTATTATTATTATTATTGTTTTAAAAAAAAACAACATTTTACCAAATTCAAGCTTCATTTTTCTGTTTTTACTTTTTTGTCAAAGTAACATCCACAAAATGATTTAGTAAGTCTTCTAGTTTTGTTAGTTATTTTTTTAATATGTTTATCTTATGTATACAATAACTTACTTTTTCATTTATAGCTTTTTTTTTTTTAAATTTTTTTAGAGAACAATTTTTTTTTGTCACTAAGAAAGCACCACCCACTTTTCAGGAATATAAAGGACATTCCATACAGACAGTTCTTAGTAAAATTGCTTCTTTTTATTCCTTATCGAAAATATATTTAAAAAGTGAATACACATAAAGAATCTGAAACTAATATTTAAATAAGGTTGACCAATATGCTATCATGACGCGTCGAATCACTGATGAACAGCGTAGGCTAAAAAACAGTAAAATCAGTTTGATTGTCTGAATAACTCATATAAGCAATATAATGGAGAGTGTTCAGACAATCAAATTTGTTTTAATGATTTATAATATTTACCTTTCTGAATTACCGGCAAGCAAACAGTTTTTAAGTTTGTGAGTCCTGTTCTCCTCAATAGAGATTCGTTTAGTTTTGATAATGTTTTTGTTCTTTTTCTGACTTTTTTTACAAGGAAGTGTGTATACTTTTTTACTTCATTCTTAAGATGGTTTCTGAAAGATTGGCCATTACTGAATACCTTGCTTAAGTTTGCTTCTGTCTTTTCGCTTGATCATTAAATACAACTTTATAAAAAAATTTTATGTATATTTTACATTCAATAGTCTAATACTTCAAAACAAAAATAAAATATTTTATATTTCAATAATTTAAACTATGTTATGAATAAGTATCTTTTTCCTTCATTTGATCTTAATACTTTGATATTGCTCTTGTCCGAAACTCACTAATTCTCTTAAATCGCTAAGTCTTCGGATTAACTTGTGAATTAATATTCCTTAAATTTAAATTATTAATAATATAAAAGTTTAAAATTTTTGCAGGAAGATAATCGATTCCAGTCTACGATAGATTTCCAAAAAAGTGTTCAGGTGCATTTTTGGAAAAATAAATAAACTTATTAAATTATCTAATTCCCAGAACGATTCAATATTCACAGTAGTAATTAAGTTAATCTTAGTGAATAGAAGTTTGCTATTAATTAATTTAATTACAATTGTGAAATGTTTTTTAAGAATATTCTTAAACATATTATATATATATATATATATATATATATATATATATATATATATATATATATAATTGTATAAATAGTTAATTTAAAGTATTTTAAAAAATATTTAAATTTTTTTAGTATACTTATAAAATTGCCATGGACTTTGTAATTTCATCAATCATCTGCAATTCCATTATCATTATTTTCAATTTTTCCAACTAGAAGAAGATATTCAAATACTAAAAATTTCTATGGAAAAAAAATTTATTTCTCTATTATTAGATTAATAATATCTATGTTTATAGTATTATAACAATCTTTTTCTTCCTTCTCAAATAGTTGAAACATTGTTCCATAATAAGAAGTAAAAACTTGCCTGCATGTTTGATAGTAGTAATTTTGATGTCTTTCAGTAATCTGAGGTCAAGTGGTTAGCAGCCATGACCGATAATTTATCGTTATTTTTTAAATTTCCTTTGATAAAAGAGTGAATGGACAGTTTTGATGAAATTTATTGATACTAGTTATTGATGTATCTGGGCATATACTTTGAAATTATTTTTTGTTCCTGTATAACATTGCACGATTATTTTTAACAATTTTTCAAAAAATTTCAGCAATTTCATGAACATTATTATATTTTTGGCAAAGCTTTTCAAACGTTTTACATATTTCATGGAGCCACTGCATGATTCTTACATATTTACCTATCTTTTCCAATTATTGTTTTTTTCTCCACAGATAATACGTACATTGATATTCCGTGAAATTCTTAATCTGTAAAATTTGGATAATTTGTCGGATTCTGTTGAGTAGGTTACAGAGTTCTATCGGATAATGTGTTAGTTCTGTAGAATTGGAATGCATTACGTATGTTTTTGTACGACTTTTAAAAATTTTAAAACAATGGCTAAATTGTTATAATAAAAAAGTTAAATATTTAATTTTATTAGAATTTATCTTAAAATTTCGAAACCAAACGAAAACCATTAAAGATACCAAAAGATTTTGTAATTATATTTATTTATTTAATAATATTGAACGTCGTGGTGAATACGAATTTAGTAAAATACATTTTATTTTTCTTACCCTTTTTTACCAATTTTAAACATTTTGAGGACTCCACAATCCTTGATATGACTATACACATTAACGAAAAGTGACCATCATTCCATAATTTTATGTAGCCTTCTCTTCTAAAGCTGAAGATGTGATGGTCAATGAATTTATTACGTCATTTCATCATTACACTCTTTTCCTTTTACTTAGGGTCAAAAATTGGACTATATATAAGCCTTAAAGCTCCAGTTAGTTAAAAAAAAATATAACCTACGTATTAAAAACAAAGAAAGAAAGAAACAACAAAAGATCTAATTAAAAAGAACTCTAAATAAAATATAGAACACACACACAAACACACACACACACATATATATATATATATATATATATATATATATATATATATATATATATAAATATATATATATATATATATATATATATATATATATATAAATATATATATATATATATATATATATATAAATATATATATATATATATATATATATATATATATATATATATAAATATATATATATATAAATATATATATATATATATATATATATATATATATATATATATATATATAAATATATATATATATATATATATATATATATATATATAAATATATATATATATATATATGGTGTACGTCTTTACGCATGTTTTTTTCTTAATTATCGTTAATTTTCAGTTATTTTCGTTCTCTTTTTTTAATCAGTTAATCGCTAAATTTGCATTTGCTTCGATTTTTAGTCTCTGCCTTTCACGTTCTTTCCAATTAAAGGATGCTTCATGGTGTAGTGTAATGTAAACGCTTAAGTATCGTATTATACTTTTAGTATATTGTTGCACGAATCATGGTAATTTCATATTACTGCTACCTTTATTGATTTGTTTAAAATTATAGAAATAAGTAATGTTTAATGCTTCCGTGTTTTTGAAAATTCTTTTTGTACATTTTTGATTTAACCTTGGACGTGATATCTAAATTTTATTTCTATTTCGGACAGTTCACTTTATTTTTACTTTATTTTTAAAGATTCATCATTGTCATCATTGTCATCTAAACTTTTCATATAAACGAAAAAATTTCATCTCCTCTTCATTGTCATCTAAACGAAAGTCATCATTGCCATCTAAACTTTTAAGATTCTAAAAGTGTTTTTTATATATATACATTAAGTTTTTTAATCATATTATTATTGACAAGACAACTCCTATTAGACAACCAAAGAAAATATTTCATTATATGAAATTATTTGCAAATTAAATTGAATCTATGTTGCCTTTGATTAAGTTTAATTATTAGTATGTTTAATTATTTATAAAATTTTAATATTTTAAAATCTAGAGAAAATTATCCGAAAAAATGCTATTATAATTATATTAATATAATATAATAATTTTATTATTAAATATAATGAAAGGTGGCAATAATTCTTTTTCTCATATAACCGTTATGTTCCCCACATCAGAATTCATAAATATGTGCAGATTAATAATATTCCTCATAAAGCGGCAATTGGCGTGATTTATAAATAAAAGGGAACCGAAAATAACACAACCATTTTCTTAACATGTAATAAACTGAAAACTCAACAATTTTGTTTTAAGTTTAGCAGGCTACTTAAATTCCATGTAGATATACTTGCTTTTTAGATATACTTGCTTTTATCTCTTAATTTATCATATTTAAAACTAAATCCCTAAAAAGAAATTTTGTATTTAACAAAAGATCAAATTTCATGTTCTAAATCATGAATACGTAGGGTGAAAAATAGCTACGTAAATTAATCGGAAATACCACTTTTGCTCAAAATCAGTCGCACTTAACATAATTATTTTGTGTCTTATTTGCATCAAGTATAGATTTCAATGGAATTAATCTAATCTTAAATTAACTCTCGTACAGAAATTTGCATGCATTAAAGTATTTTAAATACATTACGCTTAAATTTTCTTGAATATTCTAATACTATCGCTGATAATATATTGTTTTACTTATTATATTTAACCAATTTATTCCTTGGGGTGAAATTGTTTGCCTAGAAAATTATACAACATTTGCATAACTGTTCAAAAGCTATCGACATATCATATTTTTACTACAAACTGCAATCAAAATAAAAATGAATTAGATGAATATTGTATATTTTATTGAAAGATACATCATAAATATTTGAATAAAAAATTATAAATTTTCCATATTTATAATTGTTATTAATTTGATTTAAAATGTGCTATTCATTTAATGTTACATAAAAATTTAAATGGAAAAATAGAATATCCTGAATTGTAAGTTATAGTATTCATTTTAATTTTAGGCAAGATTTGTAATACATTTTTATGAAACCTTTTTATTTTTAAAAGCAAGTAAAATATTCAGTAATTTTACTATTTTATTAGACCGATGGGAGATTATTTTATAATATTATATTTTGCAAACTATTCCAAGTGTTACTTTTAAAAACATGTTCTTTTGAATTAGCTATAAAAATGGTGTCAAAGCTCACATTTTTTTTTACTTCCAAATTTACCAGTCTGAAAAGGCACTTAATCCTAAATATTGGGTTTTAACTTTAATAAGATGACAGTGCTTATTAGTAATCATAAAAATGATTAGTATATTTTTAAATCATAGCAGATCTAGCGTATTAAAGACAAAATAACAAATTTATGAAGCAAAGATTTGAACTGGTACCATACAGAAGCTTCTTCATCAGTAACAAAGACGAAAAATGAAAAAAAGAATTTAAAAAAAAATTTTAAATAAATACAATTACAACAAGAACTAAACGTGAATAAATAATTTTTGACTTTAGTAAGATGGCAGTGCTACTTAATAATCATAAAAATGATTAGTATATTTTTGAATTATAGAAAATCCAGCGTAATAAAGACAAAATAACAAGCTTATGAAGCAACCAGTCAAACATGTATTATACATAAGGTTATTCATCCGAAACAAAGACAAAAAAAGAGAATTTTAGAAAAATTGGAAATAAATAAAGTTGCAACAAAAACTAAGCGTGAGCAATAATTACCCAATAAGAAGCAATGTCATTATGGTCTTCCTAATTAAAAATAATTAGAACAAATCTCCTAATTAGAACAAATGTCTGCTGCAAAGTTAGAAAAAGTAAACACTTTTGATTTCGGAGTTCAGATGAAAGATTATAGAGAAGGAGCAAAACTACAAAAAAATTTACAAACATTATTAAGTGTAACAAGAGCATCTAAAATATTTAAAACATATAATTTTTTCGATTTAAACGAGGAGTGTATACAAAAATCAATGGAGATCATTATGTTAAGAATAGAGCGTTGTTCTATAAGGAGAAGCAATCTCAAATGTTTTGGACAAAAAAGAACCTAAATAATTCGAATATCTTTATTTCAAATTAATGAAAATATAAATATCTCAAAATGGGATTAAGGGGATTACCCATGTCATGCATGATCATCAGTCCTACTAGAAGACATAACGTCAAAAGTAAATAAGAACTACTTTAAACATGTGCATTATATTAAGCATAAGTACAATGAAACTCTCGTGACCTTGTTTTAAAATAATTTAGAGCATTGTTTACAGGAATAAGCAAACATGTAGGGTCGTGGTGGCTCAGGGGATAGAGCACTCGCCTCCCAAGATGGTGACCCAGTTTCGAACCCCTGCGATGGCTGGTTGATACAAATTCGCACCAATCACACTGCTGACGCAAAATATCCTCAGTGGTTGACGGATCTCGTGTCAGAGTCTTGCCGTTAGGCTAATTGTTGGAGTTTTTTCTGACTTTCCTCTCCATGTAACGCACATGCGGGTTAGTTCCCTCAAAGTGTAATCTAAAAAGGCAAATTTCAGGCAATATAGGATACAGGAGTTTCCTTGTCTTCTGAATTGGGTTCAAATTACAAGGCTACGGAATTGAACATTGGTAGTCGTAAACTTAAAATTAGGTCGGCTGTTTAACAAAGGTTGTTAAAAAATAAAATAAGCAAACTTATTGCACGAAAGGAAACCATATGAACCATATCAAGGCTGATTAAAAAATTAAAACAATATATTTAGCTAAAAAATAAGAAGCAGTTTAGAAAACAATAGGTCTGAAGTTAATGCTAACCTAGTAGACTCTATGGAAAGCAAGATGCTAAGCATGATGGAAGGCAATAGTAGTAAATGAATATCTAAAATTATTAAAGACGGAATAATAGTTAAGACAGAGAAATTCAGTTTTATTCATTTAATCAATTATATTATATATTTTAATTATACGTAATACGGTCTCGCATTAATTATCATAAAAATTAAAATAAAAATCACTTGGTAAATTTTAATTTAATAACATCTATTAATTAGCAAACGAAGCATTCCATTTTGTGAATTAAAATAATAATCTGCATTGGGAATCAATTCCTAAAGACTACTTAAAAGATCATCAATTCAAAGAATAAATGAAGCATCCAACTGACTTAACATTGGAATACATAATGGTTAAATAATTGCTAATTAATTAAAAAAAATGACGCATACCCACTTAATCACATGATTATCTATTACAACCGGTGGTGCATAAGATCTTATAGATAGCGATTCGAGGATTACAGCTGGCAAAAAAAAAAAAACAATAATAAAAATCTGTAATTGCCGAAAGTTAAATATATTATCAACACAAAACGATTACCTTTTTTCTCTTTAGCATTGCTTAATCAATCTTCATCTTCCTCTTTCATTGATTTTAAGGGTGAGGTAAAAAAATGATAGATAAATTTGATTCGTTTTCCAATTTAGTATTCTGTATGCTTTCCGAAGTAGCGATAATGAGTCTATTCGAAAAATCATTTTCTCGCTCGAATTACAAGCATAATTTGGCTTTTAACGCTTGAACTTGTCGTTACACCCAAATAATTTGTTTTTATTCAAATAAAATATGATTATAAAGAATAATCGATTAATCGAAGGACGCAAAGCCCTTAAAAGGCCACTAATTGTAGTCAATAAATTTGTTGATTTAACAATGATGCAATAGATTTCGAAAGTAAGAGATGCTTAATGTGATAGATGTAATACTGTGTTGATTTACAAAATTAAAGAAATTGTGCGACACTTTATTACTTTTCTTAAATTTTATTGCAGTTTTTTTAAGCAGTTTTTCTTATTGCAGTTTTTATAGAATTTTTTTTCATTATGAAATAAATTTTTAATGATTTTGAGAAATGTTTAATAATACTAAACTGCTCAAAAACGATCTTTTTTAAATTTATCATAAAATTTTAAATCCAAAATTTTGCATTTTCTTAGTTTTGAGAATATTGAAATACGTCACTTAGGTTGCGCATCGGCATTTTTTTATAACTGATTAAGTTTTATCATTTTTTAAAAAAAAATGCAAGTATCATCTGAATATTTTTGAGTTTGCATTTTTTTTAATACTATGACATCAAAACTACCTAGATATCGTATTCAGGTATTTTTTTATAATTATAATTTTTTTTTATAATTAAACTTTAATCACATTTTTAAATACACTTAATTATTAAGATAAATTATATTAAAAACAAAACTATCCAACTTTTGAATCAGAGTATATTCTTTAATTAAATAAGCTTCATCCCATTTTTAGTAGCTCGTTTTACAGTTATATTTGAGTTTGTCTTCTTTAAAATACAACTTATAAAACAACCAAGCTTTTTCAATTAGATAGGTTTAGCCTAGCTATCACATTAAGATTTTTTAAACAAAAAAAAAAAAAAAAAAACTAATTGAGCAATTAAGCCTTTTCGCTTTTTAAAATATTTTTATCTGTCAAATAATTTGGTTTTATATTTTTAAAGCAAAAAAAAAAAAAAAAAAAAAAAAAAAAAACACCTTACTTTTAAAACAGTATTTTTTTAAAAAAAATCATTAACCCTCATCACTATTGCAAATCAATACATCTGTCAGATATTATATTTTAAATTAAAAGTGAGTAAAAAGCATTGTTTTCATTAGATCAAAAACTTTTAACACTTGCTTGAGTTACACAAATTTGTAAACTATTTCAGTAAATGCTTTTAACAACTAAATGGTTACAAAATATTTCACGTTTTTCCGAAAAAGCAAAACTGTTTCTCTTCTAGAGAGTGTTTCTCTAACTTATTTATTGCTTTCTCGTAAACTCAGAAGCTGATTCAACTCTGAGTCTTTTGGGAAAGAAGCTAATTTGTTATTTGCTCCTTTTTTTAGATTAACGTGGTGAGAGTTCTTCATCTCAGATGCTTTCTGCCGCATTGAAGAAACACAATCCACATTTTTATAACTAAACGAAGACTAATTTATCATTCTAGAGTATCATTTCTTTATCTTTGGAGCTAAATGGGGCGACAAAAATGTAATAAATCAACATTTTGAAAAAACGGAAAGCATGATTTAATATTTTTTTATAATGAAAAAAATGGAAATTAGTTTCAGAGTTATATTTTTTTGAGTTGGATAATATCTAGAATTTCATAGAAATTATGTATGTCTATTAAATTCTCTGTTATTTATGAATTAATGGCAACTCATAAATTTCTTTAAATATTAAGAAAAAAAGATGCTGCAAAAATCATTTTGACTAATTGCTAAATATTTCATCTAAATTTGTTTAGATCTAAAAAACTTGTTTCACATCATTGAACTTGAATCCGTTGGATAATAACGATTTTGTTTCGCAGTCAAAGAGTTGACTAGTAAACTGAAATTTTAAATACTTTTACAGAGGCATGCAAAATTGTCCGGTCAATATATTTTTTATAACTCCTCTCAGCCTTTGGACGTTAATAAGTATAAATATGTCTAAATTTTTCGATGCGCGTTAAATCTTTCGAGTCACAAAGTCCTCCAAGTTCCCATAACAAAACATACCACTGAAGGTACTGGACGATGGATATAATATAATATAATATAATATACTGATGTTATGAGCCGTGATGGCTCAGGGAAAAGCGCGTTCGCCTTTCAATGTTTTGAAACGGGTTTGAATCTCAGCGATGGCTGGTCAATACGAATTCCGCATGCGACTTGCACCGACCACAGTGCTGGCCTAAGACATCCTCAGTGGTGGATGGATCATGGGGTAGATTCCTCTTGCCGTCAAGCTAACAGTGGGAGGTTAGCATGGTTTTTCTCTCCATGTAACGCAAATGCGGAATAGTTCCATCAAAAAGTCCTCCACGATGGCAAATTTTTCCCAATACTTGATCCAAGAGCTCCCTTGTCTTCTGGATTTTTTTCAAAAATACAAGGCTACGGAGTTAAACATTAGTTGTCATAAATCCAAAAAATTTGATCGGCTGTTCAGTGACGGTAATAAAATTAAAATAAAACTCTGATGTTATATTTATCTTAGCCGTGAGGGCTCAGAGGATAGAGCGTTCGCCGTCCAATGAGGTGAACCGGGTTCGAATCCCAACGATGGCTGGTCAATACGAATTCTGCATCTGGGTAACACAGACCACAGTGCTGACGTAAAATATTTTCATTTGTAGGCGGATCATAGGTTTGAGTCCCCTTGCCATCGGACTAACCGTGGGAGGTTTTTGTCACTTTTCTCTCCATGTAACGCAAATGCGGGTTAGTTCCATTAAAAAGTCCCCCAAGAAGGCAAATTTCTCCCAATGCTTGATCCAGATGCTCCCCTGTCTTCTGGATTGGGTTCAACATTACAAGGCTATGGAGTTGAACATTGGTAGTCATAAGCCCAAAAATGGGTCAGCTGTTCAACGATGTTAAAAAAATAAAATTAAAAAATAAAACTACGTTAACAAAAATTGCAATTTGAAGGAAAGGTGCCCCATGAAGGAATTTTCAGAAATTGAAGAAGTATACTTAGAAGTATAGTAGTATAAATAGTATAATACAATACAGTAGTACAATAGTAAATAGTAGTATAAATAAGAGAGAACCATATTTATAAGAAAAGAAAAAAAAAGATAATTGGAATACAGTATTTTGTGAGTCCGCCTTGCAGAGCAATGAGAGTCTGTACTCGTCGTGGCATTTAATCATACAGGTTCTGAAAGCAATCCTGGCGAATGGTATTCCACATGTCTTCGACTTCGCGCAAAAGAACTGTTTAACTATGTGCCCCACCAGCTGTGCGATTTAATTATTGAGATAATTTTTTTTATTTTCAACAATCAAATTAAAATGTAACAATATACTGGGCAAGGACATTTACACGACACTGTATACTTAAAATAAAATAAATGCTAACTCGCTATCATATTTTTTAAAACTATTGCATCGAGGAAAATACAATTAAGTTTAAACTTTGTTGTTTTTTTAATGAAAAAAGTATGTAAATATTAGTATTTTATTTCCAGATTGGTTTTATTCACACTTGCCATGGTGATTACAAAGTGGAACCTCTATCAGCAAAAGGCATATCAAATGTGCATGTAATATACCAGTTATCAGAACGGAGAAAGTCTTTATGCTCTTCAGCTGGTAAGTAAACTTTGGTAAATTTTATTTCAAATCCATTTTAAAAGAATAAAAATACATTTTTTGTTAATGCACCTAACATAATCATGTACTACAAAAAGCATGGATAATGTTAGGTTCGAAGAAGTGCTCATTAGAATAATTATGAAACAAAAGAATACTTATGAAGTCATAAGTTTTCATAATTAACATAATATGTATATTTTACCAGGCAGATGTTTCTGTTCTCCTCAAAAAAAGGATAAATGAAAGTTAAATATGATGAAATTTTTGTAAATTTTTTTTTTTTTTTTTTTGCATAATGTAAAATGTGCGCAAAATATAAAAATGAAACACCTTTATAACAACACACTCCTTTAGCAAGAAACACCTTTATTCCCAAGCAACAAAGCCTACTTAATTGTTCGAGAGACTAGTTTTAAAGATGCTAATTCCTTTCAGTAGTTGAAATTTTAAATTATAAAATTAGCGAAAAAACCTTCTTGAGTGTCAAAACATGTATGGCAGCCACAATCTGGAAATTAAGATCTCAGTAGTTTAGCCAGGAGATAGGTCTAATTTTTAAACTTTTTAATCGATAATTCACAGCGTATCTCTGGTACTATTTGAAAAATAAAAAAAAATTATACAATTGCGAGACGAAATTTTTCTAAATAATTTAATTATAAAAACTGATTTCATCGATTAATAAATCATAAAATAGAATACAATTTATGGTATTTCATTATATGATTTATTAATCGGCGGAGAGTTTCAAAAGTTTTACTTCAGAATTCACGTTAGGTTACGTAATTAAAAATTTTTTTAAAAAATGAAAGAAATGGAATAAAATTAATTCGAAATAATATAATTTCTAAAAAAGCTGAATTTTTTAAATTTCAATTCTCAAGAATTCTTCCTATCCAATCTTGTATTACGTCGTATAAAAATTATAAAAATTTAAATATATTGAGAAAAAAAGTACGGTCAGTACTACCAGAATTTGGCAAAATTTACCGTGGTTCTGGTTCTATGGGAACACCAAAAATCTCGGTTATTTTTACCGAAGCAGTATGGAAAAATTAACAATTAAATATAGTTTTAAGATATGAGATAAAATTTCGTAAACGTGGTACTTTTATTATGATAGCTTAGAGCATAAAAACCTTTTATTTAGTTAAGTTTACTTCTCAGTTTTGTATATTGTATTAAATATGGGGTAATAAGAACTATAAATTATGAAAACCAGAACTTCCGGTAAACCGTTATCATACTAACCGAAAATTTACCAAATGACAGATTTATTGTTATTTTATCAGAATTATGCTTTTTTTCTCCCCATAAATGACATTAATAATTAATTTATTCCAATTTAATTTTTTTATCAGTGTACCTAATAAATAAAAAGTTTTCGATTAAATGACAAAAAACTCTGTATATTTTTATTTGAAAGTACTTTGCAAAAATAAGTTTTACAATTGAGTATAAATTTATCATTAAGTTATTTATTTGTTTATTTAATTTGATTTTCTTAAATATTCCCAGAGATATGTTAAAAAATGAAAAAGTGAGCTTAATAATAAGGGGATCGACTAAACTAATTTGGCCATTATTTTCCTGATTGTGGAAACCTTCCAACCCATTATTGGATAGCCAATTATCCAAATATTTCGAAAAAATTTATGTTAATTGAAAGAAATAGCGTTTCTGTGTCTTGTTAGGTAATTCAAAATACTATCTTAATAAATCGGTTAGTATATTCAATATCAATTCCTCGAACCATTACGATATATTTCTATGTAATAATCTTATTATATCAATTAACGTGTTCATTTTCTTTTTATTTTACGTAATATACATTACTGCCTTATCTTGAAATTCCTTAATAAGTTTAAAAATCTGAAATGCAATAATCTTTCTTTAAGGGGAAAAACAATTATAATTTATGAATTAGATATGAGTATAATAATATAAGGTAGATAAGAGAAATATATTTTTTTAAATGCATGCGTTAGTTATGATTTTCCTTAATGGTTAAATAGAAAGGATTAGGATTATGGATATTTTCATAATTCGATGATAAAAGTACAATTTGCCTCAAAGTAACTGAAGCAACTGAGTGCTCTTCATTTAAAAATGTTCGAATGATTGTTTTATTAGAGTATTTTTCTTTTTTAGGTAAATGTCTATTCCACAACCTTTGTTTATCTGCGTATGACAGTGTCGTTTCATACCCTAAGTGGGTATAGTCTGGGACGGGAGTGGGTACTGTCCCATTCGACTCTAGTTCTATTCGACTTTATTCAACCTAAATAAATATTTATGTTTAAAACAATTTAATAAGTTTAAATTCCATGAAACTTAATGAAATAAAACTAATTGATAATTTATATATAATTTTTCATTTAATTTCTTTACAATAAATTTATAAACAATTCATATACAATTTATTTAAATTTATATAAAAGAACCGAATGTGAGAATCGTGGGTACTGTCGCATTCGGTTCTTTTTTCTATTAGACTTCATTCAAACTAAACGAATATTTATGCTTAAAAAATTTAATAAGTTTAAATTTCTCAAATCGTAATAAAATTAAAACCAATAAAAAATTCAGATGCAGTTTTTCAATCAATTTATATACAATTTATGAATAAGAACCAGTTGCAATCATCGTAAGTATTGTCGTACTCGGTTCTTGTTATATTACACTTTATACAACATAAACAAATATTTATGTTTAAAACAAAGTTTACGTAAGAAGTTTAAATTAAAATTTAAATTACAAGTTAAGTATAAGTTTAAATTAACTTTCCTTCCTTACTGAACATAAAAATTACTTAGATACGGGAAATAAGATCATTTTAGTTTCATTATTTCAAACGTTTTCAATTTTTAAGAAAATTGAATGGTAGGTTATACTAATGATACCCTTTTGGGGTCGTGTTTTCTCGTCACTTAATGAAACTGAGGATTAAAAGAAGACATATGACTACCAAGGGTTTAATATTCCATAACACCTTTATAATATTTTTATGACATAATAGGAGTTTATTTTGGTCAAACATGTTAGAAAATAGAATAATCTTTAAAAAAGCCCATTTATTAATATAAAAGACATAAAATTTTAAACTAATATGAAAACAAAATATTTCGAAGTAGTTATTTTCTATAAAGTTGTAATATATAATTTTGGAAATAGCTGTTTCCCCATAGTTTTATACCTCATGGAGAACATTTTCAGTAGATCACGTTAAATTGATTTCTTATTTACTAGAAATGTATGTTTATTGGCAATAAGCCAAAAGTTAGGATTATTTTAAATTTAGCAGCTCTATTAGTAGGTTGTTCAAGGATTTAAAAATTGTCCGGTTGTTTTAGAAGCTTCAGTTTGGCGACCACTGTTTTATATTCTTCTCAATAAATTATATTAGCGAAACCCTGGCTAAAGGATACAAGAACTATTATTTTTATAATAATAAATTGTTAAATAACTAAGAAAATATATAATTATAATGAAGAATGATACATGAAAAAAATCATGTTTAAAATAAAACTTACAATATTTAATGTGAAATATTTATTTTTGACGATTTTGCATTACATTTTGTTCGATAAAAATAATGAAATAAAGAAAGTAATAAAATATAATTATTACATTGAGTATAGTTGCGTAAATATCCAGTTACATTTAACGCTAAATGTAAAGTTTGCTTATGCGACAATAAATCGAATCGACTATTTGTTAAGGTGGAAACTAACGTTGGCAGAGATTCTGTCAGTAGCTAATGTTATTTTCTGGCTCAATTATTATCAATGTTGACCTTCTAATGTGTGAGGATATGTCAGCTCTTGAATACAGATTGTCTTACAAAAGAAAGTATTTGTTTTTTCAATGTATGGATAATATAAATGAAGGAGAAAAATTCGAAATTTCATTCTTATATATTATTCAACAAAATAATAGGACACATAAAGTATGAAAACACTTTTACGTATTTTTCTTTTCATTCATTTAAAAGTACTTTTTTATATTTGTTTAAATGGCCTTAAAAAAAACACGTTTTTCTTAATGTTTAACTTTTCAAAATAATTTTTCATATTTTTATCTTCTAACCTTTATTTAAAAAATAAGATCAATAATAGTTTTATTTTAGACTTCTTGTTCATATGATATTTCTATTTTCATTTTAAATGTTTAAAGGAAATTCCGATTTCGTATAAATTATGCTTTTGAAATTATTTGCATTACAGTTAAGAGATGATGTTCTGCGTTTAAGCTTTAAAACTGTATAAAATATATTTTTTTCGATCTGACCCTTTTCCTAAATTGACTTAAGATCTTAAATTGGATGGATTACCGATACCTTAGTTTACAAAAAATCAGATATTAAAAAATTAATTTATTGGTAAATATTCTATGATTCTAAATTTTTATGCCATAAACTAGAGCATATGGAGCTCGTACCACATTTTTCCACATTAATTGAATTTATAACTATCTTAACAAACTTCAGTAGGTCTAATGTTGAGATGTTTAAATTCATATCCTATTTTTTGTAATAATTTGAAAGGAAAATACGCGTAATTTATTTCCGTTTTGTCAACAGAAATCACGACGAAAAAAGTTTTAGAATATAAAATGGGGAAAGTAATATACTTCCTCCATATTTATATTGTTTATAAATATCTTTTAAAACTTATCATATTTCCTGTATACTTTATTATTATTATTATACTTTTGAAAGTAGTACAAAATTTAAAGAAATATATTTATGGAGAGAAGAATTAAATAATATATATATATATATATATATATATATATATATATATATATATATATATATATATATATATATATATATATATATATATATATTTATATATATATATATTATATATATATATATATATATATATATATATGTATATATATATATGTTTCTTTAATTCTGAGAAATAAAAAAATATGAGAAATGTTTAAATGATATTTCTATATTAGATCCCATTCTTAAGTGGATAAAAATAGAGCTATTAATAAAATGTTATCCAGAGCATAACTATTAATTTTGAAGACAATGTAACATGGCATTTGAACCTTCGAAGTTTATATACGCTTGCTATAACTTTATCAGCCTGCGAAATATCAAAAATAAGTTTCTTTGAAAAAGAAGTGACCGTTTTCATTTATTCTTTCCTATAAATTAGCTTTTTAGATACGTTTAAAGCGTTATGAATTCTAATTTATGTAAAAATTACACTGTTAGAAATTTTTTGGAAAAAATGGTTAAGTAACAATTTTTAAAATTATTATTTTATTATGCTGAAGCAAAACAAGCAAATACGATGGTATTAAAACTGTTGACTGTGAGAAAAACCATTTATTAACTGTTTTACCTAATACTTTTAAACATCCAGAATTTTATTGCATTAAAATAAATCTAACTAATGAAGCCATTTAGTTTCTGGCAGCTGGGTATATATTATAGCCGAGGGACTAATCTATCAATCTCCTGACCAACAAAACGGGGATTCGAGTTCCAGCATTGACTCCAGTATATTTATTCCCCTAACTTTAACACATGAAGAGTACCCAGTGCCCTGCACTTCCCAAATCATGACCCTGGACTATGACCCAGGACTGGTTTCAAAACCGTAAAGATAAAAAATGTTTTTTACCGTGAACTTTATTGTTAATTCGATGGACAGACTGTTGCCTGTTTTTTTACAGTAATTTTAGAAGGAAAAATCTGACTGTGTATATAAAAAAAAGCTTCTTTTAAACATCGCAAGTTAAAAATACAACGGTGTTGAAAGTTTAAATCATAACTTTGTTTATTTAACAGGTTATTATTCAACAAGATAAGATGTATAAGAATGAAAAGTAACATAAAAGTGTAACAAATTTAAATAAAAATAGTATTTTTACACTCTTTAATAGTTGTTTTAATTCACGTACACTGTAAAAAAAAAAGTCCTGATCATAGTGTGGTATAAAGAACCGGTTCTCTTGGGTGCATCATTCAGAAAATCCCTTTTACAGTAAAATTCATTTTTATTGCAAATATTAAAAGAAATTTTTACAGCAATATTTATTTATTTAGACTGATTTCAAGATTTTTATGGTAATTATTACTGTTGAGTGCCGATACTCTTTACTATGATTTGGATTTTTTACTATGACTACTATGATTCTTTACTATGATTTGGACGGAATTTGATCGAAAATGAATTGTTTATATATTATTCTGTCACCTAAGTTGTACACTTAATATTTACAATACATACAAGGATAAAGTTTCTTTCCCATATTTAAATACAGTTTCGACACTATGAAAACTGGGCAACATTATAGTATAACAACAATTTCTCTAAATTTATGTTGTAATTACTACTTCATAAAGTTTTTGTGCATTGTAGTTGTTTCTTAAAGTTTCTTCTAGCTTAACTAAAATATTTTACTGTAAAATGTGTAGTCAGGAACAGCTTTGTGGAAACAGTCCTAATTAGATTGAAATAGTATCTCATTTTTATTCGGATAAAGTCTTCTTCAATTAGAGAATAAAGGCACGGTTTCCCTACGGCTTTGATAGAAACCGATTCTATCAAAGCCGTATATTGCTTGCTTCCATACTAATAGGATGATTAAATAAACCTTAATGAATTCTTGATACGTATATTTGATGAATTGTTAACTTAAATCTATTTAAGTAGATATTAGAAAGAAAATGGAATAATGAAATCAAATTGATGTAAAGAAAACTAATCTAGAAAAATGGAAACTCTTTGTAACTTAGTTTCATTTTGGAAATTTGGGTAGGATAATTTTTTCAATATCTATTTTAGTCATTGCGGATACATAAGTACTATTCTATTAATTTTCGCATTTTGTACTCCAAAAGTAAAATGGTTTAATATCCAGAGGGTATAAAATGATAATAAATCGAAAGTTTTCCTTAATCTGCTGATTATCATTATTTTCATATTTTTCATTAACAATAATTAAATTTTTTTTAAACTTTATCTAATACTTATTTAAGCAGTTTTTCTTAACTGGTAAATACCCCGATCATAACCTAATTACGAAGATCAAACAATAAACAATAAATTATTTATTGTAGAACAGAGTGACCTTTTATACTAGAAAATTTAATTTAAGCTTTTTAAATCTATAAACTTAATCTATGAAATTTTTTTTATTATTATTCGGATTCTATTAAATGTTAGAAAACAATTAGATTACTTTAAAAATGTTTCTTTTGTATTATTTCTATTTTAAATAATTGTTTTTAAATAATTGTTCGTAATTCGGTATGGTTGGAGGACAAGTGATAGGTTAAGTTAAATTTCATCAATGAAAATATTGATAAACTAATTTTTTTTCATGATTTCCCTGATGATAATGCAAAACGTGCTTGTTCTCTCGAAGAAACAATTTATTTTCTCATTTATAAAAGCGACTTCGTCTGACAAATTACCTAATACGCTAATATGGATTATTTATTATTTTTCAATAACAAAAATTTCATAAAAAATTATACTTGGAAAAATTTTAAATTATTATCTAAGTAAACTTTAAAATAACTTTCAAACAATAAAATTTCAAAAGTGAAATGGGGTGAAGAAAAAAAAAAAAGGGGGGGGGGAAAGGCTTTGTCAAAAATGTTTAGAGGTCAAAAGTTTTGTTCTCAGTAGGCAAACAGGAAATATCCCTAAGGAATATTCGAATCAAAATTTTATGAAGTTAAATAAACTGTAAGTTATGCTTTATGCAAAGTTACAGCTTTGATTTGAATTGAATCCTAAAATTAGATTACAGCAGTGAATTTTAACAAAAGACAAAAAAAAAAAAAAAAGAAAGAAAAAAAAAAAAAAAAGAAGAAGAAGAAATGGGGTTCTGGCTTCCTTATCTAAGCATGGGTGAGGGTTTTGTGTTTGCTTATTTTTGCTGAAAACCGTGGTGGAGGAAATCAAAATTGCCAAAAACATGCTTGCATTATAATAGTAATGCTCCCAATCTTTTACCTTACTCTACCCTACTAAAAAATTTGCTATGTATGACGATTTTCTGTTCGGTTTTGTTGCAGAAAACTACTGTCGTCACGTTCTTTCTGTAGCATACGGAAATTTTTAAGGATTTTATGTAATATTATAAAGAATTTTTTCTATAGTGCACTGAGTAACATCTTCCTTACACAAGTTATCTAAAATATTTGTATTTAGGTCACAGGTGAAATAATGAACACGGAGATTTGATCCCTGTTATTTTGATGATCAATGTTATAATAACCACTCGGTGGGGTCATTTCCCTAAAGAAAATGATTAGATCAAAGCCCTAAACTGTATTAAATAAAAAGAGAAAAAAAAAGGCGGATGAAAATAGCGAAGACAGAAAAAAAATAGGAAAAACATACGGATTTTTACTTATGCTTTTGGAGTTGATGAATGAATTTTATGCAATATTAGAGTTGAATTTTATGTAATATTAGAGTTGAATTTTATGTAATATTAGAGTTGAATTTTATGTAATATTAGAGTTGAATATTATGCAATATTACCAATGTTATTTAAGATTTCAAAAATTAGGAAAGATTTTAAATGGCTTGATAATTTCTACTCTAATTAAAAATATCGGAAGTCATTGAATTATTAGTTGACCTTTAAAAGAAGCTTTTGATGATTTAACTGTGAGTAAATTCTGGGAGAATATAAATATTGCTCAAAAATTTCCGAACTTTGCAATGCTTTCCTTTTCATTGCATTCTTAATGTCTTGTATGGTTGCATCTGGCTTAAGTTTTGTTAATCCTATTTTCTTAAAGCAGAGAAATGAGTTTAGTGTTGGGCTCCGAGGTGACTTTTAAGCTGAAGCTAACAACTTTCAAACCGAACATTACTGATTTAGTCAAGCATCATCAAGTAGAAACTTCTCGTTGATTTATATAAAGATTTGATTCTGCAGAAATAAATTAAATCAATTAAGAATCAGGCAAGTTTTTTTTTATCCTTTTTTTAAAATTTTTATAGAAAGGGTAGATAAGATAATCGCGGTTAGAAATCAAAATTAGAGTGTAACTGTCCGGTATACTCTATACTGATATTTTTTTAAGATTAAGCGCCACTGCCCAGTGTACATTTGCCCAGAAATCCCAACATTTATGTGTTTTATAAGGTTAAGTGCCTTTAAAAAACATAAAAAGAATTCTAAAAAAATATTCAAAACGTTCTATCACATATTATTCGCAAAGCAAATAACGACTCATACAAATTGCGGAGCATTCATCCAAAGTAAACAAATAACTGATATTGTGAAGCTGTTTGCGTGGGAAATTAATGTTCAAACGTCGTGTATTGAGAATCTCTAACCAAATGCGTTGAAAGTTATTACAATGACCAAACTTTATTGGTAATTATTAATAATAACTGGTAAATCTAATAAACTTTGATAGATTATCTACTTTATATTAACCAATTTATTAATAGTAACCGATTAGTTACATTGATCAATTGCATGTAAACAATATTATTTTATCTTTTCACTAATAAAATTTAGGGACTTCATCATATTACTTATCTTTTTAAGGAAATGACCCCACAAATATGTTATTCTAATGTCTTCCGTAAATTGACCATCTCCTTTAAGGATTCGATCACATCTCCATTTTTATCATGTCCTTGCGACAACTACATAGCTTATACAAGGCGCGAAATGGACTTTGAGATGACTGAGTCTTGTAGCTTCTCATCCTGCTCTAAGAAAAAAAAACTTATGCTCGAAACTAAAACATTATAGTAAAATACACTATGTTTCTATCTCTATGGAAACACCAAAACATCGGTAATTTTTACTGAAACACTTTCGTAATGATTTTGGTTAAATTAACAATAAAATCCAGTTTTATATTATGTGATAAAATTTAGTAAATGCCATGAAATTTGGTAGATTTATCATGATACCTTGAAGCATGGCATAATAAATTTATTTGGTCCAATTAACTATTCAGTTTTACATTTCTTACTGAATGTCTGGTAATAAGAAATATAATTTTGAAAACGAGTTTCCAATAAATCCGTTAATATGGGAGGAAAGTTACCAAATGATGGTTTAAAAACCGTATATTATTAACCAGAAGTATAACTTTTCTTATTCCAGAAATGTCATACTGCACGGTAATTTTACCAGACTTTTTTCCTCTATATGCTCATTTAATGATATTTCTCTTAAACTATTTTAAGATTATAATTTTAAGATTTCATTTTTATACAAGATATTAAAATTTAACTAGTTTGAAAAATAATTAATTTACTTTTTTATGAATGCGTATATAGTTGAAATATTTTTTTTAGTTTAGAGAAACAAACTTATTAATTCTTAAATACTAATATTTTAAGCATAAAAGCAATTCATTATCTCTAATTCGTTATTTAAGTAAGGTCTGTATGTTGAATGATGATGTATGATTAATATTAAAGAAAAAAATTAAACGGAAAATAGCAAAAATTTGTTTTTGAAAAAATAAATAAATTTTTCATTATTGAGATAAAAACTCATATTTTGTATAAAAAAAATTAGTATAATAGATCCTATTTGTTTCAATTAAACTTTTGTGACTTTCCCATAAATATGTTTCTCTTTTATATTTTCTCCTATAGATTGTTCAGTCAATTTAATTGGGCGAACTATTTCAAATCTATTTCTTTCAATTTCACTCACATTTTTGCTCATTTCCATCATAATTTCTAAATCACCAAACATAAAACAATTTTTTTTTTCATTTTTGCACTTGAATTATTTAATTGCGGATCTGAAAGGTCTGCAGTAGTTTCAAACAAAACACTCTTTAACAACTTCTGCTTTATTATATTCAATTGTGCTATTATAAAGAACAACGTTTGTATTACGCTCTTGATTGCCACAAAAGAATTCATAAAAAACCCATTCAAGCATTAATACTGGTAATTTTTCTATTGTCCATCTTTTCTTAATGCCGAACTCGTTTAAGGATATAATTTAAAGACGTTTAATAAAACTTATTAGTAAAAACCGTCTTCTTCCTTTCATTTGTTCTCTTTTTTATGAAATTCGAAATTAAAGTGCTTCTTCTTGAATTGCGCAAAGAAGCAATAGAATCACGTGCAAAATGATTTTTAATGGCGAATGAATATTCTTTATATATTCTTAGCTATATATAATCTTTAGCCTTTTTTTTTACATAGATATTACTAATGAAGAAATTGCTTTCGTATAATTTCGCATTTATTAACAAATTTCAATTCGCATGTGATTATGTTATTTTAAGCATTAATATTATAAATAATAATTTTTATATGAACAAGTTGCTAAAACAAAATAAAAAAACTCAATATACATATTAAATATAATTTAGGTTGTCAAGTTTACTATGAGAATGTTTTTTTTTAATTTCTGTTGCTATTTGTAAATGTAAAATTTATTTGAAATACAATTGTTACACATGTAAAGAATTTTCACTTAAAAGGGTTAAAGTTTTGAAAATACAATAGGAAATTTTATTCACTAAACGATATAAAATCTTTAAAATCCAAACCTTAACGAAAAATTCAACTTTAACTTATAGGCGATAAATCACTCCTCTATTTGTGGGAATACTTTTTTCACAAGTTCCTCCTTCTCAGGCATCTTACCTTATATTCAACCTTTTCTTTAACCTTATTTCGAAACATAGTTTAAGAAAAATGTTCTCAATATGTCATTTAAGTACCACATTTATGACACGCTATATATATATTAGTAAAAACCGTATATATATAATATATATATATTCTCATACATATACGTGTCATAAATAAATAGAGAAAATAGATAGTAAAAATATCGAGAAAACATGGACAAAGATGCAAAGATTTTTTTGAAGGAAATGAAAAAACAATATTCGGAAAAAATAAGGAACTGATGACCAGATTATATCTTTTCCCTATTTTATTTTATTTTATTACTAAAAAAAAAAATTAAATGCTTTTTCTCCTCCTTTGAAAAAATCTTTACATCTTTTTCTATGTTTTCTCTATATTTTTAACTTATTTTATGAATTCTATATGATTTCAGCTTATGCGCAGTTAATAGTCAGTAATAGACTTTCACGCTTTCAGCTTATGCACAGTAAATTTTTTTCGTTAATTTCTCTTGTTAATCCTCTTTGTCTTTATTTTGTTATTATATATATATCTTGTAAAAGTTCGATAAAACTAAAAACTTTCCACACGAAAAATAGTTATTTAGAATTAATTTTAGAACGATTTTTTGTGAAACAGTTTACATTGAATTGAGTAATTGTTCATTATATTTCAGTTATAGACTTTATTATATCACATCATATTGAGAAATACTTTTTTTAAAATTTCACTAGCTCTATGAAATGAGTAATGTAATAGAGCTTAAAACAGATGCCTTACCACATATTGTGATGCTTTTAATGATAAAAGGAGTTACTTTAAAGAGTGAACTTGAAAATTATCTACAATTTGCGCTTAAACTGATTCAATCTTAGTTGATATTTATGCCAAGAAAAAGAAAGCTTTATATGCGTATTTTCTTATGAAATTTTTTTCTCCTAAATTTAGTTTTGATCCTTTTTATCTGCTTCGTGTGAAATCTGCGGATTTAAATATTTTGGTTTGGTTAAATTTATTTTGTTACAACAGTAGGATATTTACAATTTTATTGCGTCAACGCTAATATTTCATGCTAGCGTTTGATAATTTATTGCACTTTTAATCAGGTTTAAATGTAATATAATTTCTCATTTGAATCGCAGTACAAGTTACAAAAACTAAACTAAACTCAGTGGCGTTAGGGGCCATAAAGGGCCAAGGCCTACTGTGCTCATCTCAGTTTTTTGACCTAGGGCTCTGGGGTGCAGGAGCAGATGTTCCGATCAGGTGGTCAGCTGAACGCGGAACCCCCAGTGTTTAGTTCCCAAGCATGCTTGGTACTCATTTATCGACCCACCGAAGGTATGAAAGGCTGAGTCACCTGCCCGGCCGGAGGATCGAACCCAGGACCTGTGGCACGGGAGAGAAACGCTAAACAAAAATATTTAAATAATCCTGGAGAAACCATTATTGCTAGTATAATAAATTCAGTACTTTACTTTTCTTTACAAATGCTTTCTTTACATGATCTTTAACAAAAAGTTTGTATTACAAAAAATTGATAACGTCTTCGGCTATTTCAAAATTTTTAATGCCTCTAAATAAAATTATTTTATGTTTTCATACTTGGTACAAAGACCATTTCGTCAAAGATACAAAATATTATCTTTATTATCTTTTGTATCTTTAAAGATACAAAATTTATTATTAGCGTAATTAATAATAAATATTATTTACAAAATATGATCTGAAAAATATATTAATTATTTTCCTATATCACGTGCGGTAAAAAGCATCGGAATGGTCAACTAATTTCTTTCTGAAAACAAAGTTTGAAATTTTGATTAAACTTTGTAATATTATTTATTTGGTATTATTAGTTATTTTATATTATTTATTAAACCTTTTTTTCTTTAACTGTTGTTAAAACTGAACTACTTTCTGCCAGGAGTGAGACCTAGAAAGTATCTTACACACGGAGAAAAAAAATTCTGGTACAATTCCGTACTGTATGATAATATTGGTAATGACATTTCTGGTAAAAAACCATAATTTTATTTAATTAAGCCGAAATCTACGATATATAACACACTCATTCAGTTTTTTCTTCGTTCATATGGTAACGATTTACTTGAAAGTCTGGTTTTTAAAATTTAAATTCTTATTACTACACATTTAGTGAAAAATACAAAACGAAAAATAAATTTAACCATTTAAATAGTTCTTATGCCATGCTTAAAGGCGTCGTGATAAAATTACTAAATTTTACCACATTTGCAAAAATTTTATCATTTGTTATACAAAACCATTTTTCATTATTAATTTTACCAAAATCACAGCCAAAGCGTTTCGGAAAAAATTCCTGAGCTTTATGGTGTTCCTTTAGAATCAAAAAGCGTAATTAATAATAAAAATCAATATAACTCAATAATATAAATTTCACCATACTATGGTAGTATTGGTCACACTTTATTTCTCATATTTTAAAAGTGTTAGCAAGCTTTTTGACTTAATTTTTTCAAGTATTATTAAAATGGAACTGCTTTCTATTAGAAGTAATGAGTATCATGGAAAAGAAAATTATGGTAAAATTACCGTACTCTATGGTAATATTAGTAAAAACATTTCTGATTAAACAAAAACCATAATTCTTGTTAATAAAAACAAAATATACGGTACATTTTGGTTTTATTAATTAAAATTAACTAGAATAAGAGTTACTTCATTTATGAAAAAATAACTTTTTCTCTTTTTACATCTCTCATTTCCATAAAACTTTTTCCAGAAAATGAAATATGATTACGTATAGGTATTTTATTCGTATTTAATAAATTTCTTTATTACATTGTTAGTAATAATAATCTTAAATATCTTATGAGAAAACACAACAAATCAATTAAAAATAATGATTACATCAATGAAGTTTAACTTAATTTCCTTAACACGTATAATTTACTCTTGAAAAGCGAAAAAATAATATTCGAACTGAATTCATTTAGTTTGTATTATTTTAACTTAAATTAAACTTTTAATGATTAAAAACTCAGTTGATTCAAAACTTTATAAAAAAAATTGTATGTTTGAACCTCACAAAAAATTGATTTAATTTCTGAAATATATTAGTGCTTTGTCACTTGTAGAAAAATTTTAAACACAATTCATTTTCCGTTGCTGATTAAAACTGAAGCTGAGTAAATATGCCACAGTTTAGAAATTCGCCTCACAAAGTAATATCCAAATTAAAAAGTACTTCTTGTAAAACTAAAGAGTTCGTAAGAAAAATGATAAAATATGTCTCACACTCAAGCTTATTATATCAAAGTTGAAATTGAAACTAATTAAATTGAAAAATAATAAACTGACTCGTCATTTTAATTAAATTTTGCCATTCCATTTAAACTTGAAAATTCATTTCAGTGAACTAACTTTTATTGAGCGTTTAAATAAAATATTTAAATAGTTCTTAACAATTAAAAGGGAAAATTTTTTTTAATTGTGAGAAAATAATCAAAAGAATATAATTTTTTTTCGAGTCACTATCTTAAAATTATGATACAGACCCTATTTTTCGATAAATCGTAAAGACGCTTCAATTTTGAATCTAGTATATACATAAAAAATTCCATATCTCCAGATACACGGTAGAAAATTGCAGTAAAATTTAAGGCACTCAATGTGTCAATGTTTTTTACTGTAAAATTCCTCTTACAGATCAAAAAAACTGATAGAATGTAATTTTTACAGTAATAATTACCATAAATTTTCTCTAATATGTAATATTATAAAATTCACTGTATAATATTTTACGGTAAAAATGGATTTTTCAGTATATAGGATTTTACGGTAAAATGGATTTTGTGGATAATGCACCCAAAATATCAATACTTTATACAGTAATTTCATCTGGAATTATATACAGTGTAGTTCATCACTGTTTAATCAATTTTTCCAATATATTCTAACTATAAAAAAATTTATTTCCGTCAATTTACTTTCGTTGAGCCTTTAAATTAAATATTTTTATAGTTCTTAACGTTAAAAAAGAAATCTACTTTTTAAATTATTGGAAAGTAATAAATAATTTTAAAAAAACTTTTCTCAGTAACTATTTTAAAATTAAATACAAAAACACTTAGACTCAGAAATTTTAATGATTTTAATAATATCCTGATATTGAATTGCTTTGAACTATTCCTTTAGAGTAATAAATATAGTTTACGGTTTCAGTTTTTGTTTTTTATAAAAACTCTATATAAGTAATCGGGAAACAGTATGGAAAAGTCGTAATATGTCAAAAACTTCTGTTACAATATCTTAAATTGAAAAGTGATATCCACTGCCTTGAGAGGTGTTTTGAAAAACTATATTTTGAGCACTTAAGAAAAAAAAACTACCAATACCTAAAATATGTCATTATTTACTCTGTGACAGACAGAGTTCAATCAAAATATTTTTTACTTCAAATACTAAAAAAAAATTGCTCTTATTTTGAAATGTGAAAAATGTTACTCTTTTTGTGGATGAAATTACATGTAAGCTTAAACTTATTCCTCATAATATAATAAATTTAAATTTTTTATATACGTTTATAAATGAAACATAAAGCAGTATTTAAAATGGTATTTGAATTTCAAGATTCAATTCACGCACAGCTATGTTGTTTCGTTTCAGTAAAAATAAAGATAGAAGTGCAAAATGAGTTTTAATTTAGTACTTTCAACAATTTCATGGACCTTACTCTTATTTCACCTACTGAACGCAGTTGCAACTGACTCGTGGTTATAAACAATATGCAATTAGTAATAAAAGATAACCTTCATAAAACTCATTCATATAATATTATTTCTTGTTGTTTTTATTGACATTTGTACAAGCCAAGCTTGAAGCCATTGGCCTTGAGGAGCAGCGCTTTTCGTTTGACAAGAGAGCGCTGCTAGGGTGAAAGTGTAACTTAGCTCAGAACCCTCGGGTAGATGGCAGCATCACTTACTCGTGATGCTACTTCAACAATTTAGACATCGATTTCAAGAAGAAGGAAGTTTTTTCTTAATAAATGTACCCATGGGAAAGCTCAGCGACCGACCACAGGACAGTCAATTTCACAGATTTTTACAAGCACTTATATCGCATGTACTTGGTGGATCTTAGAGGTGGATCTTGAAGTTCGAACTCGAGCCCCACCAGACCGAAGCTCGATGCTCTAACCTCTGGGTTACCACCGTAAAAGTAATATTAAGATTAGTTATTTAAAAAAAAGATTTTTACTATAATAGTTTCGATGCTATCTAAAATATATAAAGATGCCAGTTGATATTATGAAGTAGAATTGCTGATATCAGCCAACAGTTTTAAAAATAATCATCAATCTCAAGTATTAATAGTAGGAAGCATCAATAGGTCGACAGTATCGATACTATTTCTATGTACTTTTGTCCAATTTTTGTCATTCTTTTAGTATCATTTATGTACCATGAACATGAATATTTTATTTAAAAAATTTTGTTTCAATACAAAAGGGGAATAAATTATGTAGAGTTCTGAAGGCATTACAATTTGTTACAGAACATTTATTTATTATTCTTATTCTACTGAACATCTACTTGCTAAAAAAACAGTTAAAAAATTTCAATGAATGTAGAATTAGTTGAAAAAATTTCAATAAACAGGGAAGAATATTTTTTGCAAAATTTAAGTGTTCAAATTGACACCCGTTGAGGATAACCCCAGTTTCGCCTATTGTATATTTCAAAATGATATTAAGACTTTTTGACCCATATCATCGATAAGTGTAATTAATCTTAGTTTATGGTTTCTCTTGATTTCCAATTACGATAAAGATTTATCAAACGAATATCGTTAGATTTAATTATGATTGTGTTCTAAAATGCATTAAATATGTCCACTAACCAATAAAAAGATGAACTGCTGATTATCACGTCGAAATTTATGATCTTTATATCCAATTGCATTGCTTTATTAGAACGTACCAGTATCACAGTTGATTTGTAGAAATAGAATGATTTTGAAAGAACTGAAAAATAACTTGGATTAATAATTCACATTCTAAAGTTTGAGACTTTAGTTTTTTTATGACCTGATATTTATTAGTAAGCTATTTGATCGATCCATACGTTAACAGTTTCATAAACAAAATTTAAAAAAAATTGGAAAAATCACCGGTACTACGAAACATATGGATGTTTTTATTCATAAGTAATTGAAATCTTAAGTAATGTACTAGTTAAAAACTGGACAAATTATAGTTTTCATTATCATCTGGCTATATTATTAACAAATCTGCAGTTAAAAGGTTATGAATCTACCTGATAAACCTGATAGGTTTTGAAACTGTTTCTGGTTTTCAACAAGATATAGGTTTTTCTGTAGAAATGAGGATTTTTTACAAAGTATTATAATTAATTGTAAGTAAACACACGTTCATAAAACCGGTACCGTAATTGACCAATTATTTTATATTTAAGAAGTATAGACTAATTACGAAATATAGACCAAATATATAAGCAATAGGATATTCAGATTATTATTTGTCAAAAATGTTGGTTTTCAGTAATTAAATAATGTATTCATTCAAATTTTTAACGGCCATTTAAAGAAAAGAGAGTGTTTTAAAATGTTGGGTCAAAATAAGTAATATAATTGTTCTCCGATTCACTTATTTATTTATTCATTGATTTTCTAAGTAACTGATTCTCTTGTTTTCTGATAATGTGAATTATTAATTATCTCATTTACTTGTTCTCAAATTCATTGATTTACTAATGAGACAACAATTGTATGAAGTTTGAATCATTTATAAAGTTTTTAAATAGTTAATAAAATAACTCCTAAAATGACTCCCATTACTATTGGTGAGCAAAATAAAAAATGAACCACTCTGAGTAACTTTTAAACGCCTTTTCCCGTCCTAAGACTCAATCTTAAAGGTTCGAGGGGGTGACCTCAAATATGCTAATTAATTAGCGCAGGTGATATTTTAAATTATGAAATCAGACAAAAAATGTACTTTCCCTGAATTTTTGACTCCCAAAATATATAGGGTGGCAGCTTATTTCATCATACCTCGAGAATTTTTTAAGTGAATTGAAAACTTTTTGCACACAACAATAAAATTCGG
Source organism: Parasteatoda lunata (assembly GCA_949128135.1). NCBI lineage: Eukaryota > Metazoa > Arthropoda > Arachnida > Araneae > Theridiidae > Parasteatoda > Parasteatoda lunata. The sequence goes on from OX421980.1 coordinate 48,941,415, forward strand.
TTATACAAAGTTAATACCATTAAAAATTAAACTTTCATTAAATATTTATAATTTTTTTATTATTTATTTAATAATAGCTGAAATATTTTTGAATTGGAAGGTATGCAATATTTTACATACGTTTAAAGAATGTAATTTTAAATGGCAAAGTGCAAAATTGTAACGAAATTGGTCGAAAAATCAGCTCCTGGAAAATCGATTTTCAGAAAAGTCAAACTCTTGAAACTCTATCTCCCACAAACCATTCTCAGAATTATTGCAATCTCAAAAAATATTTATTTTTTACGTTATTACATTATCATTTAAGTGTTCTAGTTTCTAATAACGCCAATCTGAATTTAATGCTTGTTGGCCATGAATTGACCTTTTAAAATCGTTTGACTTCTCTTTTACAAAAATCAAATGGGATCATTCTAGCGGAACACTTTTTATAAATATAATTTAAGCGAACAACACCTTATAATTAACAACGTAGGTGTTCCACTAACTTTCCATAAAATTGCCTGAAGTACCTGAGTGCTTACTTTGACCCTTTTAGAGCGTTAATTGATGATAAAACGAAGTGGGTGGGTGCTGAATCGGGTCAAAGAAACTATTCTTTTTTGGTCATTTCTTTTCAAATGTCGCTATAACAACACAAAAGTTTATATTTTTTTACACAAAAATACAAACTGAAGAATTTTTTTCATTACATTTCTAAACAGAGTTTATCTAAAAAAATTTCTTTTGATATCAGGAATTGAAACAAGTTTTAAAAAATATCAACCATATCGTAGAACATTTTTGCTTTGTATTTTCACATAGGTCATAGGCATTATCTTATGACTTCTTTATTTGGTGCCATAGATTAAAACAATGTAAAACAAAAAAAGCAAAGAGTGAAACATCTTCACACTATATTTTCATATAGAGTTTTATCTGAAAACTTTCTTTTCATATCAAGAATTAAAACAAGTTTTTAAAAAAAATCAGCCATATAGTGGAACTTTTTTGCTTTGTATACAAACTTTTTTACTTTGTATGTATAAATATATAGATATATATATATACATACAAATTATCAACTAACTAATTAATCAACTTTGAACTAGAATCTTGTTATAATTAAATAAATATTCAATGGCTGTCATATTTTATAAATATAAGCATAAATCTATTATGGAATTCAATCCATTATCCCTAAATCGAAAATAAGTAACCCTTATAATGATTAGAAGCTAGCATCAAATACGCGTTCAAACGTTTTTTTTTTCTTCATATTATTATTTTTTTTATAAATTCTAAAACTGAGTATATTGTTTTGAGAAGAAACCACTTTTACTTAGCGATATGATGATACATAAACGATAGTGAAGACTTAAAGAGTAGAGTAACCATACAAAAAATAAATATTTTTGTTTTCCTTCATATTATTGAATGATATTTGCAATTTGTATTTTATGTTAACAGTTTCCGCTGTCAATATGAAAGATGTATTTTTGAAAATTTTATTTCACGTGTTAAGGCAATTATTCTATTATTTTATTTTTAAATGCCGAATAATAATAATAATAATAATAATAGTTTAAAAATAAAAATAACAATTACTGACTCAACTTTGAACTAGGATTTTGCTATAATTGACGAAATACTTAATTATAGTCAGATTTTCTGTTTATAAGCATAAATCTATTATGGAAATCTATCCATTATCCCTAAATCGAAAATAAACAACCCTTATAATGATTTAAAGCTAGCGTCAGATTCACGTTCAAATGCCCTTTTATATTATTACTTTTTCCTTAAATTCTAAAACTGAGTTTGTTGTTTTGAGAAGAAACCACTTTTACGTAGTGACATGATGATACATCAACGATAGTGAAAACTCGAGAGAAGTGTAAACATACAGAAAAGAAATACTTTTTTTTTCTTGAAGTACCAAGGGAAACCTTTTTCTTTCCTTTTATGCGATGTTAGATTTAACGAATGGACGACGGACAAAATATTTCATCTTATTTTCTTTTTTAAGTTTTCTTCTGTTGGGACGAAGCCATCATTAATTAGGAAGTAGGGCCAATATTTTGCTACTTATCATCTTTATGATTCACAGTATTTTTGTTTAGTCTCGATTGACTTAAAGTCATCTCTGCTTAGTTTCTGAAATGTTTCATAATCAAATGATGTGTCCTTGCTGTCTGCAATTTTTTTGGACGTAAAAACTACTTCTTGTTACAAGACATGAAAACTTCTTATCAGCGTAAAAGCCATTGAAGAAGATAACTTCTGCTTAGTGCAATGAGATAGTTGGAAATGGATTGCGTCGGCTCACATTAAAGACGTGTGAAGTGCAACAGATATTTACTTCTGTTTAGATATTTTAATTGAGGTTTGATGTTTACGTAAGATGCTTTAGTCTGAATAATTTATTTATCTTTCGAATGCAGCCGTGAAATAAATATTAACAAATGTTATGCCATTGCGGACATTACCTATTGTCTACCTTCTCATTTTATTTAATTCTTAAATATTTATTACTTAATCCTTTAATCATTTTTTTGGCCAAAAATGGTGATCAAACTGCTTTTACTTCAAAAGGGGAAATCATATTATAAAAAATTATATTATATTTCTGTAATTTTTAACCCATTTTGGGAATTTCAAGTTCATTAAAAGGACGCTGTAGAACGGGATAAGCAATTAATGGCAAAATATTTCACACTATTTTCTCTTTTAAGTTTTCTTCTGTTTGGATGAAGCTATCAATAATTAGGAAGTAGAGCCAATATTTTGCTACTTATTATCTTCATGATTTACAGTATTTTTGATTAGTCTCAATTGACTTAAAGTCATCTCTGCTTAGTTTCTGAAATGTTTCATATTCAAATGATGTGTCCTTGCTGTCTGCAGATTTTTTTTTTTTGGAGAATTACTTCTAGATAGAAGACATGAAAACTTCTTATCAGCGTAAAAGCCATTGAAGAAGATAACTTTCACTTAGTGCGACGGAATAATTGGTAATGAATTGTGTCAGCTCATTTTAAAGAAGCGTGAAGTGCAGTTTATATTTACTTCTGTTTAGATATTTTAATTGAGGTTTGATGTTTACGAACGATGCTTTAGTTTAAATAATTTGTTTCTTTTACGAATGTAACGTACAATAAATATTAATGATTGCTATACTATTATATATACATTACATATTGTCTACCTTTTAATTTTATTGAATTCTTAATTATTTCTTACTTAATCCTTAAATATTTTTTAGCATAAATGCTGTTTAACTTCTTTTTACTTGTTAGTGGAAAATCAAATTGTAAGAAAAAATATTATATTTCTGTAATGTTCCACACATTAATATAGAAATTTCAAATGTGTTAAAACTACGGGAGAAGCCATTACTGTCAAAATATTTCATACTGTTTTCTCTTTTAAGTTTTCTTCTGTTTGGATGAAGCTATCAATAATTAGGAAGTAGAGCCAATATTTTGCTACTTATTATCTTCATGATTTACAGTATTTTTGATTAGTCTCAATTGACTTAAAGTCATCTCTGCTTAGTTTCTGAAATGTTTCATATTCAAATGATGTGTCCTTGCTGTCTGCAGATTTTTTTTTTTTTTGGAGAATTACTTCTAGATAGAAGACATGAAAACTTCTTATCAGCGTAAAAGTCATTGAAGAAGATAACTTTCACTTAGTGCGACGGAATAATTGGTAATGAATTGTGTCAGCTCATTTTAAAGAAGCGTGAAGTGCAGTTTATATTTACTTCTGTTTAGATATTTTAATTGAGGTTTGATGTTTACGAACGATGCTTTAGTTTAAATAATTTGTTTCTCTTACGAATGTAACGTACAATAAATATTAATGATTGCTATACTATTACATATACATTACATATTGTCTACCTTTTAAATTTTATTGAATTCTTAATTATTTTTTACTTTATCCTTAAATATTTTTTAGCATAAATGCTGTTTAACTTCTTTTTACTTGTTAGTGGAAAATCAAATTGTAAGAAAAAATATTATATTTCTGTAATGTTCCACACATTAATATAGAAATTTCAAATCTGTTAAAACTACGGGAGAAACCATTACTGTCCAAATATTTCATACTGTTTTCTCTTTTAAGTTTTCTTCTGTTGGGACGAAGCCATCATTAATTAGGAAGTAGGGCCAATATTTTGCTACTTATCAACTTTACAATTCGCAGTATTTTCGTTTAGATCGATTGACTTAAAGTCATCTCTTTTTAGTTTCTGAAGTCTTTAGGTAATCAAATGATGTGTTCTTGCTTTCTGCAGTTGTTTTGGGAGTAAAAATTACTTTATTTTATTTATTTCTCAAAATTTTTTACTTAATCCTTTTTATGTTTTTAGCAATAATGACTGTTAACGTCTTTTTACGTGCAAGGAAAATCAAGTTATACAATTAATGTATTATATTTCAATATTTTATTTTGCACATTAATATAGGAATTTCAAATTCGTGAAGAGGACTCTATAGCGCGGGAGGGACCGTTAATGACATATTCAATATCATTTTCGTAAGTATTTTAAAATTAAGAAAAAAATGTGTTTTAGACGAAACAGAAACAAGTCATCAAGTTTCAAAAGTTGAATTTCTTTTATTCAAAATATTCAAATGCAGATAAATTATTGCAGGATTACTCAGAATTACACAGTGGAGAAGTAATTCTGCCATGATTCATTTGCACGTATCGCATTAGTAATTCGGTAAAAATTACTAATGGAAGTAAAACGAAATTTGACACGGAATGTTGCGTCATAAAGTTTTACCTTTCTTTAAATTTTATCGTTCGCAAAACTATTTTAAACTTCTTTTTCATTGGTTTCACTTAATTCTTCGGAAACAGCGCGAAATCTTGCTCTGTGCCTTTGGTGAGTTCGTTTCCGACACTCTTTAATTAAAATTTTATCTATCTGATTGAGAGACTCTTCGACTTCCACATCCTGTTTGAATCACAATGATTTTAGTACAAAAAATAACATTTTTATCAATTATTTGTGGTTTAAATTAAGAAATATTTTCATGTCCCCCCTCTCTGGAAATTTATTGTATTTAGAAAAATTCTACTTATAAGTGGTTTTCGTAATAAAATATTTGGAACAAAGACGCAGTTTTCAAGAAATCGGGGACAACAACACACATCTAAAATTCAAGCAATGAAAACAACTAAATTTAAATTAAATTCACAGTAAAGTTTTGAAATTAAGTAAATATTTTTATTTAGTGAGAAGAATTAACATAAATTATTTCAAGAGTTTTCTTTAAATGCCTTAATTTTTTTTTTTTTGTTTTTTTGTTTTAGCGAATAAGTTAAATATTAGATATTATTATGTTGCTTACTAAAGTTATTTATCTAACAACAAAAGGTCATTTTTTTAAATCTTATTTCAGATGTTTAAAAAAAAAACTAAGAGAATAAGTTACAGTAAGATGATTACTTGCTAATATGTTAGCCAATGGAAGCTATACATATTTTCTTAACTTAGGGAAAAATATTTAGAAAAAGAAAGTCTTTATAAGTCCAGAAGTTACGATTGTAACAGCGCTAATATTTTAAAATAAAATAAAAATATGTAAGTACTTTACACTTATACAACACCCTTTAAAATAACGTTTCAAAGATTAAAGAATATCACCTGATGTTTTGGTGAAATATTTTTGCAACAAAATGTAATTTTTTATTACATGAAATATTCCAGTCCATATTGGGTAACGACCGTAACGCTGGCAGTTTTGCCATAAATTTATTATTTACGATAATAACTCGAAATTTATTGAAAAATATTTATCATAGATTATAAAGGTATTTCGCATAAGTAGGAAAAATATTTAGTGTCAAACACGCAAATGACAGTAGATTTCAGAATTAAGCCGTAGTTATAGTTATTGTAAAGTAATAGAAGATCCTGCTAATCTTAGGGACATTTCTCTTTAACCCATCTTTTACAAAATATTTATTTCTCCATTGACAACAATGAACATAATAAAGAAACTATGCATTTTTATTTTAGAATAAAAACTGAAATATTCCGAAATTAAAAGAACGCTTATGAAATCATAAATTTTTATGAACTATCACATTTCATTTGATCTAATGTAAAAGGCCTAACTGAAAGCTATTTTGATGCAAAACGTGGAAAAAATTAAATAATTGTATTTTTAACGTAAATTACCAAGTTCTTTTTAAAACTTAAAGCTTTATAAATGAAATTTCAACATCGAAAATTTGCTCTAACTCTTATTAATATATTTTTAATTAAGAATAAAAACTAAAATATTCCGAAATGAAAGGTACTCTTATAAAAAAAAAATTTTTTATGAAGTATCGCATTTTAAATGCTTAACTGAAAGCTATTTTGATCGCAAAACGAAGAAAAAATTAATTGATTATACTTTTAACTTAAGTTATATATTTTTTTAAAAATTAAAGCAATAATTTATGATTTAAAAATGAAATTTCATTCAATTAAATAAAATTTTAAATATTGAAATTTGTTCTAACTCCTACTCTTTCGAAAAAAAGCATTCAATGTTGATCATGCAATGCACTACTAGTCATTTACCAATTTAAACTGCTTGTAATTGTTTGTTACACTGTTGGATAAAAATTATGAAGTAAATTCCTTTCTTCTCTGAATGAACATGGTTTGCATAAAAAAAATAACAATAGATTTTTCATTTGTCTTTAATATTTGCAATAAATGTTTGAATCATGTATTTATTTACATTAAATCAATCAATAACTTTTGAACAATCTCTCTTAATCAGCTTTAATCAGCTTCAATCTTTTATTGCAAGTTTAGATTTCGTTTAAAGTTTTTGCTTGACTAAATAATTGATAAATGATTTCAAAACAAATAAAGTAATTTTTTTCATTATAAAAAGATCGTCCTTGAAGAAATTTATACCTAAAATCATAAAAAAGAGATTTTTATGCAAGAATAGAACACTATTGTTTAGCTAAGTATTTTTATAACGAAAATTAGCTTGATTTTATTAAAAGATACAATAGTTTTTCCGGGAGACTATAATTTATCAAATTTCGTGAGAAAAGATGTAATTACTCTGTAAGTATAATCAGTTTATGCAAATAAGGTAGTTCAAAACTTAAACATGTTGCGACATATCAAACTGATAATAATTAAGAAATTATGAAGTGAATTTAGCAATAACAAATTTCTATCTTTCCTATCACGACGAGTCACAAACGAAAATCAAGAAATCTGTATAATAAAATTTTCATAAATTAGTTTTTTAGTGCCGCTGAAATTATTATCATTATCCAGGTTTTAAGACAAAGAACACTTTTTATAAAGAATGCTTCCAAACACCAGGTGGCTATAAGCTCTAATGATGCTTTTATTTGAGAAAACTTAAGCAGTTAAATATTTGTTGACATAAAGAAGGAATTAAGATATGTAATTATATTTCTAAGCGTGACTACTGTACATGAAGGTCACAACTACCATTATGCAAATGAAATCAAAGCTACTGCTATTATTTAAAAACGCGACTAAACTTCGTTACCAAATCTCTCATAATGATTAACTTATGTAGAGTAATATCTACCAATTATTGTCATCATTAAATAACTGAAAACTACAATTATCAGGTAATTTTCAAAGTAATGGAGTTAAGCATCAAATTAAAAAAAAAAATTTCAATTCTTATACCTCTAAGGCATATTGCTTCATTATCAATATGATAGATATTGTGGCTTGATAATCAAAATGTTATTGATAGCAACGATAATATAAGTATAACTGGAAAATTTTGTTGATTTTATGCTCTAAAACTTTTCAAACTGTCATGCTTCTTTAAAATTGTAGTATGATTTCCTGAATAGTGTTTTTTTTTTTTTTGTTGAGAAATTAGGTATAGGTATAGCTATAGCTTTAACTATAGGTATAGCTAAAAATAATTACCTTCTATTTCAGTAACATTGATAGGTGTTCTAAACTCATATTTTTTTTATCATTTATGAATATTATTGAAATTCGAACGGCTTTAAATTGGTTTTATTACAAAATAATATAATAATTCCGAGAAAAGTGTTTACTTAAGTTAAAAATAATTAATTTGAGCTGATTTCATAACGGAGGGAAAATTGGAAATTGAAATTTTTTGCAGGTCTTACTATGAATATAGTTAATATTATTTTTGTATTTAGATATTTCAGTCATGAATACATAATTACAAAATAATGTTTGACGAATATATTAATTAATTTTTTGCGTTTTTGCGTTAAAAAACCCGTAAAATTAGGTTAGGGAAATTTAAATCAAAAATAATTGCAAAGCTTACAACTATTCTGAATTTAAACTAAACAGTTATGCAATATTTCCTGCCATCTATTATTGATTTTTAACAATTAACTCTACTAATCTTTTAAATTTCAATTTTTAATCATTTTAACAACTACTAATGCACATATTTAATAGCCTATTTAACCTAATAATAAATTATTTAGAGTGAAATCTTGAATTTTTTATGCATTAGTCTAAGATGGAATATTTATTATGAGGGAGTTTTTATTAAAACAATCATAAGAATATTAATCTCAAACTCCATCAAAATGTCACAACGCGCACGTCACGCGCATATATTTTGATCTTGAAAATTGAAGTTAGGTTTGACTTTTAACTTAAAAAAGCCAATACTAGTTATTTTCCCCTTTGTGATACCGTATTTTATAGTATTATTATACTTATAATAAAATCATAATTACTTATAATAATTTCATAAAATTTATAATATTATAATAAAATATTAAAAGCAATAAACAGGTTCTAAGTTTTTAAATTTTTCGAAAATTCATCTGATTTCCTACTCTAAAAAAATATGATTGGAAATTTCCCATAGTTGTTGAAACACAAAAATATCAACCCTAAAGTTATTCAGAATTATAAGAATCCCAAAGTTATATTTGCAATAAAAAAAAAATATTTATTTACGAAGTTAATTTGACAGGAGGATAAGGAGGGGAAAAAATTTCTCTTGAATTTAAAATATTAAAATCCCATTAAAAAAATAATATCTTATAAGTGCAGAAGCTTTTTTTTTAACGTAAATTATATATCGACTTTTCAATTCTCAAATTTACACTTTTCCTTAAAAATTACTAATTATTTAAGCATGCATTCATTCCAAAATTAATCTGAAACACCACACATATAATACAAAAAGCTTTTTTAAAATTATTTATTTTTAATTTTTATTAAAGTTTTGTGACATTTGTATTACGCTTATAAAATATTAAAATCTATAAGAAAGTACTATATTTTTAAATTTTCGAAAATTTATAAGAGTTGCTTCTCTATAAAAATATGATCCATAGCTGATAAAACAAAAAAAAACATAAATAATAAATTTATTCAGGATTATAAGAAACCTGAGTATGTATTTAAAATAAATAAAGAAATATTTGCTTACAAGGTTCATTTAAATTTTAAATTATCCTTATAATAACTAATAATATTTAATTATTCACAAGTCTATATTGAAGATTAGTAAAATTCTTATGTATTCTAAAGATTAAGCAAAGAAATACAAATTGCTTTTCATTGAATTTTTTCTTTTTAAAGCTTAATCTTTTTTATCAGACGCAGTTGATAAAAGAAATAGTTGTCATTGAAAATTGATGACAATCTTCAAGGAATTATACAACCATTTAAATATTTAAACAGTCTTATGCTTCAGGCTTATTTGAGTATCGCATGGGTATTTAGTTTTCGCATTTTATTTTTGTGACATTAAAGTAAAATTTTTCAAACAACACTTTTTTCTGATGTTATGCCTTATATCTAGCATTATTAACACTAGAAAGACAGAAAATTAGTATATACCTATATTGCCCAAAAGCAGTCAAAATGACTGGATTATGAATGCGTCAATAAATTTGTTTAAAATTAATTTTTTACATTTTTTATGTTGCTTATAGTTATATAACAAGTTATTAGTAAATATTAACAATAAAAAAAATTATATGTTGTACAAAAAGTCACAAAATTCTAAGAAATTGTGTCATTATATACATCATTGTTTTTCTAATTGAAATTAAAAGCAGTCAAAATGACTTCCTTAGGCAATCTAGTGTTAATAATAGCATGAAAATAAATTACTACTACATAATACCTTATATTTTTGAATAAATGAACTGTATATGTATTTACTAGTACAAACATATTATATAAAGATGAGGATATCATATATTATGTCGTAGGGGATTATTTTTTAAAGGATTTCACTGATGATTGTAAGATTTAAATTATATAAATAGTTCTAAGAATGCATAGAATAGAGTACATAGCTCTAAATTTTATATATTGCATTTAGAATAATTGCAAAAAGTGACTCAGAACTAAATTATAATACATTTGTAAATAATATTGAATAAATGAACTCTTTATTACTAAAAACATGTTTTACAAAGATGAGGATATATATTGCATCGTTATTTAAGCTATTTTAAGAGATTTTATGTGTGGTTGGAAAACTTTTCTATTTTTTTACTCCCAGATTAAATTTTTGGAGTTTATTATTATTCGAAATTCTTATATATTTTAAAATTTAAAAAAGTGCAATATTTTTACAGAATATTATTGAAAAATCATTGTATAAGTCAGAACAGGGTCAGATGTTTTAACATTATATGGTTTTATTTAAAAGAAACTTTTTTTATATATTGAATATATTAACTATTAATTCATCATTACAAAATTTTATTGACGTGATTATATTTCACTTTAGTAATTTGACCCTCATAATAAAAAATAATAAATTTTTCTGCGACTAAATTTTACGTTTTATTTCCATTTCAGTAAAATACAATATTTTATAAAACAAATTTGAATAATTGTGCAATTTTATTGTAGCCTAATTTCTGACTACTTAATTTTCTGTTATTTTTACTAAAATATCATTTTTTATTAATTGTAATTCTAAAAGATTTGAGATTTAATTTACAATTTTTACACAAACAAACTTATTTGCTAAATATTATTTATCGTTTAACTATATTTCCTGACATGAATAATTTTGCCGAAATTAAACAAGCATTAATTTGATTCTTGGCTTAATAATTCTCTTATGAGCTTGAATTTGCCTTTGGCTTTTATATTCAATCAACTTCAGCAATAAATGCATTTAATAGTTTAGTCTTAGTGTTTTAATCTTTTATTATCAAAAGTAATTGTATTTCTTTAAAATTGAAAAACAGTACTAAATTTTTGCCAGAGGAGTCTTTCACCAAATGGACCAGTAGTTTACCCACTTTTAATTTTGAAAATATTCGGAACACGAATGTCTACACCCGTTGTCTAACATATATTTAAGAAGTCAAAAAATTTGAGTAACACAATTTATTTTTCCTTAAATGCATGTGAAACATATTTAGAATAAATATTAAAAAAAGATATAAGTATTTCTATTTTATATACACTGTTAAGAATTTCTTGGAAGAATGGTTAAATCATTGTTATTATTATCATACTGTGTTTATTTCATTGTTATGTTACCATATTCAAATAAAACAGTCAAATAATGTTAAATTAGATAGTATTCAAACGGATAACTATAGGAAAACCCGTTTAGTAACTGCTTTCAACTAATACGGCTAAACAATCAGAACTTTATCACAACAACCTAATGAATGAACTTACCCACCTAATGAAGTCACTTGCAGACGAATACATATTATAGACGAGAGGGCAGATCTGTCAATCTCTTGACCAGCAGAACGGGAGTTCGATTTCCAGTGTTGACACAACAATATTTCCTTCATTCTCTTCAGCACATGAACAATACTTCCCAATTTGTGACCCTGGAGTATTATATTAGATTACAACGCACAGATGGCAGCACCATCAATGCGTGATCTTAACAGGCAAAGTACATCACCATAAATCTGCTAAACTATCTCCAGTGTCCAGTTAAATGTCTTTTTAAGCGGTTTTGAGACCAAGCTATTTGTAGATAGTTTTTTATTCATGGTTTTTTAACCCTACTACTACAAACAGTTTCGAAACTGTAAGTATGAAAAATGTTCTTTATCGTACAATTTTTATTCTGGTTAACAAAACCAAAAAATACGGTATTTAAACCATTTGGTAATTGTTTCGCTCATATTGTAACAGTTAACCGGAATTTCTGGTTTTTAAAATTGTAACTCTTGTTATCACACATTTAGTATTTTACATTTTGTAAAATACAAAACAGAGAAGTAAATTTAACCAATTAAATGGTTTTAATGCTATGCTCTGAGGTATCATAATAAAATTGCCAAATTTTACCACATTTAGCAAATTTTATCGCACATTATAAAACCACATTTTGCTGTTATTTTTTCTAAAATCATTACCAAAGTGCTTCGGATAAAATTACCGAGCATTTTGGTGTTTCGAGTCAGAGACGCTGTAAATTATTTGACCATATTCTAACAGTTTTGACCATACTTATACCCTCAGTGTGGAAAGTAAAGAAAGAGTTAATGGAGAGAAGAAGAAAAAAAAAAACAGTGAAGTGAAAATAAATAAAAATTTGTTAATTGATACCTATATAAGTAATAAAAAAAATGTTCTAGAAATAATCTCGTTTAATATCACAATAGAGGGAGTGTCCAAAATTACAAAAAAGCTACAAATATATATGTAGGTAGCTTCTTTTATTTTAACTCAGTATGAGTCTTCTAAGTACTGACATACGTTTTAAATGTTCAAATCTTTTTGAATAGTTTTTCTTTCTCATTTTTATATTTGAAATAATAAAACTGACTTTAGAGTAGATGTTTCACTTATCGGAATATCCGTTTTGTAACGTAAGTCATTGACCAAAAAGAAAGGCATGCATAATACTGAAACAAACTAAATACTGAAACAAATTGCTTGAAATTTGAAAACAGCAGTATTCTTTTTTTAACTTACAATGATTTACAGTTTAAAAAAGTGCGGGCAATAGCAACTTTTATGCTGAATAAGTTACGCTAAAGGCAATACGTGCGATCTGGAAGACTGCTGCCACCCGATTTCGTACCGTTGATGTGGGTTGTTTTATTTTACTTTTGAACCTTGTTGATGTAGACTGACTCTTTTTATTTTCTTTACTTCAACCTCTCTCTTAATAGACCTCTTGAGGCAATCTGTCACATCTTTCAGCATGATTATTTTTTTTGTCATCAAAGCTCGATAAAAAGTGAATAAGTTTTTTGCATAAAAAATTTAATAAATCTTTTTTGTGTCATGTAATTTGTTGGGTTCTGTTGATGTATAATATCGTTGTTCATTTCTCAACAAAAATATACATACCAATTAGAACAATATTTTGAATAGGCCAATTGTGGATTTTACGAGGCTTGTTATGAGTTATTATGATAATGGATTTGTTATAAATAAATAATTCAAAGATTAATAGTGAGTTTTTTTTTCTTTTTTTAAGGAAGGCTTATGTAGAGAAGGGTTTTATGTGTGTAAATACTTAAACGAAACAGAAACTACACAATAATTCAGACATTTAAAGAAAATTTGCATAAAAATTTATGAAAACCGAAGAGAATAAATACAGTATGACTGTTTTGAATAACTTTCGATCTAATAATCGGATCATGTTCTTAGATTCTATCTAAATGGCTCGATTTTAGATTTCGAATGAGCTAAGTATTTTATGCAAACGACATTTTAAGTTACGCAATAAGACAGAAAAACTTACTTTCTCTTAATAAACATAATTTTTTTTTCTGTTGATCTGGAATTCTGATCCCAAAAATATAGGGAGTAAGTTGTATTTTTTTTAAAGGTAAAAAGTGTGAAAAGCTGTATTTTTAAAATTAGATTTGCTATTCGAATGAATTCATTCAAATTTTGTACTCTGCCATGCAAAATTACATACTTTAAATGAATTTAAAGGACGTAAAAAAATATATAGCTCACAATTCAATTTTTTATAAAATTTACTAAAATTTGCTTTTGCATGGAATTATCTATGGACAAACGAATTTTATAATTGTGCGCTAACATATTTCAGTTCACGAAATACGGCGAAATACGCAAAAAGCAAAATTAACTTTAGGGGTCGGAACTTCGGAACAATCTCCTGGAAGAACTTTTGGGAACACGTTTCCCATATTTGGGCTAACCGTACATTTTGGGAGTCAAAAATCCGAATCAGTCAAAAAAACATGTGTTTATTCAGAGAAAGCACGTTTTTGTATCTGGTTTTGTAACTTAAAATTGAAGATCCCATCATTAGATCAAAAGTTATTCAGGATAATTCATTTCCTTTTTGGGGAGGCGGGACTGTACATATTGTAGCTTTGACTAGCATTACTGTTTGGATTTTGTAATAACTAGTATAGTTATGCACATTTATGGCAAATATCATTTGCAATAATATTTCTTCTTGCTTAAAGAATACTTTTATACTTTTTAACTTTTCATTTTTTGAGTGGATTCTTTGTTGATTTATACAATATTCCTTATTATTCCTAGCAAACACAATCAGAAAAGCATAAATTTTTTCTTTAATAAATAATTAAAACCGTTATTGAAAACCTAACTCTGGAATTACGATTTATATTGTTATGCCTCTCTTTCAAAATTCGTGTTTTTAATTATTTGAAATACGCTCTAAAACTGTGGTTCCTAACTTTTTTCGGTTATTGAACTTTATATGATCGAAATTCTTCTGGCGGAACATCGGTATTATAAGAAAGATTCATTAGCAGTAAATATACTAACAAAAGAGACTTGGAAATATTTAATATTAAGAATTTAGTTGGGGTGGCTCAAGGGATAGAGCGTTCGCCTCCCTATGAAGTGACCCACATTCCAATCAAAAACATCCACAAATAAATTCACAATTAAAACCACAAATTAATAATGCTACAAAAAAGTCAAAATTTTGAAGAACATTTTTTATAGCTATTTAAGTGTAAAAAATCTTGACAACTTATTCTTTTAACTAGTCTTTTTTTTATCTAATAGTATATAGATCAAATAACAATGCAACAATAAGAAATTAGAATCAAATAACCAGATCAAACAACAATGAAAATGTCACGTTCTACAGTATAAAAACAATTACTATAAAGTGCAAAACCATTTGAAATACTTAAATATGAATAAAGTGAATAAATTTTCCCTCTAAATTTATTCACTTGTAAAGAAAACTAAAAAGAACACAAGAGAAGGATAGAATGTTGTTAATTGAGTTATACTATAGAATTGTCAGAGGGAGAAAGAGAAGGTTAACGGTCGTTGATTTAGTTAAGACTTCGTCAATGTAATTGCTCGCGTCAAATGTACCATGAACTCTTTTCTGAGTGAAAAATGGCACCGTGTATTAGACTTCTAGAAATCTGTTAAAGCCGTATTTGTCACTGCTGGTTGACATCAAGTTTCAGATTAGATTGGGTGCCACAGTGTTTATGATTAAAGTTTGACACTGATTTTGTGAATGGAATTAATGATGAAGAATTGTTTACTATATTCTATCAATACTACTGTATTGTAACTTAACCTTCGGCGAATATTTTCTATTTTATTTAACAGTAATATGCACTAAAAAATTAAAATCTTTGAAAATTTAATAAAAAGTACTGACGTCCAATGCGCCATTACTTTTTACTACAAATTTAATGTTCATCGTAAAAAATTTCCATGGGAAAAAAAGAGAATGAATGATAAATTAGTCAATGCTAGAAATAAAACTCGAAAAAACTCACCAACAAGCCAGTTCTCTAACCCCTGTACCAACCCGTCATACACTGTTAATAGTTTTGAAATCACATGAAATAGGTATACCATATACATAGCGTTACACCATAAAGGAGGAAGAGGAAGCTACTATGACCATCCATTTTAATTAATATAGATTTTTTTCCCATATACTTTACTGAAAAATTAGAACAGTTTTAATGAGTGTGCATTTTATAGTCCATATTTAGTTAATGACAGGTAAAGATATTTGAAGAGCATTTTGAAACGTCCCTAGTGTAACTAACGAAAAAAGTTTTAAAGTATTTCAATATTTTTTTTATCGAAATGTCATATTCAATGTCTCGTAATTAAGATATCATTAACTTAAATACTTCTTTTTTGTCGTATTAGTAACTGTTTGACCCCAATTTATTAAATTTGCGTATCATTGGTTTAACTTGTCCAGTTTTAGATTAAGTTGATCTCATTTTAAATTTATATTTCAATCGTTTCTGATATTTTCTGTCACGTTTGAATTAGATTTCAACTACATAATTGTCAATGCATAGAAAAAGGGAGAAATTAGATTATAGAGAGCAAATAATTTCAACGCATAATGACGCACGTAACTTCCAGCTACGAGCAAGCTTATATTACGTGAGTCCCTTCTTTACATTATAGCAACTATCGCACTTTGGCTAAAATGCAATGCCATTTCTTTAATAGGTTTCTAATAAGGACTATTGTTTCATATTTGTTGCCCTTCAACGAACCTGAAATGGATGAATGTAAATATTAAATCGAATATCAAAGCTAGGGCTGAATACTAACAAAAATAGTCAAAATTAATCACAAAACATGCCTCATAGATACATAAATAACATCTAAGAAATTAAATATGATAATAATAATGCAATGACAAAAAAACTACAGTTAGTAGCCAGAAATGGATGATCATCTATTCCATATTAGTTTCCCAATTCCATATTTGCTTTGAATTCGTTATACTTTAATAATAAAAGACAATTAGGGAAGAACAGTTTATTTCCATAAAAGCTAATTCAGAGAAAAAAAATATTTTTTGGGAGGAGAGGAAGGTTTTTTTTTACAGTTAGAGCCCATATTCACTATGTAATAACTCTCGGGGAGAACAAATTTATCACTTTATTGATTTGCCAAAACTTATAGTAATCCTCAAAATGCAACAGATGAAGATTTAATCTTAATTTTTAAGAAAAAAAGGACACGAGTCTTTTTTTCTTCCTTGGTCTTCTATTGTCAAGTTTTTATAGTATATACATATTTGCTGATAGCTAAGTAAATAGGATCCACGCCTGTTTTCGCTTGTTGCTAATATGTGATTGAACTTTATATTTTGCTTATATATGACTGAATTTACTAGGGTTGAACTAGTAATACAAATTTTGTTTTTGAATAAGCAACCTCAGAATAGATTCTCCTTATGAATGAGATTCTCTCTAAAAAAAATTTCATGACACGATTTTTAGTTGTCAAATGAAAATATATATTTCTCAGCGTACTTGATTACATCACATAAAAGACATATTACAAGGTGTTTTAATTATGAAAATAGAAATTAAAAATTTAATAAAATTATGTAAATCTAAAGTAAAAAACTAGAATTTTAGTACTATATTAAGCAGATAATAATAAAGTAAAATGAAAGCACGCATGAATGGTTTTGTGTTTGTCTCAGTTACTGATATAAAAATAAATAAATTAGAAATAAATCAAATTGAGTTCAATAAGGAATGTTTATAATAGATAAATGAAGAATAGATTATAATGAAACAAACTACCATAACCATTTTATCATTATTGAGGAAAAGGATTTAATAATAATAGTCTAAAAAGTCAATTAAATGGGTTTTTCTTAATCTGGTTTCCTCATAGTTAAATTTTGAGAAAGTATCCTGTACAGAAAAAATATATGTTTTAAAATTTCATTATTTTTCCTTATTTCAAATAATATTTATTTTCTGTAATTATTAAATAACAGCTTTTGAATACGTAAATACAGATTTTAAATGCGTGGTTCTGAGATAAAGGAAGTTCTAAAAATAACCTGTAATGCTAACACGGTTAAAAACGTTTCACCAAATAATTGGAGCCAATTTTACTGCAACCAATATAATAAGAAATATGGTGCGAAGTTGAATTCATTTAGTTAACCGTTAAGCCGTGTTTTCAAATGTATATATCCTATTTTCTTTTACACATAATCCTATTTTTTAACGTTGTAAAATATTTTTAAGTGTTAAATTTTACGAATTCATCCATCTTAAATAAATTAAATAGATTGATTAAAATATTTTTTTATTAAATTACCCAAAAGAAAAGTTTCATCTGCAAATAAATAGAAATGTTACCTTTGAAATGCATTACAATATATTATAACCCAAAGATTCAGCAAAATTATATTTAATTGATTAACATGAGATTTTTAAACTGTCTGTTAAACCTGTAAATCAGGTTTAAATTCAGGTTAATTTACATATATTTCCATATACTTAAAGTGTTAATTGCTGTAATACAAAATGTTCTGGTTCAAATACATCTGGTGTTGATTCTTGGCTTTTCCTTTGTCTCATTGTATCCCAAAATAATTTCCGCTATTTTTGGAGATTCGCAAGATTTGATTCCAGCATTTATATCTGAAATTTTACTTAAAAAGGTAGAAGAGGAAAGAAGAATCTGAACAATGAATTGAATCACTTGGTTAAAATCACTGATCCGATTGATTCTATCAGTTATGATCATAGATGGATCCTCGATATCGCAACTAACGGCATTAATGTGGCAGTTTGAGGAAAGGCGTTTGTGGAGGAGAAAACTACGAAAACCTCCCCGGGTTATTTCATTGTTAGGTGAGAACTCTACCACCTAAGCCTACGCGACTAGCTAAGCTGTTATAGAAGCTAGGGATGTTCAACTAATTGGTCTTAGGAAAATAATATACTTCCATTTGCACTAAGGTAATTGGGTTTTTTTTTCGGCCCACGAAAATGGAAAAGTAGCAAAATGTATATGAATCAAAGGTTTCGAATGATGTATATGTTTCATATTTTTAGACCTATGTTATAAGAAATGTGCCCTTATTCATACAAAATTAGACTGAAATATTACTTAATTAAAAATTTCATTCCCTTCAAAAATATACGACATGGACAAAACATAGTCGTCATGTTTTAAGCGTTCAAAAACAGATGCCCATTTTAAAGACTTGCCAGACATGAATGAGAAGAAACAAAAAGGATTTGATATATAAAGCGAAAAATTCAAACAAAAAATATAAAACTAAAGGCAAGTAACAAAAGTGGAAAAACAATAGTAGCCGAGCGAGAAAAAGATAAAAACAGATCAAGAAAAAGAGGGGCAAGAGGGGCAAGAGGGGCAAATCAGGGTAAAATGCATTTCCACCCGTTATAAAGAGTTCGTGCGGAATTAATGTCATTAACAAGGGAATCAGCATTGCTATGAATAAAACATGATTCAATGCCATCAAGATGAGCTAACGTGACTGGGGTGGAAAAAATTTCGGTATTGTCAAAGTTGAATTTATTCCCATGCCACGATTCCAACAATTGTCAGCAATTAATGATTTTTCGAATTCATGATAATGGATATAGTGTTTTCCGTAAGAAATTCCCGCTATCAAGAGTTTGAAAAATCCTTAATCGCTGCACATTGTTGGAATCTTGGGTTTAAATCCAAACTCGACAATGCCAAAATTATTTCTTCCCCAGTCACATCAGATTATATTGATACCCTTAAGGCTTATTTTATACGTATGGATGCTGATTTCCTTGTTAAAGACATTGGTTTTGAACCAATAACACGCAGAAATGCATTTTAACCTGATTTGTTCATCTCAGCCACTGTGCTTTTTTTTTTTTTTTCATCTTTTTGTCTCTCAGCTACTATGGTTTTTCTAGTTTTGCTCCTCACTTTTAGTTTTCTATTTTTCGTCGGCAATTTTGGGTTTTATAATCACTTTCTTTTCCTCCTCGTCTGGTAAGTCTTGAAAATATGCGCCTATTTTTGTGCGCTTGAAACATCTCGACTACTGTTTCCATTTTACATATTTTTGAAGCGAAGGAAGTTTTTAATCAAGTAATATCTTAGCACATCAGTTTCTTCGGTAAACTAATTTAATTTAAGACAAAAATATGTTGGCATTAAATAGGCGAGCCGATTTGCGAAGCCATTCGAAAGAAACCACAAAAACAATTCAGGGTTTGATGAACACAACGAGCAGGGTCTAATTTCAATTGTTGTAATTCTCAAGCTGATCTTAAATTTTACGCCACGATCATTCGTGTCAAAATGTAAAAAATAAATTATTTTAAAGTAATTTTTTATTATAGATTAACCATTTTAATATTATTTTTATCAATTTCCTTTATCAAAACACTCGCTGATTCAAATCAATAAATGATTCGAATTAGTAGTGATTCTAATCAGTAAATGATTTGAATCAAATCACCAAAGTGAATATTTAATTGATTCGGATCACTTGGGTGATTCGTTTTGCTCGGCTCTAATCATACCTTCCATATTGGTATAACATATCTTGTGAAAAAGATATTTATACAGTGAATAAGAAAAGAAAAAAGTTGACAAATATGTTCTAATTATGGTTTTCGCTAGCAGGAACGTTTTGGCTATCAGTATGGGACATATTTGGCAACATTTGTAGCAATTAAGTTCACTTTTTCTATTATTGGTCATTTTACTTTCAGTTGTGTTTAATTAAAATTAAGCGCAATATTAATAATTTTTAATCAAGTATTTTATTAATAATAATGCTTGTTATCATTTGATATTAATGAGTTCATGTATACATGTGATTAAAAATTAATTTTATTATCAGAATGCTTGCTTTTGTTTTGAATACTTTTATTTTCTGCAAACATAAGAACTTTTGGTGATGGCGACAATAGTGCCCTGTCATTTTGGTGTTGGCTCCAACTTTCAAAATCGCGCCAAGTTCAAACCTTCAACTCAGCTAAGATTCTACCAATATATGATTAGAACTATATATAATAATGAAACATAAATAATTAACATTTCTGTAAAATGTAATTAAATATTTAAGTTTGTATAAAATTTTAATTTAAAATAAATCCATCCTAATGGTTGCTAATGTTGAGCACTTCATACAAAAATATAAGAAAGAAAGCATAATTATTTTTACAATAAATACTAATTTATCTTTAATCTGATCTGTGTTCTGAACCAACATAAAAAAATAAATATTACTAACATATGCATAAGAACAAAGCATTTACGTTATTTTATAACTTTTTGTGTTGACAAAGCTATTTAAAATACTGATTTAAGAAAACTGAGATTTTATTTTTATAATTCATGACACAATATGGCTAGAATTGTTAAAAGTCACAATTTTATTGACATCAGAAGAACTATTGTACATTTAACTATAATCATTCTGAAAATTTTGATTACAACGTTATGTTTTTCAGACATTTTTAAAGCAACACACTTTAAAATCTGTAACTTCGGGAAGTAAATAAAAGCGGATTAACCAAGACTTATAACAAGCTAAACAACCATTCCAAACATGTGAGCTCAATCAAGAAGTTCGTTTACAAAACATCGTGCATACAAAACAGAAATAATCTGTGACAGAAGCAATAATTAAAAGCCTACACTTTGCAAAGTATTAAGATATGATTTAACTTTGGCACATTGATGCGTCGTTCGTTGAAACATGTCTGTCGTCTGCCATTAACTCGAACTCGGTTACCGTTGCTTCTGGTTGAACCAGGTTGTGATGAAATCATTTCAAACTTACTTCGAATCATTTTTGAGTGAACGAAAATTTTCATGAAATCGGTACGCGACTCTTTGCTTTCACTAGTTTTTCGGAGGAACGTTTATCAACTTATGTTAACAGTGACAAAATAAATGCTTTTATACAATATATATATGTACTATAATATAATAATACTTACTAAAGTTTTCCCAGAATTAAGTTCTTATTATTAATTAATTATCAATGACTATCCAAAATATTACAAAAACTAAGGATTATTAATGAATTTTTGATTTTTTTAAAAAATTTTCTAACTTTTCATATCATTTTCTAAAATTTCCTTACTAAGTATTTCGTATTGTCAAAGAGAAGTGTCTAGTCTGTTAATAAAGATAATCATTTCTAAAAATTATTCATTAGATGATACTCCGACATTTCAATATTGCTTTCATGATTCAGTATGTGGAAATAATAGTAGAAAAAAATTCTTGAGATGAAATATAACATTTAAAGATTTTTATAGTTTCAAAAAAAGAATATTTTTTTATGTTTTCCGGTCTGTTACAAACTTAATGAAATTAATTAATAAATAAAACTTTATTAACTGTTTAAATATACAAAATAAATTTGTGAATCATTTTTGTGCTATGATTATTTATGCCTTAAAAGTTTACGCGTGGTAGTACAAAAAATAATTTTTCTAAAATTGTCCGGTCTGTTACCTGTTTATGTTATCTTCTAATGTTATCTTTATGTTATCTTCCAGTTTAATAATTACTTAAAACATCTTCTCAAGTCTAAATTTTAACTTAATCTTGATCTTGACAATTAAAACATGTGAACAGCATGCATAAAAATCATTGTTAATCACCAAACACAAAAAACAATAAATTTAAATTTTATATTTAAAATTATTTATGTTTTAAAAATACCTCAAAATTTAAAATCACCCATGTATATCCATTCATATTTCAATAACTTTATGCCTAAATTTAGTTGATCATGAACACTTTATTTTTAAAAATAGCATTACAGTTTGTTATTTTCAACAAAATCGTTGTTTTAAAAATTTTTAGTTATTTAGTCGCTTGAAAACTATTTGGAAACTTATCCGCAAGATCTTATAATTCTTTTTTTTTTTTTTTAAATAATTTACAAATTTCTTTTGACTAAAATTAAATTATTTATTAACTATTCTTTTTATTTAGCTTATCATGTAATTCATATGTTTTAATAGGAAGAAAAAATTTATTAAATAGAAAATATTTGTATTAAATTAATAGATTTAGAATTATAACATTATTAATCATGTTTATTTTATATCACAAGTCTTTAGTTTATTTAAAATTAAAGATGATTCAGTTCAAAGGAACTTTGTAAGCTTATTACTCTTCAACTACTATTTACATTGCAAACCTATTACTCTTATTAATAATTAATTAGAACTTTTTAAAAATCTTCAAATTAATTTAAATTTAACGTATATCATGCATCGGTTATGATAAAGGAAGAGACATCAATGAAGGAACAATCACGCGTAAGGTAATATAGAATTGATAATTCAAATAACTATTGGTAATACAGGAAGTTTATATGATTAAAAATTAATGTTTTGCTGTAAATGTGCAAAATTTCGAACTCAAAGTTACTGTTAACGCTTTTTCTATATTACAGTTCAAATATTTATCTAATTAAGTACAGTAAATAAGTATCATGAAATGAATTTTCTATTCGTATTATAAGTAAACAAATTTTAACACATACATTCTCTAAGAACTTCGATGCCTTGCAATGATTTAAATATGAAATTAAAGCAATAATTTTTATATTTATAAAAACCATTCTTTATAACAATGAAGAAATTTATTAATGAATTTAAAAAGAATGAATTAAATGATGAATAATGAATTAAAATAATTAATACTAAAATGGAATCATATATTTTTATTTATTAGTACTTATTATAATTAGTAGTAGTACTTATTATAACTTATCTAATAACCAAAAATGATGCTTAAATTTTATGCTTTTTAAATTTTTGTTCATAAGAATATACAAAGGTAACTGGAGTACTATATAAATAATTAAAACCTCGATTCTTTTGTTTTTAGCTTCACATTACCTACACATAAATGAAGACCACTGGTTTATGTCCAAAAAAATTGTAATATATATATATATATATATATATATATATATATATATATATATATATATATATATATATATATATATATATATATATATATATATATATATATATATATATAATATATATATATATATATATATATATAATATATATATATATATATAATATATATATATATATATATATATATATAATATATATATATATATATATATCATAAGAAATCATATTATTAGTCGGTAAACTGAAGTATTTTTCTATTACTTTCATTTTTAAACCAATTAAACAATATGTGATGAATATTCACAGAAAATATGGCTTTTCAATTAATGAGTTACCCTTAGATTTAGCTTAAATCAAACGATGATGAAATCTGAGTTCTGACAGTGTTCTAAGGTTGTATAAGCAATGGTGGTTAATCAAATTCAGAGAACATTTCTCCTACTGATTATTGAAATCAGTCACTATGCCTAAGAATTAATTGCTTAAACAATTCATAAATGTCGTGTTTCAATATTTATGTATTTTTCATTAAACCATGAAGCTTAATAAAGCAAAAATGTAATGAGCCTATGTAAATTAATTTTTATAATAGTACTGATTTATGAGTAAGTACAGAAAAACTCGTGAAATGAATTATAAACAACCAAAATTATTTTAAATACTTGAGTAAGAAACAAATTTAAATGCTTTTAACACTTTTCAATATTTATTAAATTTAAAATTTAATTTTTAGCGATTCTCAATTGGCGTAATAGTATCTCAGAAACGTGAATACAATCGTAAGTTGAAAATTATAATAATAATAGTTATACTTAAATTTAATCATATGTAGGAGAATAAAATTTATTTCAAGTATAAACAGTTATGTAGGAATATTTTTTAGTTAATTAGCCTAAGTTATGAGCATTTTACTTAATAACAATCTTAAAGAAAGTAACGAAGTATATAACGTACTCTTAAGTGCTTTTTAAAAGCAATGCTGGGTCAAACAATAAAAAACAATCGTTTTTCACATACTTTACATTTCCATTTAAAAATTCAAAAATGTAGACTATAATTTTCTGTAAACAGTCTACTTTAAAACATAATGTTTTCATTAGTCTGAAGCTAAAACTGAAATGTTTTCAAGTTTGTAGCATGAAACTCCAGATGAGTTTATACCATCAATGTCTAGACTCAGCCATATGTGAATTACAAAGCGTTTCTTACTTTCATCTTTGAA
Organism: Parasteatoda lunata; assembly: GCA_949128135.1. Taxonomy (NCBI): domain Eukaryota; kingdom Metazoa; phylum Arthropoda; class Arachnida; order Araneae; family Theridiidae; genus Parasteatoda; species Parasteatoda lunata. The sequence continues at coordinate 48,966,292 of OX421980.1, forward strand.
AGCTTCAAAAGTACTTTGGTCTATTCAGAAATATTTAGTTAATTTATTTTGATTTTTAATAATATCAAATTAGTTCATATGTAATAAAAATAAATGCTGCCGACAAACTAGTTTGTCCTGTTTTTATTTAGAAATCTAGTATATTTAAAATGTATGAAAAGTATTTTGACAACTAAATAGTAAGCTCCATATAAGTACCTTCTTAAAACTAACTTTTCCTTTGAAGTTAGATAAATATTATTGCAGGTTTTTAAACTTACAAAAAATAGTTAAAATATTCGAATAAATTAAAATTTTTACATTGCAAAATGTAGTGCAGTATATTTGCTGAAGTTTCACTGGAAAACATAATTTTCTTGTCTGCATTTTTCTTATGTAGAATAAGAAAAAAAAGTACTATTTTAAACGGAAAAATTTAGCTGTTTGAGGATTTAACATTATTGAGCAATTTCTAACGTCACTTTATAAAGTTAAATAATGAGCTCATAAATGAATAACATTCTTCAATAAACGTTTTCAACGCTGCACCTCCAACAATTACACAATAAATTTATAAGCTCTGCTCACTAATATTAATAATTTAACTGCGCATCTTGCAATTTTTCCTGGTTATGTAAAATTTAAAAAAATAAAAATAATAATAATAAAACTCCCCCTACTTTCTTTTAAAGTGTATCCGGATAATTTGCAAGTTTTACCGTGAATAATACATTGTTTTCATGCTGACTATGCAAAAGCCCGCTAAGTTTTCATCTTTGAAACTTTTTTTTTCCTAGTTATTAATCTCTGTTCTATATTTTAAGCTAGAGTAGTGTTCTAGTTTATGCTCTAAAAGAACAGACACTAACAAAATAGCTTGTAAATAAATTCGTTTTTTGTTAAAAGAATACAGCACTAAAAGATATTACGTCAAAAACATTTTTTAAATGATATTACGTGGAAAATATAGTTTTACCATTTGCATGGTAGTAAACTTAATTCGCATACACATTATGAGCTTCACGACCAGATTATCAAATAAACGCAAAAACATAACTATATTATATACTATATTTTACACCAATACACATCCTTGGACAATAGATCTTTCGCCTGTAATATATTTACAGAAATATTAAAATTTAACTACATTTAATACTGTGTTGTAAACGTGCTGCTATATCTTGGTGCAAACATTTCTGTGGGAGATACATTCTTATTCTGTTAAAAAAAAAATCTGAAAAATGTACATTGCACCATCAGATTCTTTAGTAGCTCTTTGTCTGTCTCAGTACTAGAGTAACATAATAGATAACACGGGCAAATTTCTGTACTAGTCTTTGGATGCGTGCTTGTATAATTAGTTTGGTGGTAGATAAAAGTTTTTGGTCTACTTTGTCAAAGTTGTCTAAGTTATTATTCTTGCCTAATCTATTACTCTACTAAGTTATTGTCTCGTTGTCTAAGTTATTACTTGCCACCTTGTATTAATTAGATAGCAAACTAAAATATCAAGAGACTAAAATTAAATTAAACTAAATCATAAGACATGATTATATTTTGCTATGTTCAATAGTGTTTCGCTTTTAACTTATTAACTTCTTACAGTCGCAATTGATAGAGAACTCGACGGCATTACTCTATTCTGCACCATTGTACAGACGATGAAAAAGAATCCCAATGATTTTTATACAGTTTTGTATCAGCTTAAATTTTATTTAAGAGGTTGCATTTTCAACCAAGACAAAATATTAAAAATAAACACCGCAAACAATAATGATTTCATAAATAAAACTATTAACTTGAAAAAAAAAGGTACTTGGAATTGTTTTTTTAATTTTTGTGTAATTTAAGGAATTTTAAGTTTAAAATATAAAATTTATCTCAAATCCTTAGACACAGCGTTTCGAAATTTAATTTTTTTCAGAGAAACATTAACCAGTTAAGTATTATAGAAAAAAAACCTTTATGCAGCGTTTGTAAGTTGTAAGATTAGTTCATTTTTAAGGAAGCTAAAATACATTAAATGTATATCTTGAAATATATATGAAGATCCCTAGGGAAGAACTGTTTTCTGTCCATAAAAGCTAATTCGGAGATTAAAGGATTTTGTGCGAGGAAAGGGAGGTTTGTTTCACAGCATAGTATGTTCTTCACTGTGTTATAACTCGCGAGGGGACCGATTTTTCACGTTTTTGTTATTTAAATAAAAACAAAGCTATGAAAAAAATTTCGTATAAAAGTTTAAATAAAGTATAAAGTTTTTTATGAAGAGTAAAAGTTTCTTATTCACAAGATTTTAACATTTAGTTATTTTTAGCACCATTTTAAATTTCTTGAGCTTTATCCATTTTATTGCAATCATATGTTTGTTTCTATTTAGATTTCCATGCATTCTATAGGCTGGTAAATTCACTACACCGTGATAGCAATAATTCTGTTTACAATACATTCAAATTTTAAATCAAAATACGATAAAAATAAAGCTGTTTAAAATATACCACAATCTTATTATTGTGTTGAAAACCACATTAATTTGAGATGGAAACAATTTAACCGTTTAAATGCATTTCATATCTACGCCTTCTTATCTATGCAACCCATTTATCTCTCAAATAAGATATTTAATAGAAAAACATGGAATACTGTTTAATTTGCTGAGGAAATATTTCATCAACTTCATTATTTTTAACTGATTCCGTATGGAAACCGATAATTGTTACTAGAGTTTGATCTTAGTTCAGTTTGTGTTTGAAGGGTAAATACTTTTAAAAGATTAAAGTAAAGAGTAAAAATTAGAATGTTTATTCTTAATTACTGTGTTAGAAATTATGTTTCAAATTAGTTGATCGTTGTATTTTTTCAAAAAAAAGAAAAACCAAAAGTGTTTTATTAACTTTTTTTATGAAAGTTATCATCAAGAAAAATTGTGTTTTATGTAAAAACATGTGCAAATGAGCTGTTATATTAGTTATGGAATGTAAATTTTAAACGAGAATACCTCATGCATGTTTTATTTAATCAGGTAAAGTTATTAAGTATTATGCAGCTCTAAAAATTAAATTACGAAATATGAGAGTAGTTAATAAATTAATGCCGAAACACCAGGAAAATGTTTTAATGAACATACAAGCAAAATTATATTTAATTCCTTCAATAAAATTGATATTAAAATCTTGTACCTTTTGCTAGATTTCTTGGAGCCGCTTGTAAGACAATATTAGCAATGTGTTATTTGTTAATGACAGAGACGGAGAGCTCCATTGTTCAAGTCATAGGGGGCATGTCAGTATAGCTAATGCCTCGAAAGAATTCTTTCAGCTTAGAAAAGAGGTAGTCACAAAGAGTCATGTCTGGTGAATATGGAGGGTGCTCCAACACCTTCCGAGACCAGTGTCTCAAAGAACAGTCTGAAGCCTAGCAACATGGCAACAAACATTATCATGAAAGACGTAAGAGAGATTGCCCCTCAATAAACGTAGTAGTTGGTGCCGTATGACACAGATGACGCCGTAGAACTGGGCAATAGTTGAGTTTCGCAGTTCCTCCTTAAGGCACAACATCGATGATCAGCTTGAGTGGTACAAATCTGCTCATTTAGATTCACCACACTGATAGAAATTTCTCGAACAAAATGTCAAATAACAATTTGTTTAATTAATTTTTTGTTTAGTAATTTAAACAAAACAGTGAAATAACGATAACGAAGATGGTGTTCAAACTCTTATCTTTGAGAAAAACCGTTTCTTAACTGCTTTTACCTAACACGGATAAATAACCAGAATTTTATCGCTCCAACTATGCCCTTTTAATGAAGCCATTTAGTTCCTTGAAGCTGGGTAGATATTATAGCCGAGAGGGCTAATCAGTCAATTTCATGATCGAGAGTAAGGAAGTTCGAGTTCCAGCATTGACACCACAGTATTTCCTCATAATAAACCAGAACCTAACTCCAATACCCATTACCTAACACCTAGCTCCAATGTCTAGTAGAATTTTTTTTTCTAAAGTTTTGAAACTATGCTAATTGCAAATAGTTAAAAAACCGTACAGTTTTGTATTCATGGATTTTTAATCATACTAGTTATAAACGGTTTCAAAACCGTAAAGGTAAAAATGTTCTTTATCTTAAACTTTACGGTTAATTGGATAGCTAGACTGCTACCGGTTATTTTACTATAAATTTAGAATGAAAAATGTAACTGTGCAGACTAAAGACTTTAACCCATCCTGCAACCGTTCTGTACCCTAACGTATTCTCGTCACAGACTTCAGATAATTCTTTATAATATTGGGGCATTTTTTACGTTAAAGCATTTTTTTCATGAAAATAACTTCCCACAATAACTTATGAGTTTTTATTATCATAATCTTTCGCAGTAGAAACTACCCTGTCCTTTTCAACACCACACGGCACCAATCCTTTCCACTGAATCAACTGTTTTATGTACTCCACACATCGGCAACCGCACAGTCTCACTACTATAATTTCCTGTTCGGGTAGATCTGATATTCACGACTTTCTGTGCTATTTTGCAACAACTTTTCATAGCCATCGTAAAAGCCTCCAAATTTCTTCCATTCCCTTCAACAATTGGAGAGTTTTCAGTATCCTGTACTCACCAATTAGGGTCCTGCACTCTCCAATGCCCATTACCTCACGAAAAGCACTCCCTGCAGTCCCCACTTTGTGAACCTGGGCTATTAGAATACGATACTCTCATTCACGTATAGATTGCAGTACCATAAATCTGCAAAACTATCTCCAATGTACTGTTAAGTTTCTTTTTTTTAAGTTTTGTAACCATACTAGTTGTAAATGGTTAAAAATCGTATAGTTTTGTATACATGGTGTTTTAACCATACTAGTTTTTTAAAAATCGTAAAGGTAAAAAATGTTCCTTAAAATTAACTTTACAGTTAATTGGATGGATAGACTGCTGCCAGTTATTTAACCATAATTTTAGAACGAAAATTCTAACAGAGTGCTCAATTGATATTGTTTCTACTACACAATTAAATAATGATGGTAAAATTCTAATTAAGGCTTGTAAATGCTGTTGAATCTTAATATTTATATTTAAATGAATATTATATGCCTTTTACCGGTCATTGCAATAATTTTTACAAGCAGAAAAAAACTTGAAAAGTAACTCGTGAAACAATTTTTGATGCAGTTATTGCAGCAATATAAAAATAACTGACTAGATAATTATTTATCTGCCACTTCTTTAACTGCTTCCGCACTTCAAATTAATTTTAATAAAAATGACAAAAATTCATTATATGAATGTCATAGACAATAAAGAAGAAAAAAAATTACTTTCAACCAAGTTTAATTTATTTGCATTTTTGATACAAAAAGAAACGCTACATTATTGTTTTTTGATCGCTAAATTGTCTTGTCTCATATCAAGAATACGAAATTGATTATGAAAAGGAAACTTATTTGTTCATTTATTTAATTTTTAAAACACAATTTTATACAAGTTCAATTATGCAACACTTTTGAACTCTTATTTGGTAAAGAGGAAGGCCGTGGGGTGTGTTACAACCAGCGGCGTCTGTGTGGGAGTTGTGTAGTTTCCCGTTTCCCGTTACACCTCATGAATTCAATTTAATACCAACGATAACATTTCTTCAGTGTAATAGAGTTAGTTGATTAAAAAACAAAAATCTAGTAACTTGTTAGTTGCTTAGTGACCCAGTGTCACTACTATTTTGATCTGATCATTTGAGTTTAAAGATAAGATCTGGTTATTATTTTTATGTTTTGACCTGCTCTTCAAATATTCTTAATGCTCATGTAATTTTGAGTTGATCATGTTATCCGTTTTTAAAGAGACTGTTTTTAATGCTTAATTTTTAAATAAGTAGCAATTTTATAAGTTTAAAATGTTTTCTCTTAAAATATTCTTTATTAACATTTATCGAATTCTGCATAGTTCGTAATTGTATAATGAATTTTAAAATGATTACACTGCGGTGCAATTTTTTTTTTTTTGTTTTCTGCTGTATGAGATTTTTTTGACATATCTTAGATATTTTCGTATCACTGATTTCAAATATGCAATCGTTTTTTCCCTCAAAGCTTTTTTTTTTGAATTACAGTTTTCGTCGCAAAGCAAAAGTTTTAAAACTATACATATAAGAAGGGGTCACATAAATATTGCGGAAAAAATTCTAGGGGAGTTAGAGCACATCATCAGGATTAAATTAACGTAGAAGCCCACACCGGGAAATATCTTCCTTATTATGAACTGTTTCTTCGTGTGCTTCTGAACAGGTCGTAATACGGACGCGCCTTAAGTCGCGTACGATGACATTTCCGGAAATTGGTTCCGAGTGTTATTATTATTTTTGTAGAAAAATAATATATTTCGGCTAGAATATTAATAAAAATGACTCTACGTACATTTATTTAAAATAATATTACATTTATTTTAAATATTAACTATGTAAATAATTTATTGGATGCAACTATATATTAATTCTTTGACTCTTAAAATGATGCAACTCATCTTTAAAACTGTTTTACGCTATAAAATTAAAGTGCTATTATTGCAATAAATTTTACTCGTTTTCATTCTGAAAATACTATTTTTTCCCAATTTGTTATTAAAAGGAAAAGGCAAATTTTTTTCTTAAACTAAAGGTGAATTCTTAGAGGAGACTTAAATCATTATAGCAATGTGTCGTTATTTGATAAGAATGTTAATAATTTTAACTAATTGCAGCTTTCCAAGAATCATTAACTATTAAAATCTAATCCATCTAGAAAATCCACCAGCCTATATCTCTTAAATCAACACTGGAGGAATTTATTACCTTAATGAAAAATAATTTATTTTTGCTACATCATTACCTGACGCTAAAGCTCTTTACTTAACCATCCGAAGAAGAATTTATGGGACACATAGTGAACGGTTACTTTTAGCGTCTTCAGAAATTGTAAGAAAGATAGCAACGTTTTTTTTTTTAATTTTCTTAGCCACGTTACACATTTTAACCGTTAAAATGCTCAAGGAAATATTTTTAGAAAAAATGTGAGACAAAAATCAAAAGTGCCGCCAACACTGACCGAGATAAGGCCTTCATATCTGAAACAAACTGCACGTGAAGTTGGACATAAGGTGATTTTACTGTAATTAATGAACTTCAGCCTTCGTGTTTGAAGCAATAACCATTGAATTTTTTTTACTCGTTATTCATCTAAAAATCTCTCGTTTTAAAGTCGTAAATATTTTTGAGGAGAACTCATCATTGTCGGCCCGAAAGAAGCTTTTATTTTGCTTTCATTCGAACCTTTCATTTAGGCCTTTAATTTACGATTAAAAAGTTGAATTTATGTGACTTTTCTAGCTCAACATCGAACATTAGAAAAAAAGAATTTAAAAAGAGGGTCATAACGCAGTTAATATAATTTCTTTTCATTTCTCACCCTATCTTTTCTCATTTCAGTAATAGCTTTAAATTAATGATATTTTTAAAAACTAAACAGAATATAAAATTCGCATATTATTTCATATAGAAAAAAAATTATGTCAATTTCGAAAGTTTTGCAAAATTACTTTGTTTTATTATAGGTTTTGCTGTATATTTGTTTGTTCTATTATAAGTTTTGAAAGATCGAATGCGCAGTATATGACCAAAGTTTAAATATCGACATTAGTAAAAAATATTCATATTTGAAAAATATAGATTTTGAGGTGCAATATTTGAAATTTTTTTTTAATCATTGTTTGATGCAATGTTACAAATTTGCATTTTCATCTATACAACTGGATACACTTTGAAAAAAAGGTGATAAAAGCAAAGTGAAGGACACCAATTTTAATATTAACATTATTTGTTGAAAATATTAATGGCCTAGTAGTAATTGATGCAAATTTTGAATTGAAATTAATTTTCTGTAGTAACTTTACGGAATTTTTCTGTATTTTCCTCTTTATAACTCGATGCACTTCAAATTAAGACATTGAAGGCTAAAGCTAATGACACCTCTTTAAATATTAACAATAGTAGAAAATATTGATGTCCGAAAAGCAAAATTTTAAATTTAATTTTTTAACAGTCAACTGATTCCCACTAATTTAGCAGTCAACAAAATTACTAGATTTTACCACTTATCAAAAAACCATATTTTATTGTTAATTTTTCAAAAACCACTAGTAAAACTCTTCGAAAAAAATACCTAGCTTTTTGGTAAAATACGGTAAACTTAGCCATATTCTGGTAGTTTTGACCATATAGCTCGATGACTCAACTTATAATGTTTTTTCTCTACATAAATCAATACTCTGCTTTTTTTATGAAATTTAGTTATCTCTCAAATGCAAAGCTCATGGAACCATTTTAAATACTCCCAATAGTAGAAAATCTTTATATCCTAAAAATAGGTCTCATGTTGTCAATTTTTGAAATTAATTCTTAAATTACCCTTCATCACCTCTATACAACATGACTTTTTTCTGCCCTTTTTGAAAATGAATAAGATCTCAAATATAATGTCTATGGAGCTATTTTATGGAATGACACTGGTAAATAATATTTAATTAGTAAAAAAACAAGTTTCATAGTTCAAGTTTGATTAATTACTTTTTATCAGAATTCCTTGTTAATTTTAAGCTTAGATACGCCTCTTTCGGTATATTCAGTGACGATACCAAATTCAGTGATGGACTTACTAGATATCCTGTGATGGAGTTTAATTGATTAAATACTTATTACACAAAAATAAATTTTAAAAATATGAATAATAATATAAAATACTATTTAACAATAAAAGAACATATTAATTATTAAGTAGTTACATTCATATTTTTTTTAAATATCTTCCTTAATTTAAATGTTTATGATGCTTACAATTCCCCCATTATCAATATTTAAGTACATTTTTATATATTTCACTTTCAGAACCGGTATGCGGGTATCGGGTAAATATTTTCACACAATCTTTCAAATGTTTTTAATCTAATCAAATAATTTTAAAATATTGAATTCCGGTATTTTAATCATAACTAAAAAGGTTGAATTACAACAAGGAAGAAATATTTCGTTGTATTTCTACGAATATTTCATCTTGCCTAATTTGAATGTGAGGATTTCAAATCTGGAATTACTTTTGTTCCTAAAGCTACTGATTTTTTTAAATGACATTCTTGTGTAATTCTTGTGTTTTTTTTAAAATGACATTCTTGTTATTTTTTCCTGAAGTGTTAAAAACGTTATATATAGTAGAGGTAAATGTTGCGAGAAACTTGTAGGAAATTAAGGCACACATCATCGGGATTAAAACTGCGTAGAAACTCATGCCCGGAAATGTCATCGTACGTGGTTAGGGGCGGCACTTCCTTAATATGACCTGTTAAGAAGCGCACAAAGAAACAGCTCATAATAGGGACGCGGCACTAGCGGCGTATGATGACATTTCCAGGACTGGGTCCTTATGAAATTTTAATCCTGATGATGTCCCTTCTTCACCAGAAGTTTATCGCGTCATTGATGTGATCCTCTATTATGCATAACGTTTTTAAATTTGTATATTTCTTCAAAATATAGACCAAAAAATGTCATTTTTAAAATAAACTGCAGATTAGAAAGAGAAATCGATTGCATATTTCAAATCAGTGATACAAAAGTATTTAAGATATGTAAAAAATGTCATACATAAGAAAAACAAAAAGAAATTCTTTCTCGGTGTTATCGTATTGTAATTATCACAATGAAAAGGGTTGATATACATTAGCATGCACTGAATTTCATACCGCATTCGATCACTTTTATTTCAAATATCTCATCTTTAACTTTTCTTGTCCATTTTGCCATAACTATTCAAAATTGAAGTTGGATTTATCTAACCAAATGGAATTAAAGTTAATGAATGAAATTTTCAATTAAAATATATACCAAATTATCTTAATTTATAACTAACATATAGCAGCTTCCCTTTAAAACGTCTCTGCAATTTTGTTTGAAATTGGAATTAACTCAACAAGAATTTTTGAAAATGTACCATACTATTACTATTACTAGGTCAATTTCATGATAGCGCGGTGGCTTTTTATTAGGGTAATAAAAACTCAATATGAAAATTTTTTTTCTAAATTAACGAATAATTACTTAAAAGATAATAGTGTATTAACCAATAAGTACATGAACTATTAATTTTGTTTAAAATCATTCTTCTAGTGCGTAAATAAGTTCCACCACGTTGAAAAGCAATTGATGCCTTAAGAAGAAGGAGTTTTTCTCTTATCTTCAATTTGTTTCTGCGAATGTTAATAAACCATTTCGAGCTTCAAACCTACTTAAAATCATAAATATGACAAATAAAATCCATTAGGATCATCTGTAATAAGTCTATGGCGTTATCTTAATTTCTAACACTGATGGATGGAAATTCAAATTAGAATACAAACCTACAAAACGTGACAAGACTTAATGAATGTAACCTTACAACCACCAACGATTACCATTTAATGGTTTATTCTCCTAGGAGACTCCTAAGTTTCCATAGAAGGTGGAAGTTTTCAAGGTCCTTGAGTGAGTCAACTCAAAGTCATCTTTTTCAATAATATACCGTCTAGCTAAAGCATTTCCTTGTCTTAAGTTTTGCTAAAAATTAAGAGAAAAAAAGAAGAAGAATTATATCTTATGTAAAATCGAGATATTTCAAACCTTATTAATATTCACATCTTGTTTTAATATAATAAAAACTTTATTTAAATAAAAAAAAGAAAAAGATCATTTGATTTACAGTTGTTTGCAAAGAGAAAATTTTAAACCAACCCAGACACGGACTAAAATTAAGCTCTTAATTAAAAAAGTAAAATAATAATTAAGAAAATTAAGATTGTTTCATTTAAATCTTAATTTGTTTTTATAGATAAGAGTTTTTATATGGTTATGCATTTATAAAATTGTCACTTTATATTGAAGATGATTTAAAACGAATTTCTTTTAACTAACTTTTATTTAAAAAATTCTTTTAACTAACACTTATTTAAATTTTTTTTAATTATAAAAAAATGGCAAGGATGTTTTTAATTGCTTTTTGAATATTAAAAAAATTGTTTTTTAAATTATATGGTGAAGTTATTCGTTCAAAGATTTTCTTTAACTATTCATCAAACTGAAATAGCTTAAAATTGACGAAATTAAAAATTGAAAATAGAAATCTTGTTTTAAAAAGAACTTTTAAAAACATGCTAGTTACGTAGATTATTTGAGAGTTAAATAGTTCTATTTTTTCTTTTTTAATAAAAAAATGGAGGAAAAAACAACTAACGACTGCGGAGCATGAAACCAACTGCGGTATAGCCGTTCTGCCTGAAAATATCTGACCATTTTCTGCACCGAAAAGTTAATCAATCAATCTAATTAAAATTAAAAGTTAATATAAGTAAATGACATCAAATATGTTAATTAATTAGTGCAGACGATATTTAAAGTTACGAAAACAGACACAAAACCCTACTTTCTCTGAATAAATATACCTTTTTTAAAGGTTTTGGATCTCCAACCCTCGAATTATACGGGGTAGCCCCTGTCTAGGAAATAAGGTCCCCATACTTTGGTCAGTAGAGTGATCTAAGGTTTGGACCCCTTAGAGTAAATATTACTTTTTGCGTATTTCGCCATAACTCGAAAACTTTTTAAGTCAATTGTAAAATTTTTGCGCACAGTCATTAAATTCGATTGTCCAAAGATAATTTCATGCAAAAATTTTGTTTTTGATACTATTTATTATTTTGTATTATTTTATTTAACAGTCAAAAAATTTTCAACTGTAAGATTTACAGACATATATATATATATATATTATATATATTACCTACATAATTTTAAAGTATGTAATTTTACATGGCAAAATACATAATTTGAGCAAATTCGGTCGAATGGTTCCTGATAAATTGAATTTTAAAAGAGCCGTGCATTCACCCCTTCGAACCATTTAGATTGAGTCCTAGACTGTTAAAATCTGGTCATTAGATCAAAGGTTATTTAGGGTGGTCTGTTTTTTTTTCCGCACCGTACATTTCCGAATATAAGTCCATCCACAAATAAGCCAAAGTGAATAAGTGAATGCATGATAATAAGAACGATTTTTCATATAAAAAAGACACAAATTCTAATAGGGAAGTACAAAGTGATGATGGTATGAATCCAGTTATCCCAGATATCCATACTAAATAGGATTTTTAAATGAATACTAAAATAGGATTTTTAAAATGAAGGTTTTATATCCCTTTTCTTCGGCTTGTGACATTTAGATTATTAAAACGATGCCCGTTTCTATTGTTATTTTTTTACATGTATAGTTTACAGTGCTCTATTATTACTGGTGAATGTTTTTGAACATTTCTGTTAGGGTAGAAGATTCGTATAATTGTGTACCACTTAAATTTTTAAAAAAAATTCCAAATATACTCACTTGCCAAACACGTCCAATAATAATTTCATAATTGATGACCAGTAAATAAAGAGACATTTCTTAAATCTTTCATTGCGAAATGTAACTCTCAAGATATTATGTCATCAAAAGTATTAATTTATGGTAATATTGCACTTAAATACTTTTAATAAGGATGGTATCTACTACATCACATTAAATATTTGGTAATTCAATCGAAATATTAGAACGGTATTCTTCATCAACTGTTTAAATTGCTTTAGAACAAATTATCAGAAGGAATGTTAAAACCCTGTATTTAATATCCGTAGTTTAAACAAATTTTTTCGAAAATCTTTTTGTGAACCAGTGTAATCACCTTGAGCAATGAACACTTTTAATACTTTTTAACTCTTAAAACATTGGTATTAAACGAGAAATGGTATTAAAATGTTACTTTTCAAGAAGAGCCCAAAAATTACTATTTTTATTGAATTCAGCATTTTACCTTGCTTCGTGCTGTACTCATTAAATACATTGAGTAGATAATAAGCAGTGGTTAGATTCTACCACTTTACGGTAAACATCTAACACGCCTACCTCATTCCACAGTTTCATTCTATGTAAAAATCATTATTCTTCATAATGATAGAGGTCAAACGGGATCTACCAAAAAAAAATTCCAATTCCTCAGGCGAGGCCATTGCATCTGTTTTGAAATAAATAAAATATTCTTGCATTTAGTTGTATTAAAATTAGTTTAACTCTAACTCTAGATGACAAGTTTAAACATTAGTTGTTATTTCCCATCATTAAATAAATGGGATTTCAAAGGCACTTAAAAAAAAGTTAGTTACGATGAGATATTGGCCTTGTTGAAGACAAAACAAAAATGATTATTTTGAGGGAAGAGGTTCAAGGAAAAAAGGTGGAAGAAATCTCATTATTTTCTCATTTTTAGGTAATTTATTTTGTTTTATTAAACTATGTTTATTCAATAAATAATAATGATTTAATCTTTTTAAGAGCTCGTGTAAGTAGTTCAAAATTAGTAAGATTTTAATAAATTTTGTGAGTAATGTTTCATTCTAATATTTTGTATAAGGGATATTAATATTTTGAATTATAAGCAGTTTTTTTTTAAAAAAATAATTTAGTTCATTATGAATACAGTCATACTTTGCATCCTTAACATAACTATTCATTTATTATTTTTATCATAAAAATTAAATACCGTTTTCAGCAATTGCTAATTTCGAAGAAATATTACTCAACTTGAAGCAACTCAACTGACTAAGGTTTGCAATAGCATGAAAAGGACATGCGTTTCTTGAAATGAAAAATAATTGTCTTCTTGCGGCTGTGAAGGCGTCTCTTTGAAACTTTATAAAGATGTCATCAAAATGCTGCTGTTTCACTTACTTACCGACATTTACGTATTCTGAGTCAAAATAAACATATTTCTTTCAACCTAACGAAACAATTTCTAAGAGTTGTTCTACATCAAATGGTAATTACACTTTAAACTAAATAAAGATAGTGAACAGTGTATTTTTAGTTGTTCTTCACTGTTTGAAACAAAAACAAATAGGGTTTTGAAATTTCCACATTTGTCTGAAAATGTCTGCGCAATATTTGAACCACCCCGTTTTAGATTTCGCTTTAGTTTAAAAATAATATCAAACAGGATGTTTTTAAATAAATTGTTAACATGCTGTGGTATTTTAAATATCTCATTTTATCCAAAATTATCAGAATTTTTCAACTACTTCTCGGTAAAAATCATTAACTAACGAATTTTAAATTGTTATTTAATCATATTCAAACAAAACAGTCGAATAATTATAAATAAGATGGTTTTCAAACTGTCAACTGTGAGAAAAAACCGTTTATTAACTGCTTTAACCTAATACGGTTAAATATCCAGAATTTTAACGCACTAACTAGGCCCACTTAATGAAGTCCCTTACTACCAAGCAGATAGGTACGTATAATTGCCGATACAGGTGATATGTCAATCTCATGAACGACAGAATTGGGTTCGAGTCCCAGCGTTGACGCCATTATATTTTCTCTATACCCTTGAACTCATGAAGAGTTTCCATTGATCTGAACTTTATAAAATAAAATGAACTTTATAGAATAAAAAGCCTAGATCCACTGCCCCGTTACATTTCTTTTTTAAAAAGTTTTGAAAGACTACTGGTTGTAAATGGTTAAAAAAACCTTACAGTTTTGTATTTATGGTTTTTTAACCATACTAGTTGTAAGCGGTGTCTCAACCGTAAAGACAAAATATGTTCGGTTAATTGGATGGATAGACTGCTGCCATTTGTTTTACTATAATTTTGGAATGAAAATAATAGCACACATTTTTATAGTTACCATATATTTGAATGTATCTCGCGTTATACTATTTGTTAAAAAAATAAGGCAAACTTTTACTAGTTACCATCATTTGTTTTACTCAAACCTTGTAAGCTTATGTTAATGTGTAATAAATTTCTCAATAAATTTGGTCTTTCTAGAATCTCGAAATAAATAAACAGTATTTCCCAGATATACTAAAAAACGCGTTTTATTCGTATGTATTTTCACACATATACGGAGAGAAAAGAGTTCTTGAAAATAAAGAAGCTTTCTCAAAAATATGTGTTACTCTGTTTTCAAACAAATGCATTTATTTCATTTTAACTTTATTTATTTATAAACATTAATGCCTTTTTTTAATATTACAGTTATGCATTAAAAAACGAATAAAACTCACACGTTAAATTATTTGCATGAGATAACCACAAAAGTACAACTGAATTTAGAAATTTCGCATTTTCTTAGAATATATTAATTACTTCGCCTTTCACCCTAATTTTATGCTTCATTTTTCCTAACTTCCATTAAAAATGGTGTCATTAAGCAAGGTTTTTTCTGTTGCATATATACTTTTGATTTTATACTGCTGCAATTACGTGAAGTAAAGTATTTAAACAACATTTTTAACTGAATTTTAAGCCGGAATGTGCAAGACGCAATTTAAAAAAAATGTATGTATCATTTTTAAAATAAGTGATATTTAAAGGATATTTTGATTTATGATAAATTACTGTATTTGAATTGTTTTTTAAGATAAAAAAAAAATCATTCTGCTACTTTTAAAGAGTTGAGAAATCATTTTAGCATTTTTTCAATAAATGCCAGAACGTTACACGAAATAGTTACAGGAAAAAAAAGTTAAGAAAGTATTTATTTCATAAAGTGAAAAGATCTCCTTTAAATATTTGTATTTAAACTTATAAAATAACGTTTGAAGAGAACAGTTTTTTTATGTATTTTTCAAATTGTAAACAAACTAAATTTTTTTTTTTTGATTTGGAATTTAACTGTTATGCAACATAAAATTTTTTATGTTTCAAGTTTCAACTCTTTTAATACTTTCTTTGCAGTATAAAAAGTTTAATTTGTGTTTTTTCAGTGGATATAATTTAATGATAATCCATTTTATTAGAATTACACTGCATTACTATAGTATAGTGTAGGTACTCCCAATGACTGGTCTACTCCATGCCTCCTGTTGGCAGTTAACGCTTTTAAAGATTTTGGGCTATGGGATTTTATTTTATAATCGTCGTTGAACAGTCGACCCAATTTTGGGTTTAGACTACTAATGCTCAACTCCGTAGCCTTGTAATTTTGAACCCAATCCTGAAGACAAGAGAACTTAAGTATTGGGAGACATTTGCCTTCGTGGAGGACTTTTTGATAGAACTAACCCACATTTGCTTTACATGGAGAGGAAAGTCACGAAAACCTCTCATGGTTAGCCTTATGGAGAGGAAAGTCACGAAAACCTCTCATGGTTTGCCTTATGGAGAGGAAACTCTAGCACATGATCCGTTGATCACTTAGGATATTTTACATCAGCTCTGTCGTCGGTGTTAGCCGTGTGTGGAATTCGTATCGACCGGCCATCGCTGGTATTCGAACTCGGTTCTCCTCATTGAAGGAGAGCGCTCTATCCCCTGAGTCAACAGGGCTCGGTGGGATTAGAAATAACTTATATAATAAATTTTTAAAAAAATATTGAGTTGAGTTTAAAATTTATAACTTTTTCTTTGACATCGAAAAATAATTTGCATATTTAAACTCTGCAGGTTATAAAACAAGTCATAATTGTATCAATTTTTTGAGTAAAAGATTTTTCTAACTTAAAAATAAAAATAAAAAATTGACGCTTGGTTTTTTATAGGTCATTTCTTTCACTTTTCAAAATTTAAACTATTTTTCGTCATGTTTTTAACAATATGTTATACATTCATACACTACGAAAGTGTTATACACTTTTTCTTGCTTTTTATTCATTGTAAATATGCTAATACAATAGTTTAACATTATTATAATAATTTATTTAAATTTATTCTACGTTCTATCATTCAAGTTTGAAGCGAATAGTACTTCTCTTTTATAAAGTATAGAGCCTTTCTTTTAAAATTCAATCACGAATCTTGTTCCTCATTAAATTGTGCTCTACATCATTAGAAAATTCTTTTGTACATTTTCTACAAAAGTAATTTATTTATTTTATTATTTTTACTGCATTTTAAAGATATTATTAATAATTTAAAAATTTAAGGTTTTAATATAACATTTCGATATTTTATGGACTTTCAGTTTTAAATTAAAACAGTCATGTACTTATGATAAAAGTATCGAGAGTCACACTATTTAAAAAGTAATACTTTTCAAGATATGATTATGCATAATAATATAATGATTTATGCATTCATAGTTGCAACAGATACTGCATACAGATTAGATAGTAATAACTAAGAGTTATGCCTGGATATTTCTTTTTTCTAACTTCCATACGGAATGACCGATATTTGTTTTCTTTTCATTAATTCCCATTGCACTGAATTTTAATCGTATAGCACTGAAACCCAATATTTCTGTAAAGGTTAAAGTAAAAATTATTCGTCTTAAACTTAATTTTTTCATAACCTCCTTAAATATCATTTCAAGATAAAATAAATAAGTCACTTTCAGTTGAAGGGCGATGTGGTTTTCTTACGAACTTAAAATTGTGTCCATTCAGCTTCGTTATAAACAAGGGCCTTAATTTCACCTGCACAGCTGATATTATCTACGATTTAATTAAACAACTTGTCAATCCGGTTTGCCAAAATCTATAAATTTTATTTGTTTAAGTAATAAATTTCTATTATCTGAAAATGTCAGATATATGGCATATTTTGCTTATAAAATTTAGCGGTTTGATTTGATTTTTAAGTATGTTTGACTCATGCTGGATGAACTGACGAAATACATTTTGACCCAATCGCTTTATAAATCCGGTTTATAATATGTATAAGTATGTAAATAAAACAATATTTTGGAGCATCAAAACGATTTAAAAAATATCATGTCTAAGGAGTTCAAAAAAAAACCTCGCTCTTATAACAATTCAAAAGTCTTGCAAAGATAAATTAGCAATAAAAATAGCCCGAACATCAAATGGTGGCTGAATTTCTGGTCTCGCTTACTGGCCATGTCTGCCTGTCGAAACGCTTGCACCGTTTCTACATAGTTTCATGTCCAATCTGCAGTTTCTGTAATCTGGGACAGGTCTTGGATGGTGACCTTTGCCGTGCCATTATGAAAAGTTCTCCTGCAGACCGCTACTGGGTGGAAAAGGACATTTTGGATTCATAGACTATCTTTACAGCTGCTTCTCTGCCCTATGTTTGTTCTCTATACGGTTCTTTGTATTTATTGCTGTAGTTGTCTTTTAATCTTGCCATTAAAAATGTAAATATTAAACATCGGCCTTAATCTCCCCTGTACAGCTGATATTACGTTCAATTTAAACTTAACAATTTTTGAATCCAATTTTTTTGTCAAATTTAAGGTCTATTAAAGTTATTTGCTTAAATAATAAATTTTACGCTATTAAAATTTCAGATGTATTACAAATTTTGCTTTTATAATTTGAGGGTTTGACTTAATTTTTATATATGTTTGACTCACAGCATTAGATGAACTGGAAAACACTGACGAATCGCAGTTTGACAAAATGACTTCATGAATAACACCACTTTTTTTACAGACCGATGCTCTGTATACATATATGTATAGAGTTATGCAAAATATTTATATGTACAAAAATTTTACTAGTTTTAATATATATTTAATTGATTATTTTATTTAAATTGCAAGGCAATACATTGGATTGTTTTTATAAAAAAGCTTGCTTTTTTACGTATGAGCTACTTTCATACAAAAATTTCAATTATGAATTTATTGGTTAATTTTCTATAAATTAAAATTATGAAAATGTGCTATATCAAAAATATTCTACAACTTATAAATAGAATGAAAAAAGATTTTTTTTTTCTTTAAGAGGCTTTAAAAATATTTGCCTTGTGTAATCGGAGGATATCCAAAAAAGGTGTGGAAGCTATGCTCTAGAATAACTATACTCTTTTTCAGCAACTAAATTGACAAGATATTTTCTCTTTCTTTTATTAAGTTTAATTTTGCTTTGTTATTAATCAAAGATATTTTTTTTTCATATTCCTCATGCATAAAAAGCCTGTTATAATCAAATATTTTAAAGAAAATGTTTTACTATAAAAATTGCGCTTCGATTAAAGAGCAAATTTATCTACTTCTCTTATTTCATTCTCATCAATTGGAGAATTCATATTGAGCGCTTAAAATTTTGTTTACACTGAGAAATAGTGTCGCCCTCTAGAGGAGAAAACTGAAAAGGAAATTTGAAAGAAAAAAAAAATAAGTCGTTGTCTAAATTTTAACGTTTGCATTAAATTTGATACAATAAAGAGAAAAAATATTAAGGTTATCTTTTAAAAAAAAAATTCAAATATTTATAAAACTTACCAACACATTTTTCATTTTTTCGTTTAAAAATGTTTTTATTACTAATAACTATTAGTTTATATATGTATTTTTATTATGAAAGTATTAATAGCAAATTAAGAGTAACAAGTAATTCAAATTTATTTTAGCAATTTTAAATTAGTTTCAAAATTACTTTATTAATGGGGAAAACACATAATTTAAATGAGATACATTTATTATTGAAACAAACGTAAGAAACGCAACATATATATTATTCAAACATATTTGCAAAATATGTCAATAAAATACAAAATATATTAACAAAATTATAATTTGTGTATGCATATTTGCATAAAAAACCGTCAGTATTTTATTAAAGAAAATGATCAGAACAATTTAGAAAATTTTACTCTCTTTTCAAACATTTTGTCCTAATTTGTTTTATGAGAAATGTTACCTTGAAGCTTTTCAGTTGTTTAAGAATCATGATTATAAAACATAAAAAATAAAAATAAAAAATTCGGAAAAGGTTCAAGTGGTGTAAAGTTGCATTATGTAGACGGCCATCTGGACTTAATAATAAAAGGGACATCTTCATTCAACTTCTGCTACTCATTTCTCATTTTGATAATGAGTTTAAGAATTAAATATGCATTTTCCGTCGAACAATTTGATCCCTTTTGCCATATTTATGTTAATTTTTTTTATTGGTAAAATTATCAATGGAAATTTCAATGTATAGTGAGCAATTCAATACTTCTCGTGTGAGAGATTTTTTATTCTAGACACAGCTTGAAATGCGTTTTTTAGAAAACGGACACAGCTCAAAATGCATGTTTCAGAAAATGGAAACAATGCGAAATACTTTTAAGAAAATGAACGCAGTTCAAAACGCGTGAACGCGTGAAATAAGAAAATGAACAAAACAAAAAATGCGCTGTTTCAGTGTTCAACACAAATTTAATAACACAAATTTGATAACGAAGAACTTCAAGATTGCTTTTCTTTATTTTATAAACATTAAACTAGGTAACTATGTAACTTTTCAGACATCTCATCGGAAACGGAACACTGTATGATTAAGTGGTTTTAAAGAATCTAAATACCAAAGACGTCAATAAAGAACTAATATTATAAATTTATAAGACACGTAACAACCTTGTGAAAGATTTTTTGACTTTTAAAATCTTTTAAAAAAAAGACTAAATTAATATAATCTCTGAAGTAATTTAGGGAAATGAGCGACATCGCGTAACAAATTGATTTGGATTCAGTTTTTTATTTATACGAGAAGTTTCAAAAAATAATACAAATGCTATGCTCATTTTCTTAAAATAGCTATTTCCATTTTCCTAAATATGCATTATTAGCTGTGTCCATTTTCTTAAATCCGTATTTTGGAATGTGTTCATTTTCTTAAACACTTGTTTCGAGCTGTGTCCATTTTTAAGCACTAATATATCCAGCTTGTCCGGAATTAAAAGCCCACCGACGAGATATTTTACATCAACAGATGAAACAATGAGATTGCAGTAATAAGTGATGTAATTTAAACAGTTATAATAGCAGTCTATAGGAAATAGCTATCCATTTTGTTCTACATTATTATTTAATACGCCCTTCTTTCGATTTTAGAACCAGTTTCATTCGCTTTAGCGTACATTCCACCAAAATGAAGCAAAATCAACGTGCATAAAGCACAAATAAAATTCAGAAGTTTGTATTGTACAAAATTTTGCGTTGTAAAAGAAAATTGTGTTTTATTCATGTTGTTTCTTGTTTCAATCTACGCAGCATAATGTATAACCTATCCTCCTTTAGGATATTCAACCAAACCTTTCCAGTTACTAATTTCTTCGACCCTATATCAGACTTGAATCAATGAATTCTGTAATTCATTTTTGCATACTCCTTTTCTCAATTTTTTAATGGATCCTGTAGCAATCTCATAAATTCTTTATGGGAACAAGATCCGAAGAGTTTCGAGGTACTTTTTGTTTAACTAAGTATTCATGCCTTCCTTCATTTACTTTTTAGCACGTTAAGGACCACAGTAGAACAATTTTTTTAATGTAGCTAATATAAATATTTCTCACAGACTGTGGATTTTAAATGTGTTTAACATAGGGTGACATATGATAGAGTCACGCCGTTTTATTGAAATTATGAGCTGAGGTAATTATTGATGTTACGCCGTGTCCAATGTGTTAAATATCGCGAGAAGCCAAATTTTTTTAAAAATTGCATGTTTGCAGGAAAACTACAACCTCTGACATCATTCTTCTTGTCCTTATTTTTTTAATTGCAGTGTTCCTTACTTCTATGAAGCGTTGAGCTGAAATTTTAGTTCGCTATGTAAGATTATTCAGAGGAGCTGTTATCTCCAATTCATTTGGATGAATGAAAACACTTGCCAATAGAAATATCTCAAAACTCCGAAGATAGGATTGAGTGGCCGTCCAAAACTCCTGACCTGTAGCAAGCACAAACTGAGTTACTCCTGACCTAATCACAAAAAGCATACAAAAGTATAAACTACTCTTGCTAGAGTAGTTTCAACTTGTTCTTCTTTCCTTCAAAAGAGACGAATGGAACTATATTATGGTGTTAAAAACAACCCATAACACTTTCATTTCCTAAAGTTAGAAAATCTGAAAGTTAACTTTTGATCCCCTTAATACGCTTTCTAATTTAGTTCTAAATTCAAAATTCGCTCTGTAAGAATAACGCATGAACAGTATATAGCATTGTTTTAAATATGTAATAATTCATTATTATGTCTTATTCCCTTCCAATATATTCAGCCGAAATTAATTTTGCAAATCGTAAAGTACAACGATAGATGCTGTCAATTTACGTATAAAAAAGAAATTAATTTTGCATCAAAATGATATTTTAATAATTCAATTTAAAACATTCAATAGAAATTTCAAATGTTAATAGTAATAAAACAACAACTATGAAGACATGTAAATTTTTTTATTACTATCATTTATTTTGTATTTCTACATTAAACAAAGAAAAGCTAGTACAACTATAAACTAAGAAAAAATGGCGTTTTTCCGAAAATATTACTCCTTTTATCACCTAAATTTCTTTGTTTTAGCAATAAAGTCTGTAAAAAGCATACAAATAATTGCAATCGCTTTTATATGCAATTAAAAATATTAAGTTAATTACGAACATTTTTTTTTCATGTTGATTTTATTTTTTTTTCCTAATGAAAGATTACAGTTTTTCTTTGTAAAAATAGCGAAATATTTATAACTGCATATTAATTCCGTTCATTAGCATAGGATTACATATTTAATCCAGCAAAAAAACTTGTTTAAATTTTTCTTTTCCATCGAAAAGTTATGTTTCCTAATGTTCGAATTGCACGAAACTCCGTTAATTAATTTTCAGATAAACATGTTTTTTCGTTCGAAAAATACTACTTTGGTAAGCTTGATCACATTTTTCATTTTTTTTTTTTTAAACTTTTATTTTCTTTAGAGATATAAAGCCATTAATGCAAAGTGTTAAATATGAAATTAATGTTTTTAAAGGTAATTAGGCTATATTTTCCTCCCCTCGCTTTGAAAATTTATGACAAAAAAGCTAAGTAGCTGTGTTTCTATCTGGTATTTATCTTCGTTAGACGTAAATTGACTTTTCATAGTTAATTTTTTGCTTTTGTTGAACTTTGAAATTCACCTAAAAAATTATTTTCCAATAAATAAATTATATGCGTGATTTTTCACTCTAAGTAAATTATTAATCTATAAGTAAAAGCTAAAAGGAGAATCATTCATTTTCAAGCACGTAAAACTATCACGGGATAACATAAATGTTACCACATTTATCAAATTTTATCACACATTATTTCACACGTTACATTTTATCAAACTTTAATATCATAAATTTTATTGTTATTTTACCAAAATCATTACCAAAGAGCTTCGGTATAAATTAGCGAGCTTTTTGGTGTTCCCATAGAGCTAGAGACACAGTAAATTTTACTATATCATAGTACTTTTGACCATATTTTTTTTCCTCAATGCATAAAATAAACAATTTCAAACTTGCTCTGATTTTTTATGCTTTTTTTTTGTATTGTTACCCTCAATAATAAATTAAACTTACTTGGAACAGTAATTTTACGAAAAATTCAATAAGCAATTCCTTTGCATACACATAACGAATCAATTAGAATAATAATCAATTTACATTATAAAGCTTGTACTCAGTTCAGTTAAGTGAATACAATTGATTTTATGTGTTATACAGCTTAAATAGCTCATTAAAACTAATTTCATTTCCCATAATTATTTATTTTCTTGACTGTTTAAAATTCTGTTTGTCATTAAATCGTAAAGAAATTGGAGACATAAATCAATTCAAGTACTTCAAAGGAGATTTTCTTACCGTTTATGAAACTACCTTTTTTTCAATAAATGATATAAAAGCGAGAAATTTCATCGTTATTGCTATTGAACAACAATATATTTTTTTTCCTTAACCGTTTTGCGCTATAACTTCTTTTTCTTTGTCTCCTGAGAATTCTTCTTTTTACCGATTCATCTTCCATTTCACTGAAGAAGAGTTCGAAAGAAAAAGTGATTCGTAATTTGTTTCGTACGGTGAGAAAATAATAACAGTTATTAAGGGGCGAGTCACGGAGCCATGATCTTCTTTAACACACTACTGTTGGAACAAGCAATTTTACTCGCAAGCTAATCTAAAGCCCAATTATGGTAGTAGTTAAAGAAAGAAAGGCGGTCTTTTTCCTATCTTTAGCTTTTAAACGAAATAATAGGAAGGCGGCACATATCATCCGACGAAAAAAGAAAATTTTAAGATCGCTTAGAAAGGGGGTGTTGAGAAGCTAATAAGGAACAAATTGTTGGAGCATTGATGCTAGAACTCAGAATCCTAATATGAAATTGATAGGCTTTCACTTCTGGTGATCCATAAGGATTGTTATTGGTGAATATCTAAGTACTTTGGTTTTGGAAGAAAACTCACGCTAGTAAAAATTCTTTTAATATTTGAATCAAGATCAAGTATAAATTATATCTAAATTTTAATAGAATTTTTCGTATTTTTTTAACATATCTATTCCTAAATTGTTAACTGATAGCAACGTTTGTTATAGAAATTATTTTTATAAATAAATTCTGTTTTAATGACCTTGTCTACACTGTACAACTTGAACAGGATATTAGATATGATTTTAATGCTTTTATGATACTTTTATTTGTCTTTTGCGGTAGATTGATCACGATTAAAAATCATGATATGTATTTGCGATTGTTAATCTTAACTGTAAGACACTCATGACTTAGACAAAACTTTACATGCTCTTTATAGTCAATAAAACCTCGTATTTATCACGTCAATATAAGGTTTTGTTTGAAAAAAAATAATTTTTCTTGTGTTCTCATGATTAACACTGAGAAAAATAAGTACGGTCAAAACTTCCAGATTATGGTAAAATTTACCATAGTTCTGGCTCTATGATGATTGGTTATGGTTTTGGATATGATTTGGTTATATTTTTGATAAAATTAGCAATAAAATATGATTTTATAAAATGTGGTAAAATTTTGTATACACGGCAAAAATAGGTAATTTCATAATGATACCTTAGATCATGGCATAAAACCATTGATTGTTAAGCTTACTTTTCAGTTTTGTATTTTTTTGCTAAATGTTTTGTGATAAGAGCTATAATTTTAAAAACCAGAATTCCCGATAAAACGTTACTATATGAATGAAAAAATTACTAAATTAATGGTAAATAATTACCATATATTTTGGTTTCCTAACCAGAATTACCATACAGTACGTTAATTTCATGAGAATTTTTTTCATCGGGTAGAAAATTTCTAGGAAATCTTATATTTGGCATACACTGTGAAAAATTCCTGATAAAATTACGATAAAAACCCCAGTACTTTTTATCCTTAAGTCCATTTTTATCGAAAAATTCCATTCCGCAATATTTACAGTAATATTTTTAATTACAGCAATTCAGTAAATATTACTGTACAAATTGGTTTATCAGATTTTTTGTTCCTTAAACTTTTACTGTAGAAATGGAATTTATGTTAGAAAGCACTGGCCCTTTCAGTGTCGGTATTTTTTACCATAAAATTATCTGGAGTTTTTTCAGTGTATAAAGTTGAAAAAAATTAAACTAAATCAATATAAATTTTTTTTATTCTTAACTTTAATGATAATATTTTATTCAGTCACTAGCTCAATTAGTCATAAATATTCCAAGCTATATCGGTCGTAGTTATGGCACATCTATTTTCAAGAGGAGCGAAAAGAAATAGATATGGCTTATAGAAGTATCATCTTCAAAAATTTTCTTTATTTTCTTTTTTAGTGAATTGGCAGTAAATTAAAGCTAATATTTAACAACCCGTGACTTATAGCAATATAATATCTTAACCACCTAAATAAATAACTTATTTAAAAAATTTATTTTTGATTCGATGAGCAATTTTAAATTGTATTCAGAACTTATTTAGGTTTAATTTTTCAAAATAAGCTTTGAAACTTTAGGTAGTATTTCATATAGAAACTCATTTCTTCAAAGGAGAATTTTACAAATTTGATTCATTCAGTGTTTTTTTAGTTTGCCGAATTCGAATTTTTTTATTAATCAAATATGTTTTAAAATTCGCTTAACTTCTTTTTAACAACCCCTGTTTAAATTACTGTGTTAAACAGAAGAGAACAATATGAACAAAGAAATATGAAAACAGTTAAAAATAGCATTTATAAGCAAAATAACGGATAAATTATACGTTGCTTATTCATTATAATGTTTTTAACTCAAATGAAAGACACAAAACATGCTTTTTCTAAAATACTCAATACTTATGTGGTTTAAAAATTACGTGTTTTACGTACAGTAGACATTATTTAAATGACAGTTCTTTCTTATAAAACCTGTTGAATAAGTAATAAAGGTATGTAATTTGCATTTAAGGTGCTGTTTGAATTGAGATTCTTACAAACGAGTTTTATTGTGAGCTATAATTTTATTTTTATCTCAAGGTTCTTGTTAATGTTGAGTTTCCTTTTTTGTTCTATTCATCAAACATCTTACTACCCTTTTATCTCAAAGAGAGCATTCTGAATTCATATCACATAGCTCAGTCATTTCTCAGAATGGTCATAAAAACAATAATGTATTGTTTGAAAATTATGTATCCTAAAACATAAAATTAAATGATATATCATTACCATTAATCTTCATTTTTTAATATATTTCTACTTTCTCGCGCTTAATATTAGGTTTTAAAAATTTAATGTTTAATTGTGTTGCTTTTACAAAAAATAAGGAAAATTTATGATTAATTATTAATTATTCATGTTTGTTATAGGTTTTATCCTAATATAGCAAATTCTATTTTAAATGGCCTTCGTTTGATAAAAAATCCGTTTGTTAATTTTAGTGCAACTGTAAGAATAAAATTTTAAAAATAGAACAGTTTATTAATATGGGTGAGGAAAGGTAAATATAATTGTCTGGAATATAGCTTATGAACAAAGTATAAATTGATAAAATGGTTACAAAAGATTAAATTATTGCCCGTAAAATGTATTAACAAAGAAATTCGTAAGCTTTTCTCAGTGTCCCATTTTTCCGTATTAACTATATCCCCTCCTTTCGATATTATTTATTTTTATTAAACATTTATGTACAGTTACAAACATATTTTCCTTATAAAATATGAAATCCTGTAATAAAATATGAATACCTGTATCATCGTTTTTCTGAGATGTTTTTCGAATTTCTTCCAGTATTTTAGTAAAATTGGCTTGTTTCAGCAGAAATTCTAACCCGTATTTAGCATTTATATCAAACATTTGTATTGCTTTTCTTTTCTTTTATCTTTTAGAAAATCTTAAAAGGTCACGTTTGAAACTAAATTAAAATATTTCAAAGAACAACACCAAATCGCTTAAAACTGTTAAAAATTTCTCGGAAAAAATTGTTAAATAGCAAGTTATTGAATGGTTATTTCCTCATATTTAGTCAAGACAGTCAAATAGCCATAAATAAAATGGCAATCAAACTGCTAAATTTGCGAAAAACTGTTTATTAACTGCTTTCACCTAATACGGTTAAAAAGCTAGAATTTTATCGCACCAACTAGAACCACCTAATGAAGCTACTTATTTCTTTGCAACTGCGTACATATCATTGCCGAGCGAGCTTATCTGTCAATCAATTGGCCGGCAGAATTAGAGTTCGATTCCTAGTGTTGACACCACGAAATTCCCTTCAAAACATGAAGAATTTCCAGTGCCCGGCACTCTCCAATGCCCATTTCCTTACAAAAGGCCGAATTCATATGTCTAGTTGAAAAATTTTATTATTATTATTTTTTTTTCACGTTTTTGAAAAATACTAGTTTTAAATGGTTAAGAAACCGTATAGTTTTGTATTCATGGTTTAATAAACATACTCTTTGTAAATGGTTTCAAAACCATAAAGGAAAAAAATGTTCTTTACCGTAAACTTTGCGGTTAGTCGGATGGACAGACAGCTGCCAGTTATTTCACCATAATTTTAGATTGAAAATTTTAACAGTGCTTACATCACTACTAAAATGCTATAATTCAATGTTTAACATCATAAAAACATTTATAAAATCCTTCAGAAGTTATAAAATGTTTTGAGGATTAACACACTTATAAAACATTACGATTACATTTTGTACTGCAAAATTTAGTTTGTATTTACGCATGTTACAATTATAAAATTCTATGCGTTGATTTCAAACTATTTTTTTAACTGTATAATTTTTCAAAAAAAAAATTATTATTTAAAAAATTTAAAAAGTCGTGTCCATTATTTTTTTCCTAAAAACATAAATTGTTCAAAAAATATTCCCTAGATAAACTAAAATAATAATTTTATATTTATCAATATTTTTTTTCAATTAAAAAAATTTATTCGTGACTTTAACAAGTCGCTAGAAGTCAATTCAATTTTTCATTTTATAAAAACGAAATTGTTTTTAATAACCATCTTAAAACTATAATCATATGTGTTTCTTAAAATATTCAATTTATTATTAAAGCTGTTACCTCAACTAATGGAGTAATTATTTTCATTCATAGCAGTGTTATCATATTTTATTACTATTCATAAATAGAACTCCATGTAAGAGAAATGCTAATTTTTCATATTTCCTAAGAAATATTGCGCTTTTCATCTAGCTTTCAGCCTAAGGGAAGAAATAAACATGAATAATAATACTCCCTTTCGTACTTAAAAAAAATATCAAAGCAAAAGAAATTTGTGATTTTGCTCTGAAGAGCTTTGCCAGAAGCTTTGAAAAGCTTTGCTTTGTATAGAATTGTGTGATATTACACCATCAAGGTTATGAAGCAATCGGGAATTAAAAGAAAGAAAAAGTTATGACTATAAGCTGTAAGTTATCACTATTATCTTATTCTTTATTGCATTGGTAAAGAAATGTATGTTTTAATAAGTATAATAGTCTTATTATTTAAATTTTTTTGTTAAAAACGTAAATATAAAACATTTTACTTGCTAAAATAACGTGCATCTCACACTTTATTACTACATCAATTCAAAATTTAAAGAAATATCGTAAAACTTCGTATTTGTTGGAGTAAACAAACTATTTTAAACATATTTCTAATCAAGTTGGCAATCAATGGAAAAGAATCCTTGAGGGAAAGAATTTATGTGTGGAGGCATCATACAATAGAAAGGCGTGGGCTAAAAAGGTCGCACTTTTTCTAAACTTGACACTGCAATATCAAACTTTTCCATGGTATTGTTTCCAGGTTAGTACATGTTACGGGATATTCTACTAGCTAATAACATAACAAATAGAAACATCTTATTGCCTGCTTTTAAATCGTGATGTATTTCACCAAAAACACTCTTTTGAACAATTTAAAAAATTTGTTTATTGTTAAACTGACCAACGAATTTGAGTTAAACATTTCCCATTAAAACCAGTATCAATTAAGATCTGTGTCAGACTTAGAAGTTTTAAGCAAACTTTTACATCAATACCATTGTCTGTGGGAACCAATCATAAACATTGCATAACATTGTTTGCATAAACATTGTAGAAAATCATTTTAATTTCAAGTTTGAATTTTTTTTTCTAGAATTACACTAAAAAAATTAAGAGGTTTTAAAATTGTGGAAGCAAATAACTGTAGAATTTAATATTATAAAACAAAGACTTTTATAGAAATCTTAAGTTGGTGCATAAAATATATTTTGAAGTTTCAAGCCTTTTTGACCCAATGGCTTATTCTTAAATTATTAGTTAGTGACAGGAAAAATATGAAGGGATTTAACGGATACCGGTACAATAAAGTATAGAATCCGGATAATTTCCCAAATGATATCTTATATCTTGTCTAAGCCCATTTACATTCTCTTTAGACATTAAAGAAAATTATCAAGCTAAAAGGATAGTACAGTGAATACAATTACGATTAAGTGAGTATAAAAAAAGTAATACTAAAAGACCATTATTTGGACTTTTTTAGTTTATTTTCCCATTTATAGATAATGCGACATTATGCATCCTTATTCCTTCATGCGTTTAGAATTAAAAAAAGAAAAAGTTTGAAAGGCAATTTAGGAGTTTTTAGCTTTTATCTAAAAAAGAAAAAAAGCTAGTCATAAGCTTATTTCCATAAAATAAAATTTAAAAACTGTTTGTGTGGCAAAATGGAGTAACCGTACACTTTTTAAGTATCCTCATTTAAAAGTCCGTTATTAAATTGTTTTTTTTTTTATTTAAATTCTTTAAGAATAAATACACATACTTAAATCAATCTCAGAAACGTCTGGTTGCAATTCGCTTTTCAGAAGCTCTTTGCGGTGTAATTGCCTATTTAGCTTGTTTTAACTGTATAATCATAGGGATTCTTACATTTTTAATTGAAGCATTTTCTTTCCCAATTTAATGTTTTAGAATGTAATGTGATAAATATAGGAACCAAAGCGCTTTATTTTTAAAAATATTGCTTTGAAATTTCTAATATGCTCTACATTATTCTATTTAAACTTCTAACAGCGAACTTATTTAGGTTTATTTTTTAATGAGGAAAAATGATCTTGATCATTCTTTTTTCTCTGTTCTAAAGCTTCAGTCACTGTTTTACAATACTATATTAGATTAATATATAATGAAGTGTTTTATTTATTTGTATTTATTATTGTTTTATCAGATTAATATATAATGAAGCTGATCCTAAACGGTATTTTACTTGGTAGGTGAGCGAATCAAAAAATGTAAAAAATCTGAAACAAAAAGAAAAAATCAAAAATAAAGGGAAGATTACTGAAGAGATATCTTTTGGTTTTGGTGACCCGATTTTACTTATAAAATTCAAATTCCTGGAGCAAACTCGTGAAATTATCTTTGTGAATAATTATTCTAAAGCTATGCAATTAAATTAAGACTTTAAATGTTAATTTAAGACTACAAATCTGTATTATTATTTTTTTTAATTTCAGGTC
Organism: Parasteatoda lunata; assembly: GCA_949128135.1. NCBI lineage: Eukaryota > Metazoa > Arthropoda > Arachnida > Araneae > Theridiidae > Parasteatoda > Parasteatoda lunata. Next base: position 48,997,047 of record OX421980.1, read on the forward strand.
CTGAAATAACAGACTTTCCAACTGAGAAATTAAGAACGAAAAGATCTGTTTCTAAAGAATGGAATCTTGAAGTGATGGTTGTTGCTGACAGCAAAATGCGAAAATACCACGGAGATAATTTAGAAATGTATATTCTAACATTAATGGCCTCAGTAAGTTTATCGAGTTTTAAAATACATATATAGTATTAGAAGCATTGGTTAGAAAAAATTGTTTAATCAGTGGTGTATTTGATAGTTCATAATTCTTAAAATAACCATTAAAATTGACTTTTGTTAGTCCATAATATTTCATATCCTCCTTAATCAAAAGCCTCAGCTCCTAAAGTTACTTTGAAACTTCGGGTATACATGAAAGTCGATATTTGAAAGATTCATGAAAGATTAATGAAATGTTAAACTGAATTCTATGTTTGACTAGCTAAAGTTTTATGGATCAAATATAGTTTCTGCTTCATAGCGGTCGGCCAACTGAGGCTCGCGAGGCACATGTCATACCTTCCAATTCGAGAGCGGCTTGCATTTGGGATAAGTGCAGGTGAGCGAGGTTTTGAGGCACTGTTTGTCGACTACTGAGCAAAACAAAATTTAGACAAAATGGAAAAGTTATTTAAGGTTAAAGAACATAATTAAAAACTTAATTGTGACGGAACAGAATTGTGAAAAATTATAATCCTTAAAGGTAAATTATATGCACTGTTACTACCCCTGAAAAATATCCCTGTTTGCCGTATAATGAAGTGTAATCCTGTAAAAAGTACAGGTTGTTACGAAATAAATTATTCTTTATAGAAAACACAGGTTTTTAATCAAAAATAATAATTTTTTATTGATTAATAAAGTACATAAAATGTGGAGTGAAGTACAGAGCTAGTGTATTGGGTAAAGGGCATCCGCTGCTATGCTGACACGCGAACACATTTTTTGACAAATATCCAACATAATTGTAGCTTAATTTTATTGTTACAGCTCACAGTTTCCTCCCTCAAGGCATGAATGTGTGGGCATATTCGAAACATTTACTCTTCAAAAAAATCTAAGAAAAAGGTCGTCGCTGTTAAGTAACGCGATCAACTAATTCTGATCAACAAAACGGAAAATTACACGTCCAAAGAATCTCTTAACAAATCTTAAAAAATAAATAAATAAACCCTCAACAATTAAAATGCGTTTGTTTTCCGTTTAGAGCTTATAAATTCTAAACTGTCAGCAGCCAAGCTGTCTTTTTCTTTTCCCTGGCAATATTAATTTCATAAATAGCATAAAAATCAAATCTTGCCTGAATTTTAAAACACCTTTACTATGTACTATCTACTTTAAAATATTTTAATGTTGTGCACTTTTTATCAATCTAGTTTTTTTTAATACTATAGAAGTTATGGGGTAAAAGGATAAATGGGAAATGCCGAAAAGATTTGAGAGGATTAAAATAAGAGTTCATCCAAGTTGAAATCAATTTAATATTAAGTTAACTTAAAATTCTGATTTTTAAAATTCTAGTCGTTATTACATAACATTTAGTAAAGATTAGAAAATTACCATGATAAAATTACCAAATTTTATCACATTGATCAAATTTTATCACATATTATAAAGCCATATTTTTTCATTAATTTTATCAAAAACATTATCAAAGCGCTGTGCTAAAAATTACCAAGTTTCTTGGTGTTTCTAAAGAGACAGAAACACAATAAATTTTCAAATATTCTGGTAATTTTGACCAAACATTGCGTCAGTTTTTTTATTTTCCAAAATGGCTTTAAAATGCAAAATCATTCAATTTCTTTAATAAAAAATCTGAAGGGAGTAATTAGTTTACAAATTGGTGCTGCATTCACGGTATGCTAACTATTTGGGGGGAAAATAGTTCATAAGGTCTGCTAAATGGCTGTTCCAAATAATTATAATACTCCAATTGAAAACCAACATAATTTATAATTTTAAGATGAAAATAGTTGAATACCAAGTTGAAAACCAAAGATAAAGCAATTACATTTATTTTGCTATAAAGAAAAGCAAATTTGTACTGTAATTTTTATGTTTATTTTACAAGAAATTACTAATTAAGTTTTAATTAATTACTAAATTATCTTAACATTTTATTGGAGTTAAAATTTCGTATGATAACCAGTTTTCGTAATTTATCAACGGATTCTATTTTTTGAAAGTTTATATTATACATATTAGGTATTAAACGATGAAATTGTAAAACTCTGAAGCATTAATTAATTTCAATACTTTTAAAAAGCTCAGGAACTTTAAAACCAATTTTAAAAAAAACAAGATAACAAAATAAAAATCAATAAAATACGGAAAAAAAAGACTACCGTACGAAGTACAAAAGTTTTTTTGGTGCTGTATTCATGGAATGCTAATTATTTGGGGGGAAAATAGCTCATAAGGTCTGCTAAATGGCTGTTCCAAGTAATTATAATACTCCAATTGAAAACCAACATAATTTATAATTTTAAGATAAAAATAGTTGAATACCAAATTGAAAACCAAAAATAAAGCAATTACATTTATTTTGCTAAAAAGAAAAGCAAATTTGTACAGAAATATTTATGTTTATTTTACAAGAAATTACTAATTGAGTTTTAATTAATTGCTAAATTATCTTCACATTTTATTGGAGTTACAATTTCGTATGATAACCAATTTTCGTAATTTATCAACTGATTCTATTTTTTAAAAGTTTATATTATACATATTAGTTATTAAACGAAGAAATTGTAAAACTCTGAAGTATTAATTAATTTCAATACTTTTAAAAAGCTCAAGAATTTTAAAACCAATTAAAAAAAAAAAACAAGATAACAAAATAAAAATCAATAAAATACGGAAAAAAAGACTACCGTACGAAGTACAAAAGTTTTATCGTCATTAATCTGTTTAGTAAGTAAAGCACCAATTATTGCGCCAAAAAATTATATTTAAAAGAATGCATAGATATTATTTTAGTTGATTTCAAACTCTTTCTCCGCCATTTTTAATGCAGTTATAGAAAGCTAATCTAGCATATAAGATTGAAATTTCAGCACCATAAATGGCTGTTGAATGACTCTTTCTGGCTTATTAAGTAAATTACTTTTACCCTCATTATATTTAATGAGAAACTTTTTCAGGACGCAAGGTTTTTGTAAGTGGTGCACTTACCTAAACATACGCCAACTTAAATCTTTGAAAAAAGTGTTTCCCTTTAATAAGCTACGAACTTACTTTATCAACTTAAAATCTTTTCACAATTCTGAAGAAACTTTTAACTGCCATTTGCTATATGCCTTATTACGACAGAAACTTTTATATTTTCGTAAAAGTTTTATTGATTTTATTTTTACGTTTAATAAGTATTTTCTCGCTCGAAATGACAGAGAAGTTTTTTTTATTTTTTTATATTATTTTTTTAATAAAGATTGTTCAAAGTACGTTTTTATTTTCGCTCAAAAGACTAACAATAAAACAATATATAAGAATTCTAATAATAATATATAACAATAAAATAATTCTAACAATAAAAAATATGCATTGGTATTGTATTTATTTAAAAGGGGAAAAAGAATAATAGCTTTTAAAATTCAAAAAATATACCATTCATTGGAGCAATAAAATCCAAATTCCCCAAAGTTTTTTTAAAATTATTTTTTTAAATTTTTTCAATTTTCTTAATTTAAATCATTTTCTTTTTGCGCAATAGTTTTCAATTCACTATATTGAAAATTTAATATTAACAAAAACTGAATAAATACATAATTGGAAAATATATTAAGAATCAGTGCATAAAAGCTGGTTTTGATTTTTAGGAGAAAAATGATCAAAACAAAGAAATGATGGGTAACTAGTGTTTATACATGAATCATCATTTCTTTAATTTTATAAGTAATGCACCGTAAGAAAGGGTTTCTGGCTGCTGAGAGGATTCAAACCATAGACTTCTGGATTCGTAGTAGGAGACTCTAAGAATCATGGTTGCACACACAGTCCAGGGAGAGTTAGGGAACTTTATTATATACTGACCGCCGCAATCACACATCATGTCATACTAATTTCCTATTTTAATAGTACAAAGAGTTGTAATTTGGAAAATATGGTCTCAATATCTTTGTCAAGGGATCGGTAATTTTAATCGCAGTTTTTATTTATTTCGCTATATTTTAACATTTTTAGGTGAATGGAATGTCATGTGACATAGCCTGAAGGCAAAAGTTAATGAGTCTACGACAATTTTTTACTTTTTTATAAATTTTTATTATAAGCTAAATACTAAACTAAAGTCAGTCTCACGACTGCCCATGGAGGGCCAAGGCCTACTGTGCCCATCTCAGTTTTTCTGACCTTGGGCTCTGGGGTGCAGGAGTAGATGTTCCGGTCAGGTGGTCAGCCGAACGCGGAACCCCTAGTGTTTAGTTCCCAAGCATGCTTGGCACACATTTAACTCATTCATACTGAAGGGATGAAAGGCTGAGTCTACCTTGTCCAGCCCGAGGATAGGAAATAAAAGTTTACACGTTTCAAGCTCTCAAAAACGGGAGCAAACTTTCAAGACTTGTCAGACGTGAATAAGTAGGGAAAAAAAACGATTTGAGATAAAAAAAAACTTAAAGTTTCCGTTTTATATTTCAATTTACTTTTGTTTTTTCTCATACACGTCTGTCAAATCTTGAAAATCGGCCCCTGTTTTTGAGTGCTTGAAACATATCAGCTGTTATTTCCCAATCACATATTTTTTAAGAGAAGGACGTTTTTAATGAAGTAATTTGCCATAATATATTTAAAATTTTGTTTTTTCGTTTATAATTTAACAAATAATTTTTATGGTAATTATTTATGTGTTTGAGTTCATATGAGCTAATTTATATCATTCAAACCGAAAATCAGAAGTTTATCTAAATAAAAAAATAAAAAAACAAAAAAAACGGAAACAAACTGAGCACTATGATTAAGCGAGAAAAAGTGTTCGAAACGAGAAATTATTTTTTTGTTCCTTTGTTTCATTGTTGTTACCAATCAAATTAAAGAAATTTTCTTTCTCCTTTAGATAAATAAAAATTTATAAAAGATTTTAATTTAGTTAACAGATTGACAGGATGCTGTTTTGTATAACTGAACATTTTCCTTGATTTTTTTTATTATTACATATTAAGTTTCTAGTTTATTATGAGTATATGATTCAAAATAATATACCTCATTATTTCTTATATACTTTTTAGTTAATCAACTAATAAAACCTTACTTTGATGGAAATATAAATTTACAATTTTTAGTGAATAAACTAATTATTAATAATAAATAATTAATCACAATAGGCGATAAATCCTTTCTACTTATATTTTTAGGCACTTATCTTCTCTTTGTTATTTCTGAGAGTTTATATACCATAAATTCACGAATTACTTATATTTTAATTATTGAATTTTAAGAAGTAACAACATGAATAAATTTATTTTTCAAATAAAATATAAAAAGAAAATTATTTATAATTATGCAATAAATGTATTTCTCAATAAAATCCACGCTACCCGCGTTGAGAAAAAATTATGCTTAATTTTTCGTCAATGTATTTTTCTTTTATTTGTAAGTGCATTGAGAATTAAGCTATCCATCTAGTAGTATCCAGAGCCTGGTTCGATAAATAGGTTACTCTATGCTGGTATTATCCTGCTTTTAATTGGTTGGTTTAACAAAGTTTGTCAAAAATAATTTAATATTTTTCCCAAATAATATTTATATATTTAAAATAGAACTCTGTCAAATTGCACTATTCTTTTATTATGTGATGTAAAATATTCATTACATTTTACTCATTAAATATAAATATTTTAAGGAAAAATATCCTAATGTAAAATTTAGAAAATATTCAACAATATCTTACAATAAATACTATCCTGATCACAGGAAAAAATTGTGCTTAAGTTTTAAACTAACGAGTTCGAAAATGTTACCAAAATATTGCAATAGAATCCTATCAATTTTAGCTTATCTTCATCAAATTATCATGTTCTTAGACTTAATAAATTATCAATAGTAATAATTTCGGAAAATATTTGTTTCATAAATAAGCATTTATGTAAGCAGCATTATTTGCTATTTGATGCAAAATATTTTGGATTTTATTTTTAAACCAATTGAGGTAATTCTCAATTTCTTTTATTTATAGGTTGCTCGTATTTACAAAGATCCTAGCATAGGTAACAACATAAATATTTCCATTGTGAAGTTGATCATAATGTCGGAAGGAGAGGTAAATCGAATTACTTTGTATTATTTTAATTAATATAGTTTGGAATATCTTAGTACCAGTTCTGAATGCATAAAAATGATTTCAGCTATTTTTTTAATAAAATTTATCTAAAATTCGAATTTATAATTGTCTCCCTATCATGGAATGACCCGATATACCAAATTAATTTGTTCGTGAAACAAATTAAAACTTATAACTTCTCTATGAACCATACGTGAAATACTTTGCTACTGAGCTTAGAATAACCTTAAAATGTAAAATATGTTGAAAATTAGTACCACTAGAATTTTCTGTGTCGATGTTCGAATTCGAATTTAGAATTGTTCCCCAACCATGGAATGACCCGATATACCAAATTAATTTGTTCGTGGATCAAATGAAAACTTATAACTTCTCTATGAACCATTCATGAAATACTCGGCTACTGAGCTTAAAATAACCTTAAAATGTAAAATATGTTGAAAATTAGTTCCACTAGAATTTTCTGTATCCATGTTCGAATTCGAATTTAGAATTGTCTCCCAACCATGGAATGACCTGATATACCAAATTAATTTGTTCGTGAAACAAATGAAAACTTATAACTTCTCTATGAACCATACATTGCATGAAATACTCGGCTACTGAGCTTTGAATAACCTTAAAATGTAAAATATGTTGAAAATTAATACCACTAGAATTTTCTGTGTCGTTTTTTGAATTTGAATTTAGAATTGTCTCCCTACCATGGAATGATCCGATATACCAAATTAATTTGTTCGTGAAACAAATAAAAACTTATAACTTCTCTATGAACCATACGTGAAATACTCTGCTACTGAGCTTAGAATAACCTTAAAATGTAAAATATGTTGAAAATTAGTACCACTAGAATTTTCTGTGTCGATGTTTAATTTACATATTCCAGTTACTAAATTTTCGTTTGCCAATTTCTGCTACCAGTGTTCTGTTCTTGTTTTTTCCTATATCTAATTTGTTACGTATGCAGATTTTAAACAGGAAGTTACGTTTCAAAACATATTATAAAGCATAAATTTACACTGGTAGTTTTATGAATATGAATAAAATTATTTTTAAGTTTTCACATTTGGTACTACGATAGATCTTTAGAAAATGGCATAGGCTCAGATTAATAAATTTAGGCATAGATACATAGTTGCAAAATTATTTTATTCTTGTTTTCACAAAAAAATCTATCAATAAATTTCCTGTGCCACTTGATAGACAAGACCGTGGAATTATGCTTACCATTTCTTAACCACTTAAATTGGCTGAACTACTTATAATATTTATTTCATTTTGTTTTATTATTTTTTTATTGATTCCCACTTTGAAATTGATTTCAAATGTAAAAACTATTTGTAGGATGCGGATATAATTTTTCCCAGCGCTTCTAAAACTCTTCGAAATTTCTGCCGATGGCAACAAGAATTAAACGATGCTCAAGGACACCATCACGATACAGCTATACTTCTAACAAGGTACGTTTATTTTTTAATATAATCTTTTTTTAGATTAGAAGTTTAATGTTGCACACTTATGCTATTAAATTTTGTCCATTAATTTAAATCTTCATTTTGAAGTATTGCTGATATTTTTTTTCATAAGATCGACGAAACTTTTCTAGTATTTTTTTAAATAAAAACTGAATGCTTATTTTCGTTTTGAGGTATTCACAGCACGAATAACGGAAATTTGTTTTTCCTTTATTAGCCCCAAGTCATAAACTTGATTATTTAATCTATTGTGAGTCATTAATAAGCTATAGTAATATCAAAAGGAAATGATTTTTCCTTTAAATTAGAACTTAAAATTTTAACCTTGAAATTAGTTTTGTATACTTAAAATGTATTTATTAAAATAAAAATAGATATGAATATACAAAAATATATTTTTGTTTATTCATAACTATGTTTATTTTAAAAAATGATAAGTCCTATAAATATTTATTTATAACTAAGAACTGGACTAATTAAAAATTTGGATGCTCAATTTTACTTATACTATTCATGATAATCAATTTTATAACAAATTGCATAGGTATTCAACATTTTCAATTGGAAAAAAAAACCTAAAGTGTATTAAAACATCAGCTCTTTCTAAATTTTTTTACTGATCAAAAAATAAATTAAATTTGATGAATAAAACACTAAATTGTCAAATTTGTAAATGAATAAATTATTAAACGAAATCAATCCAATTTAGTATATAAATGTTGATTAATTTATGTACTGATAATTACCCACATTGTCTCAGAGAGTTCAATCTAATAAGTCTACAGTGGCCCTACAACCTTGCGTCCTCAGTAGTCCATGGAGATGTTTGCTTAAAATGAATGAATTAAAAAAATGAATTCAAAAGTGACTTTTAAAATAAGTAGTATGCATAGCCATGAATACCATTATGTATCCCAAATCTTAAAACAATGTAAAAAAACGATTAAAAAGCAAATCAAAAGTTTACTTTTCCACCTTAAGAATTTAATATTTATTTTTTAATTAAGTGTATCGCATGTAAAAATGTAAAATGATGTTTTGAATTATTATTAACTTTAATAGAATTATTCCAGTTGCACACATTAGAATTTCACTAAGTTTTTATTGATACTTTTGCTACTAATCTATGTATTTTTAAAAATTCTTTAACTTCCTAAGTACTTTTTTAAAGTATTACGATTACTAAAACCCTTGTTTCATTCTTTTCATACATTTACAAAAACAATTTGTTTTTTAACATACATAAAACATTCAATATATTTTTAAATTAAGTGAATAAAAGCAACTTTTAAGATTTTACTAGAATCTATACATAAATGAATGAAATCAAAGCATCTTTTATAAAGGGTAAAATAATAAGCTTGCATGGGAAAAAAAACAAAAAACATTAACTTATTGTAAGTTCAGCTAAAGCTTTAAAAAATGAGCTCCTGCTGTAAAAAACTTAAATGAATCATTATAAATCATTGTTTACAATTATTTATAGTGTCTACATACATAAATTCATCGATAAATTCATACATAGATTTATACATAAATTCATACTATGTTGTACACAATATCATTTCACAAAATTACTCAACTATACCTATCATTTGCTTACAAGTGCATGATTCAGATTCATATTAAAAATTGTTCTAGTTGTATTTACATATGTCTGAATAGTAAAAGCGTGAAATTAATTTCGTCCAAGAAAATCATGAATTCTAGTCTTTTTTTGTTGTTGTTCATAACATGAAATTTTCATGCCGCGTAAGAATTTGCTTCCGTTTAATTATTTGGGTTTTATCAATTTACGTGATTTGTTTTAAAACAGCTCTTGTACTGTTTCTCAGACAGAGCCACCTTTGAAACTTTCTGTGAATTTATTAAGATAATGGCTGCGTATTAAAATATTTTTGAACAAGTATATCTATAAAAGCAAATACTCGATTCTCGAATTGTATTTTAACTATGAAAATATTTAAATTCAATAATTTTGAATCTACTTACTTCATTGTATTTTGTTTTACTTTCCATATATTCAGTTTCACTGCTAATTTTTGACTCACAGAGTATAATTAAAACACATAATTCATTTTTCATTTGCAAACAGCGTAACATTATTTTATAAATTATTACAGTGATACATTATAGCACTGGTGCCTAAATTAAATCATATTTTTAATAACAGTTTTTCTTAGTTAACAATGCTGCACTAGTTTTAAGTATTTAAGCTATAATTTGAAATGCGAATTTTAATGTTTTCTTACTGATGATTAACCATTTATTATGCTCTACTATAGCATTCCATAAATAACAGCAGAAATATTATTATTCACTGATTAAATAAAATTAGTTTGCAGCTCTTTTCGTTAAATCCATTAAATTCCCGATTATAAATAACTTAAGTATTTTTTCAATGATATTACTAACTACTAGTAATTACTAATGTGGAAATCGTTTTTTTTATACAAAAAAGTTATTTTGGTGAAATGTGTAAAATTTGTCAGGACTATATTCATAATTTTCAGACAGTATTTTCAAAATTAAACACTAATATACAAATATTATTATATTTGTATATATTATTGTATATATATTGTATATATTATTATATACAAATATTATAATATTACAAATATTATTTATCTAATGTTAGTATAGTTAATTATAAAATTTTTCTGGAAAGAAATATACCTCAAATTGTTTGCAGATATAATTTATTATTCTTTATCAAAAGTCATATAAGATGATCGCATCAATGTTAATGCAATTTTGAAGCTTTTCCTAACTTAATCTTATTCATTTTCAATCCGATTAAAAAATACTTCTAAAGCTTCAACTGTGGCTTTGTGTTTACAATAATAAAAATAATAATAATATTAAAGTTCCTTCCTTCATCTTTTTATCTCTTTTCCATCAAAATCCTATTTTTCTTTTGCTTAGCGTCACTTTTTTCCTTGCAATTTGAAAGACAGCATTTAAAATGGCTATTTTATTCCCATTAAAAGTCAATTATTGAACCATCAACTGAAATTCTTATGTTTATTTATGCCATATCATTTCTGAGGTATCCTGTCGAGTTTTTGTACAAAATTAACTGAGACCATAATCCCCATGACCCGAAGTGAGGGAGGTAGCAAGGGGGTCAGCTAGGTCTTCCTCCGATATTGCTCACCTATCCTGTGATGGTCGTCACGACTATTGTGGCCTTCACATTCCAACATTGAAATCCGCCAACACCTGCAAAAGATGAAATAAAGACGGGATGATCTGTGAGGCCCCGACAATCTCACGCGTCCGACATGCAATGGGTATTCGCCCTTTTGGGTCCTAAAAAATAGTCCTACAAAGGCCCCCAACAAGTGTAATACATTACTACAACCTCAAAAAGATTTTTTTTTAATGTGGCTAATCCCCTTGAAATGACAAATTAAAAGGTTTTTCTTTTATCTATGAATAAGATATTAAAGACTGGTGTTGCAGTATTTTTTCAAGCATTCTGTAATTTTTTTTGTATGATATTTATAAGTAATTGCTTTTATAAAGAATTTTTATGAGGTTGCTATAAGTTCCGGGTAGTTTCTTAAGATCAGGAAGAAAAAAATTACCCGGAAATAAGAAACTTTCAAAAGGAATAGCTTTCTTTAAATATACTATAGTTTTTTTTTTAAACTATTGTTTCATTTTATCTCATTAAATCCTTAAATTCAGATTCATTTCGACATCATACTCTATACTTAGCTAATGAAAAATATAAGCGTTATAATAAAACTAGCTTTATACTATTGCTCTATAGTAATTACTAAAATATTAAGAAACCTACAGTAGAGTGTTTTCGTTTGCAAAATTTCAGAGGCAACCCAGCAATAAATAATTTAAACCTCCTTTTAAATTTCCTTGTCTTATTACAAATATTTTATTAACATTCTCTTGCATTTTGGAAGTATGTAGTATTTTAGAGCAAAACAGATAATTTTTATCTGAAACTAGCAGAAAACACGCACATTATAACAAAGAAATGCAAAAAAAAAAAATTTACATTATTGCTTGTTAGAACAAAAAAATACTTTTTTGTCTTTTTCTCTAAACTAATTCTTATACTTAATTCATTATGCACAAAATCTTTGAAATCCTAGCTAAATTAGATTACTGCTTTAATAATAAAAGACATGCTTATAATCATATTAGAACTCGTTAATTCTAAGAACTTCTCTTTTATGAAAGTTTGAGCACGGTCTGCTTTTTTCTACAACTTGAGCATATTTTGTTATTAAATTATGTTAAGTTCTGCTTTTTTAATAATATATTATGCTTGCCTTTAAAATAAATAACACTTATAGCTTTCTTAAAAGCACTCCATATCTTTCAAAATATAATATAATATATATATATATATATATATATATATATATATATATATATATATATATATGTAATACAAAAAGTATAATACTTTTGTATTAATAAAAGAATTAAATCTCTTTCGTTTTAATAAAATGTCTTTGTTAAAGAATAAGCGTAGAGAGATTCTATTTTGGGAAGTCAAGGCTGATAAACATACGATTGAGTTATTTATAGAATCTCTCCCCCTTTTACTTCCATATAAGGAAGCATGAAATGATTTTCCTTAATGCGTAAGGATACAAGAATGCCAACGACTGTGCCTGTTTACTCAAATCTGTGTTAGTATAAAAGCGAGAGCAATGCTTTTCGCATGGCTTTTTCATCATGTTCTGAACCTGAATAAGTTGTTCCAGAATTGTCCGAAGTCTTGTCCACCCTCTCCCTTGTGGAGAGCGGATGTGGACTGTTATCGATACCAGCCTACTACCATTAATAAAGATTGTTTGGAGTGTATCATGGAAACGACTGCAATATTTAAGCTATCTAAATAACAAATAAAAGGTATTACAACCTCTTATATTATAAGACGCCAGGATGTTACTTGCTAAGGAAACCATTGTTATCTATTTTCCGGCTGACTGCAACGTTGATAAAACCTCATCCCGGGGGACGAAGGACGAAAGAAAGAAGTGCCTAGTCCGCGGTGAAAAAAAAGAATGAAGGAAGAAAGGATTGAGTTCACTACCTGTACACCTCATCGCAGTGAGAATGCTGACGTTGGCTCGAGCTCGTCACATGCCTCTCTGAAACCCATAGTGTTGATCGAGATGACCCTACAGTGTCCAATCTGGAAATGACCGATGACCCTACAATTCCGTAGTGCTCAAATTGTGAAAACAAAAGTGAATGTGCGCGATTTATATTAAATTTAGAGAGAAGCTTTTTGCTTCTTTATTAAAAGTTTCTTTCATTAAAAAGCTGCTGTGAACACCAGTGATATGTGAACGCCTGTAAAATCCCGAAGATTTATGTGAAAACAAAAGTGAATGTGCGCGATTTTTAGTAAATTTAGAGAAGCTTTTTGCTTCTTTATTAAAAGTTCCTTTCTCATGAAAGTCGGAGAAAAATTTGGCAAATGAAAAAAGAAAACAAAAGTGAATGTGCGTGAATCTTAATCATGAATATTCATGAAGTGCAATGATATTTGTTCTTTCTCTTCAACGAAAAACAAAAAGTCATGAAGGTCAAAGAACAGTGTGGAAAATGGAAAGAAAGTACTGTAGATATATTTTTTTTTATTCTCTTAGTTATCGTTCTCACGAGTATGATCAAATATTTTGTTGATATTGGATATGAAAATGCTCTAAACTTTTTATTATGAAATTTAATCAATAGAATTTTATTAATGGTTGAAGTGCATTTCGTATGTTTATATTGTTTTCTTTAAAAAATATAATATAATATTGTTCTTTTTAGTGCATGTAAAATGTTTTTGAGGGAAATACATGTGTTTCAAACGTCAATTAAATTTGTGACGGCAAACAAAATTCAAAATTTTTCAGCTTTTCAAACAAAAACAAAAAACTAAAAGAAATTTGTAAGGCTTTTTCTTTTTCGGACTTGGTCAAAACTAAATATTCCTATTAAAAATGTGAAAAATTAAATGTTACCCAAACAAAAAGACATTTCACACTTAACAAAATTTGTGAGTTTCCCCTTATTACGATAGGCGAAATTGTTAACTCAGCTAAGTTTTTTATACTTGATACTGAGATACTGTATGCTTTAGTAGGGTTGCAAACTTGCAAAGATTTTTGTTTGTTTATTAATTGTGTCGGGCCAGTTGTTACTCAAGTTGGTAAGAGACTGATCATCTCTGCTAAATCTAACAATGACAACTTATCCTTGCACATTAGACAACAGAATTCTCATAATGTTAAGGTCAAAAATTGTGAAAAAAGATGAAAGTTTAAGATGTTTCAACAAAAGTAAACATTTTGAAAAAATGAAAGTTTAAGATGTTTCAATAAAAGTAAACATTTTGAAAAAATGGAAGTTTAAGATGTTTCAATAAAAGTAAACATTTTGAAAAAGTTTAAGATGTTTCAGTAAAAGTAAACATTTTGAAAAAAAAAATAATGTGAGGGGTAACAAAAATAAAAAGAACAGGAAAAATAGGAAAAAGAAAGAATGACCAAGAAGTTAATAACAAAAAGTACAGGAAAAAGAAAGAAAGGCCAAACATTTCAAATGATTCGAAGATAGAACTAGGTAATGGGTGCATACATTATCAGGTTAACATCGACGAAAAAATAGGAAATAAAAAGAATTGTTTAAGTAAACAAAATTTTGAAATAGTTCATGTATCAAAGCTTAGGAAATATCACAACCCACAAATGTTGAAATTAAATCATGAATAGTGTACAAAACAAAACAAAATATGTTACTTTCTTCAATGGAAGAAGTACACCCTATATTTTTTTTGGGAGATCCGAATCGCGTGTGGAGATTTACCTCAACATCAATTGGATGTGAGGGCGATGAAAGTTGAACTTTTTTTTCTCAATAAGTTGAGAAAAGTATTATAAAATATTTTTGGATTGACCCGTCTGAATCTCTCAATATCACTGTGCTTCATGAAATTCTGTTTTCCTCCATTTTAACGGGGAATACAAATTTTCATAATGTAAATAACCCCTTTAACCATACAGAATCTTAAATTCTGATTTAAGACACTTGTTGTCCAGTTCGTTTCCATAAAAATTTTGTATATTTTTGTGTGAAAAAAAAAAAAAAAAAATCTTTTTTGAAAATTTTAGTAGATTAGTTATAAAAATATGTTACATTTTTCTTTCTGTTTAGTTGCCTAAACAGATAAATTGTATTATCATGTTTTTAGTGTTATTATTGTATATAGTTGTTTTCTTTACAGATAATTGAAAAAATGTTATTTGTAGTAGTGAAAAGGAACAGTCGTACCAACATAAATTTTAAAAGTTCAGAGAATTCTAAATTTTATTATGATTTCTTTTTGGCTTGCCAAAAATCTTTTTTGGGGGGGATGTAATACAAAAAGTATAATACTTTTGTATTAATAAAAGAATTAAATCTCTTTCGTTTTAATAAAATGTCTTTGTTAAAGAATAAGCGTAGAGAGATTCTATTTTGGGAAGTCAAGGCTGATAAACATACGATTGAGTTATTTATAGAATCTCTCCCCCTTTTACTTCCATATAAGGAAGCATGAAATGATTTTCCTTAATGCGTAAGGATACAAGAATGCCAACGACTGTGCCTGTTTACTCAAATCTGTGTTAGTATAAAAGCGAGAGCAATGCTTTTCGCATGGCTTTTTCATTATGTTCTGATCCAAAGAAGTTGTTCCGGAATTGTCCAAAGTCTTGTCCACCCCCTCCCTTGCGGAGTGTGGATGTGAAGTGTTATCGATACCAGCCTACTACCATTAATAAAGATTGTTTGGAGTGTATCATGGCTACGACTGCATTATTTAAGCTATCTAAATAACAAATAAAAGGTATTACAACCTCTTATATTATATATATATATATATATATATATATATATATATATATATATATATATATATATATATGTATAATATATATATATATTTGGCCGAATCTCAGGAATCATTAACCTATATGTCTTCAAACTTTTCTTATAAATATATAACATAATAAGCGAAAATTAATTCTAATAAAATTACAGAAATAACTATGCATTACTAGCTTTAAGATACGTACAGTTTTGATCGCGAAAAACTTGCTTTTGGCTTTTATTTCTTACTTCAATCCTACATTTGACATCTTTTCATGAATGTCGCTTAGAGTGTTTAACATACTTTTTATTTAATTTTTTCAATATGTATTCTGTTTAAAAAAAACTGAAAATCACTAAAACCATAATTTAGTAGCTCAGCTGTACTATCATATTTTCTTGAATGATATTTTTCGTGAATATTGACGTTTGCAAACACTTAAAGTTTGTCGCCAAATTTTGGCACGTCAAACCGTAACCATCGAAAATTGAGAAAAAAGTTATACAATCCAATTCTGCGAGTTACAAGTTAAACCAATGATACAAGTTTGTTCTACTTTAAATAAGCTTTTGGAACATCACTAACATAAAACTCGCAGAATTGGATTGTATACCTTTTTTTTTTCAATTTTCGATGGTTACGGTTTGACGTTTATAAGAAAAGTTTGAAGACATATGTTAATGATTCCTGAAATTCGCCCATATATATATATATATAAATATATATATATATATATATATATATATATATATATATATATATATATATATATATATATATATATATATATATATATATATATATATATATATATATATATATATATATATATATATATATATATATATATATATATATATATATATATATATATATATATATATATATATATATATATATATATATATATATATATATATATAGAACTAATTACACATAAATATCAAATTTCTTTATTTATTTTTTAAAAATTAATACAATAATCAATGTATATCAGTGAAAAAAAATTAGAATTTCAGTGCTGACTATACTGAAAATGAAATGTTTTGTACTTTTACTCTTTTATATATTTGTACATTTTTATCTTGATTGCTTATAACAGATGCATAAAAGCATTCTATATACGAAAATATTAAACTATTATTAGAATCATAAAGTTGTTCAAATTTACTGCAACCCTCATAAGATGCTAAGATAAACCCTTATGAGATACGCAATTTATTTAATCTTTCGTAAACTTGATTAATGATTCAACTTGGTATATTAATGAATCTTCTTAAATAATTGATAATTCAGTTTTTTATGATTTTTTTTTTTTATTTTCATATTTAAATTCCACAAATATAAATGTTTCTTTAGCATTTAATGAAGCCAATTTTATTAATTAACTTCATTTTTGTCAAAATTCTAATGGTATTTTCTTCTTTCTTTAAGAGAAGACTTATGTCGACACTCAAAGACATGTGACACTCTTGGTAAGTAAGGATTTTCTTATCATTAATATCTAAATTATGAGTAGGAATGACTTTGAGGCAATTATTAAACAAAATTAGTAAGGGAGAGTGGGGTCAATTGTAACATTTTTTACTTAACTATTTTTAACTAACAAAAAATCCAATATATTATTAGTATTAATTGGCAGACGAGTAAAGTAGACTATCCTCTACTAGAAAAAAAAATAAATACCTTATTTTAAATGTTATTATATTAGTTATTAAAAATTTTTGACAGTCGTGCACTTGTTACAATTGTCCCCACTTGCAGGGTCAGTTGTAACAGTTCATAAATTCAACTGAAACATAGTTAATTATACATATTATCATAGTTGTAATATATTTTTTTATTGATCAAAATAGTAGTGATATTTTAGGAGTAAAAATAATAATGAGCAGAGACCTAAAGGGTTAAACTTTTAACTTTAAGGGGTTAAAAATTTTAATTTATGCTGTGAAAGGTGACAAATAAAATAATGCACATGCAACATAATATAAATGATATAGGAAACTATTGGTGGTTCTTAAAGAGTTAAGTAATGGTTTATAAGCATAAGATTATTTATTTT
Source organism: Parasteatoda lunata (assembly GCA_949128135.1). Lineage (NCBI taxonomy): Eukaryota > Metazoa > Arthropoda > Arachnida > Araneae > Theridiidae > Parasteatoda > Parasteatoda lunata. The sequence continues at coordinate 49,014,730 of OX421980.1, forward strand.
CAGCTGTTACATTCGTCCCTTTACTTCTTGTTACAATCGTCCCCAAGATGCCATTTCAGCTTCAATAGTTAAAAACAATGCTAGTTAATTAACAAAACTAATCTGTTTTTTTAATGTTAATTAAGGTGTCCACTTTCATATTCGGTTATTAATTTTTATTTGTTTAATCAAAATTACTTTGTTACAATATAATATTCTAATACCAAAAAAAGTACTTGCGTAGCGTGAAAATATCTTTTGTGATGTAACTCCTTCAAAAATACATAAAAATGGTTGCCAGCAGGGGTGTACATGTAGATTTATTAAATACACCTTGTGTGCCACCTAGGAACCAAATCCAGAATCCGACACTCGAAGTTTTTGCTCTGTTACAATCGTACCCTGTTACAATTGACCCCACTCTCCCCTACTGAAAATGAGCACAAAATAAAGTTTAAAATAACTTTTTTGAAACAAAATAACTATTTATTGTACGTTAAAATCTCTAAAAAGGGTAAAAAAAAATAAATTATTCTCTGGAAATGCGCTGTTAAAATTAAGGTAAGATAACAGGTTGCCGTAAGTCCATACAGATATCCGTAAAATTTACAGTTAGGAAAAGCTCTTTACCTTTCCTATTCAGGAACCGTCTACTGGTATGGTTTAAAAAACCATAAAAATAGAATTTAACTGAACATTGAAGTTAGGTTATGCTAGGCGTTTGGTTAGGTAATGGATATTGGAGCAAGATTATAGTTGAATCGTGTTTTGTTAAGCGAATCGTGGAATGTGGGTGTTTATCTGGTAGTGGTACCTATCATGAGAAATGAAGATCTGCTAGACTTTTATGTGTAAGCAGCTCTAAGGTACTGTCGTCAATCCCTGAATGAGAATTTTATGCTTTCTAATAGTCCACAGTCACCAATTAGGGGATGCAAGTCACTGGTATTTCTTCATGTATTGAGGTAATGGGAAAACATTGTGGTATTAAAGCTTGGATTCGAACCTTAGTTCAGATTTGCTCCCTCGTTCATAAGATTGGCAGGTTAGCCCTCTCGAATGCAGTATGTACCAAAAGCTGTCACGTCAATTCGTCGGGAAAACAGCTCATTGTGGGCATACTTCGCTGAGCGGACATTTCGTCGTGGGCCCAATCCTTCGTAGTTTCAATTCGTCACCAGTACAAATTATCGTGGTCATGACTCGTCTTAACGACAATTCTTCGTGAGCGCAATTTCTTGCAGTTTCGGTGAAATACATCTATTATGCAAACGAAAATCTTGCATTGTCGACAAAAGCTAACTAATTATTTAATTTGTGGTCATTCAAATAGTACGTAAAGCACATAAAGGGGATGGATTTGTGATTTGCTTGTAGTTTTTTACAAGAGTGCGGAAGGTTATGGACAATGCTTGCGTAAAACATTAAAATCTCCTTAATTTTTAAATTTTCTTACATGCAAAAAATTTGTCATGGATAGTTCTTAACACCCAGCACATAAATTTCTCGAAAAATTTTTACATTCATTGTAAAATATATTTTTAACTAGCATTTATTTTTTATTTTTTATTTTTTTTTAATGACCGCCTGTGTCCGCATCCGTCAATTCAGGCACCTACAGGGCGATTTGTTGACCTCTCTTACAGGGGCACCATATTAGGTGGGCCAACGTCGCTCCCACAATAAGGACAAATAGTACAGAGAAGGAAAGAGCTAAGCTAAAAGCTAAGAGCTTGTCTAAACTAAAAATTTGAATGCGTGGTAATATGTTTGTCATTAGAAATATAATATGCTTCTCTCCACTCTTGTTGAAAATATTCTAGATTGCAAAATAGTTTGATTTTTTAAGCATAATAAATTTCTAAAACATATTTTTAGTTAATAATTTTTTTCTTATTTTCCCCCAGTTTTGGTTTTTACAGCGGTATATTTTTTTTTATCCAAGAAAAAAAAGTTGCTACATTTAAAATACAGGACTTTTGCTACAGATGTCAGCGGATCTTCTCGGAAACTGGAGTCTTTTAGGGTATGAAACCAATGAAAGTTTCAAACAAAAATATTGTTAAACGAAATGAAAAACAGAATATTATAAATATTTTTTTATCTAATTTTTCGAATTTTTATTTCATTATTTTCGAAACTTTGCGCTAAACTACTTCTTAACATTCAATTTTTATACCATGGCCTTTTAAATAATATGGCGTGTTAACAATTTTAGTAAAAATGGTAAAAACAGTTTTATTTTTAAACTAAAGAGAAATTTAAAAGGTGGCTTTTTAAATATTGCGTAGATATGTTTTCAGCAAAATATGAAAAATTCAATACCCTTCCCAAAACCCTCTCTTTGTTGTTTTTTTTTATTTTAGTCTGACTTTTACTGCAGTAATCTAATTTTTGAAATAAATTTAAATAAACACCTTACATCCAACTAAATAAACTTTTTTTTTGTATTTTCTGTCAGAAGTTAATAGTCTTAACATCTAAAACTCGTTAAAAAAATTTTACAACTTTTCCTTTTCCCAAATTTAACATTTAATTACAAATATGAAAATCCTCAAGTTAAAGTTTTTCCAAATTTTTGTTACACCTTTTTGCATTTAAAAAAAAAAATTGAAAATAAGGGAATTTTTACACAAGCATTGCTCTCACTTATAAGTCTCACCCCCTTGTAAGTAACATTCAGTAAATCTCGAACCCGTTCCCCTTAGATCCATTCGTAATATTTGAATGGCCACAGATTAAATATTTAGTTAGCTTTTAAAACAATGCAAGAGTTTTGTCCTCGTAACTAGATATTTTCTAGCAAAATAAAATTCGACTTTTCCTTTGGAAAAATTAATACTCAAGACTTTTTTTTTATGAAATGATTATTTTTCTAAAATAATACCTGAATACTCTTCTACTCTCCTCTAGACGTTTTTCGCTTTCCTTGAGAAAAGCAGGGAGGATGAGGGGAAAATAAAATTTCTTCCCGCCATGCAAAAGAGGCATTATTGCATATATATTTTTCTCGCTGAATTGAATGAGACCAATCCTGAGACTATCTGACTAATAGTTTAGAAATAATGATAGTTTTATGTACAATAAGTATATCTTGATCCGTGGTGGCTCAGGAGATAGAGCGTTCGCCTCCCAATGAGATGATCCGGGTTCGAATCCCAGCGATCACTGGTCTATACGAATTATGCACCAGGCTCGCACCAACCACAGTGCTGAAGAAAAATATTCTCAGTGATAGACGGATCATGGGTTGGAGTCCCTTTACCGTAAGGCTAACCATGGGAGATTTTCGCAGTTTTGCTCCCCATATAATGCAAATGAGGGTTAGTTCCATTTAAAAGACTTCCATGAAATTTCTCCCAGTACTTGATCCATGAGTTCCCTTTGTCTTCTGGATATGGTTGACAATTACAAGGCTACGGAGTTGAACATTTGTAGTCCTAAACTCAAATTCGGGTCGGCTGTTCAACGACGGATGTAAAATAAAATAAGTACTTAGTACTTGCACCTATTTACGCATCTGGTATTACTATTTTAAAAAATGAGACATTGTACCCTGTGTCTTTTTTTAGGTTGAATAAAATGAGATTATACGCGAACTATAAGTCCTATTGTCTCGGGTTTGATCTCATTCGTAATATACATCGGATAATTAGCCTCATTTGCCTGTCTAGAAGAAATTCTATTCTCCTGATCAAATCACTCCCAGCTCCCAAGAAGAAGCGTGCAGAAGAGAGTAGGGGATCTTTCAAATTTAATTCGTAATACCATAACAAAGCTTTTTGTCAAGAAATATCTTAGGTATCAATTTTTCTAAAGAAAAACTTTTTTTTGTTGTTGCTATAATTACTGGACTTTCATCAAAGCCTCGCGAAATTGTGCCCACGACGAATTGATCCCGCGACGAATTGTGCCCATGACGAATTGTCACTACGATGAGTTGTGCCAAGACGAATTGTGGCATCGATGAATTGTCATTGTGACGAATTATTCCACGACAAATTGTGCGAGACGAATTGACGCGGAATCTATGAAACCCAATTACAAGAAACAAGTGACTTCATAAGTTTGGCTTAGTTGGAGCGGATAAAACAGTAGTCACTTAACTGTTGTATTAAGTGAAAATAGACATTAAACGATTTTTCTCACAATTAACGGTTTGAAAACCATCTTTTTACTAGTTACATGATTTTTTTCGACTGAATGTGATAAAATAACAATTAAATAACTTGTTTCTTAACTATTTTTTTCGGAGAAATTTATAACTGTGTGATATTATCTTCTACCTGATAAACGAAATGCCACAATAAATTGTGTGCGTTAAGCTATTTAATGATTATTACTAACTAATTTATTTATATTATTGTTGTTTTCTGATTACACATTGCTAATATACAAATACTTTAGGCAAAATAGCGTTAGTATCTTTTCACAGATCAATTCAATAACTCACCTATTTCAAAATAATTACTATAAAGTGTTTATGTCAGTGATTCTCAACCACTGTGCCGCCAGATATTAGAAATGATATAATAAAAATTATATATACAGTAAAACCTGTCTATAACGATACTGTAGGGACCTAAATAAAATATTGTTATAGGTAGGTTATCGTTATAGACAGGTTTGAAATTTAAAAGTATACGTTTAAAACTAATGATAAATTAAACTTCTTTTATAGGCTCCAAATGAAAATTTAGCTTAGAATTATGAAACAGCACACAAGAAAAATTTACTTACAATTTTATGAATCAAAACAGAAATTATTTAGAAAAATAATCGGTTAGTTTTGTTTGCTTATTTTTGGAAGCAATTGCCATTTCCATGCACATAGATTTCAGTCCATCTAATGAATTCAAATGAACATCAGTTACATTTGGTAATGTTGCAACAAAATCTTGCAAAGTGTTAATTAGCAATATGGCATTCTCGGGTGAAATTTGAGTCCTGTTTTGAGAACAGTCAGCTGCTTCTTCCTCATCACTTTGACCACCCGGGATAACTTCTGCTAAAATCTCGTCATCACTTGCACCACTGAAAACCAACACATCATTATCTAAATTTAAAAATTCATCTGCGTTAAATAGAAATGATGTATTAGATGATCTTTGGAAATCACTGACAATCGAATTTAAGCCTGCCACACATTTTTCTTCTTCATCAGTAATTTCAGTAAGCTCAGTTTCTGCGTTTCCGTTGCTTTTATCCTCAAAGAAGAAGCTTTCTTCCAACAATTTTGGGTGGTGAATTGTGTCAACCCTCCGGAAATTCAATCACATGCATTTTTTACATCAACTGCATAAGGATTTGGGAGTTTATTATCCAGATTATAAACAACGTTCTGAACTAATCTTTTTCGATAGTATCCTTTGAAACATTTTATTATTCCCAAATCTAATGGCTGTAGAATCGACGTGTAATTTGGGGGGAAATAAAACAATTTTATATTTTTCAAACTTGGAGGATTGTTGTGAGGAGTGCAGTTGTCAACTAAGAGAGCTATTTTTTTCTTCTTTCTTTTCATCTCCTTATCCACATCAAGCAGCCAGTTGTTAAATATTTCTTCTGTCATCCAGGCTCTTTTGTTTGCCTTGTAGTCAACTGGTAAACTTTTCACATTCTTAAAACATCTAGGTTTAGCGTATTTGTCTATAACGAACGGCTTCAGTTTATCGGTTCCAATACTGTTTGCACAAAGTAGAACAGTTAACCTCTGTTTTGATTTTTTACCGCCTTTACAATTTTCTCCCTTAAATGCCATTGTTTTATCTGACATGAGCTAATAAAATAAGCTAGTTTCATCAGCATTGTACACGTTTTCTGGAGAATAAGTTTTTTCAATAGTCTCTTTTTCTCGTTGCTTCCAGGATGCAACATCATTGACTGGAGCTGACTTTTCTTCACCTGAGATGGTTTTAAAAACAATACCATGACGTTCTCGAAATGATGTAATCCACCCATTGCTGGCTTTAAACTCGTTGTTGCTTAGCAAAGACGCAAATGATCTTGCTTTTTCTGCAATCATTGGACCACTAATTGGCACATTTTGTTGTCTCGTTTCGTGGAACCATCTTAGGGTAGCTTTGTCTACTTAGGGTAGCTTTGTCTAAAAGTGGCTTTTTTTTCTCAGAAACAACGAAAGAATATTACATACAAAGGAGATGGAAAAAAAAAAACATTTTGTTATCTCACATTTAGGCTGGATGGGGAGTCGTTTTCCAACGGTAGAAAAATCGGAAGAGAACTATCAACTATCAAAAGAGGAAAAATTATCGTTGTAGACATGTTTAACTGAAAAGTGGTTATCGCTATAACAGGTTAAAAATACATTGAGTAAATATTAATTTCACCGGGACCTCAAGGAAATATCGCTATAGACAGTATCGTTATACACAGGTTTCACTGTATATATATATATATATATATATATATATTATATATATATATATATATATATATATATATATATATATATATATATATATTATATATATATATATATATATTTATATTATATATATATATATATATATATATATATATATATATATATATATATATATATATATATATATATATATATATATATATATATATATTATTATTATTATTTATATATATATATATTTATATATATATATATAATTTTTTTATAATTCTTTCACGTTTTAACCGAGCAAACATCTTTGTCGGCGATTGTCTTGTCTCTGATGACAATCTTAAATTAAGTTAAAGTAAGAAGGAAGTGTTTAAATTTTCTTTGACACACAGTTTTAAAAAATGCTAAAATAAGTAGGAAATTTAATGACTATTAAAATAATTAACAGAGGCTAAAACAAGCTAAATATTAACTTTCCAACAGAAATAAAAGCTAATCATTAAAGTAAGCTATGCAGTTAATAGTTATAAAAGCAAGTTAACAAAGGATAATTAACAAAAAAATAAGCTAACAATTAATTAGCAAAAAAACTAATTAGCAAGAAATCACAAAAGAATAATTAATGTAAAAAAACTAACAGTTAATAACTATAGAAAACAAGCTAACCATTAATAACTAGCAACAATATAAATAACTGTTACTAACTAATAAAAAATAAGTCGAAAGAAATAATTAATCCTTTAATAAACGTGCTTTTGTAGTACATATTATTTTATTTCACATTCAAAATTATTATCACAAACTATTCAACACAGTGTATTATAGGTAAGTAAACAACTTCTAAACTATTTTTTTTCATTGGGTGCCGTCGAATTTCGAAATCGTTAAAAGTGTGCCGCCACAAAAAAAAGGTTGAGAATCACTGGTTTATATATTATTTAAGCAGTTTTGTAATATCTTGAAATATCTATTTTATTTTAAACAAGAAACTCACAAAAACACTAAAATATTTACTACCAGCTTGTAACCTATGAACAATAAACTTGTGAATAATATTAATACTCATGCAGTTTACCTTTTTATCATTAAATTTATAAAGAAGACTTGTTTGGTATTAACTTTATCAAAACAAACTAAGAGTTTATTCTTTTCTTTCTTTAATTCTTACCGATTGCTTCAGGATATAAGCAATTTGGGAAAGTTATAAGTAGGCTCTTTCCTAAATAAGCTTAGTCTCCTCTCAATATCGAAACATTTATCGAATTAGATGCTGGAAACCAGTTCTAATTCTTTCTGGCGGTTCATTTTCTACTTCAATTAGAACCTTTCTTAAGTATTGCTTCGTATTTCCTTGTTTTTTTCTTTGAATGTAAAATGAGTTATCCTTTCTTCCCATCTGCTGCGCAATACCCTTAATGTTTTGATTAAAAAATATGATACCTCTTAATTTCAAAGCTTTGTTTTTGTGACCTCCACAGATTATGTTCATTTTATATTAAGTTTTCTAATACATACAGGACCACACAAAAAGGTTAGAATTCCGCACAAAGAGATTGAAACTTTGAGCTGCTTTCATGTTTATTTCAGCTAAAATTTATTCATTATTTCTTGGTATAAAATTTTTTTCCAAATAATTATTTTATCCAACATAAAGAAGAGGAAACACATTTTTTTGTTATTAATTTGTCCTTGATGTTATACTGAGTGCTTCGTTATTATTTTTATAACAGCTTGTCGTATCTATAGAAAAATATTAAGGTTGTACTTTTGGATAAAAAAAAAAAGCCTTTTAATTATTCTGTTGATGTATGTCCTATGCATTTTTCTAAGTGGAAACTGGTGTTTACTTAAAAAAATATTCTTCGATTTTTTTTTGGAAAAAAATGCTGTTCTAATTCAGTTTTGTCAACCATTACATTTACGAGAAGGGGGGATGACTATAGTGCGTTTTCGGAATGATAGACCGAAAGTAATCAAATAAGTTGCCAGAATTTTGATCTGTTTTTCCACTTTTTGGGATTTTCTCTGCATTTTTTATTTTAACAGAATTATGTTAAAAATGAATTACAGAGGAGTTATGAATGCATGATTACTTCAGAATACACTGAAACTACATTTTTTTAATAAACTAAATACAATTGAAAGTTACATTTCTATTAAGTATTCAAGTGGTTATAAATCACTTACTTGCAGACTGAGTAACTTTATATTATTATGCTTGCAAATAAAGCTAATATGATATAATAAATAAATAAAATAATAGTGTAAAATTCAATCATAAATTTTAACATAATAGATTAACTGATATAGTAACATATTAAAATGCAATAACAATATTTTTGTAAATTTTATTATAAATAACAATGACCAATTTTTTTTATAAAAGTAAATAATTAAATTTTTATAAAAAAATTTAAAGCATAAAAATGTAAAATGTACTTACCTTAATCACTAATAGAACTTGACGAATCGCTGTTAGAAACTGCATTAATCTACATAAACGAATAAATCACAATAAAAAAGTTTAAAATATCCGCCGTCTGTTTAGCACCAAGCCAAACAACCTAACAGCCAAACACGTAATTGACGCTTCCAAGTGACTATTTTTTTTTTAAATTTACATCTAGTCTATCTTTCCGTTGAACTGACTATAGTGCGGTCATTTTTCGTTGAACTGACTATAGTGCGGTCATTTTTGTGATCTCAACCAACTTTTCAGTGTAAAAATCGTGTCATAAAATGCATCGATAACAAAACGTGGTAGCTCTGTTCTCATCTGCTATACTCTTTACCATTTTCACAGACAACCACTTAATTAATCGCTCATCGAAAAATTGACTGGCAAGCAATATTTATGAGGATGAAAATGACTTGAATGAATGAACAGAGTTTGTCTACGCTTTAAGTTAAGAAACAAAAGCCTTAATGGTTTTATATAAGAACCCAGACAAGTTTTGAATCCAACGGGCAGTCGATCAATAGTTTGTAATTTAAATTTTAAGACTCGAGGCTTTCTTGTTCGTGTTAAAATTACAGTGAAAATCACTTCTAAGGAGCAGAAAGGTACAGGAAAATTTGCTTGTAACAAAAGAGTGCTCGTAAACATCATAAATATTCATTAACGCGTATTAAATTAGAAATAAAGCACTTATTTAAATTATTTTCTAGTTGTGATAGAAATATTTAATTAAGTAGAAATTTTAGGAATCACAAAAATATCACTCGATAAAGCCTAGGTTTGCTACTTAAAAGCGAGCCATGCTTCAATGGACCATTGCCCATTGTATCAATTAAGTATTTCTAATTTCTTCGTTAAATTTGAGTTCTCGGTTAATCAGGGCTCGTTATTAGCAAGTTAAACTATTTTTTTTTCTGTTTTGGATTTTATTTTTATTGTTTGTTTATTTTACATTTTGATGTAAAGGTTAAAGCACTAACCGTTTTTTATAAATTTGGTTAATAATTTTATTAATTTGGTTAACCGCAAATCTTAAACTTTAATTGATATAAATATGGCATGCCCCGGACGAGATTTTTATTTATCTTGTTTTTGTGTTTTTCAACAGTGCAAGTTTCTACTACTTTTATTGTAAACATACATGCAAACAGTATATATTTGAATAATTTTTTAATAAGTTAATTAGATTAAATTGTTTTAACAAAGTAATGAAATAAATTTAATAATTCTCCTTTGTTTTAATTCCTTTATGTAGCTTGTTATTTATCATTTCAATTCTGCTTTAAATCAAATTAAGCTTTCCTGAAAAGGCTTATTTACTCGTTGAAATAAAAATCTATATCAGTTTTAATAATGTAAAGAAAGCTTTCAACTTCCCCATTTTCAATTGCTACAAATAAACGTTTCAATATTTTAATATTTATTATTTTAAAAGATTTCTCGTAAACAATGGAAGAGAATGTAAAAAAAAAAACATTTTCTCTTAATAAATGAAAATATTATAAATTTGTGATTTGTGTAATCCAGAGAAAATAATTGAAATGTGATAAATTCGACTGTTGTTAAAATGAAAAAAATCATCTTTTATTAGACGCTAAAATGAATAGGAATATTTAATTACAAGAACAGATTCTCTAACAACAACACTTACCGAAAATAAACAAGTTTTTAAAGTACGTTTATCACAATTACTTTTGTTTTAGAAACAATAGATGCTCACGATTTTCTTCTTTTAAGATCTGATATAAATAAAATGAAATAATAACGAAATTTCATTTCTAATTACGAAATGGTTTGAATGATAAATTATCATTTATAAACTTTTTACTAAAGTAGATTTTAAACATCTTGTATAAAGTTTCTAGTTGCATTTAAATATGCGTTTATATTATTCAATTTCATAATTAATAATGTAATTCACACATAAAGCGATAGATCAGTTTGTTTCATTTATTTATGAAGCCTATGCTTAGCGTTAAGGTTCATACATTTCTTTATTTTTTTAAATCTTAACATGGGAATATCGCTTTCTACCAAATTCAGTGATATTTAATGAAATTTCTTCATTTGTGTGCTACTAGTTTCATTTTTTTTTCTTTTAGGTTCCGTGTCTTTAAATATTTAGAATGACAACTTGATACATATTTAAACATTAAATTTTATTTCTGAAAACATTTATCACGATGTTCATTAGTGTATCTTAATAAACTAAATGCTTAAACATTTAACTAATATTTCAGACATTTTATAGCATAATACTTATTTTTGTGAATATCATTCATTCAAATCACTGCATTTGTCACAAACTCAATACTTCTTAGTATAAGTGGTACTTTATTTTAATACATAAACATTTACTAATTACGATATCTTTTAAACATACAAAAGTATTTGTGAGAATATTTTCAGATGGTAATTTTTTGTACTCAAGAAAGTAAAAATTCAACATTTTGCCTATTACAGATAATAAATCGTTAAATGATTCAGATTTAATTTTGATACAAATTAAGGTTTTTCAAAATTTAGTTAATGTTTCATTACGATTTCGAAAAATTTTTTAGAAGTTTTAAATATTTTTATTTACAATAGAAGTATTTTGAGTTATTTTGGAAGTCCAAATGTTTAAAATAATAATTAAGACAAAATATTACAATTGTTACTTTTAGCGGTATAAATTTTTCATGTTTAAGTTCCATTTCAGTTTATAAATTAGAAAACACTGTTGCAAGTTTAAGTTCAATATATTTTTTTTATATAAATTTCTGTTAAATTCGGAGCGTTAATTCAAACGGCGAGTTCAGTTTGTCACACGAAAAAGTCTAGTCCACGTAATTGAAAATTAGTAGAAAATTAGTAGAAATAACCGTTATTTGTGTCTTCTTTTGAAAACAGATATCTCACTGCCAATAACATTAAGAAACTTTCGTAAAATCGCTAAAATTGACCCTTCTTTAAGTACAATTAGCCTAAAAATGCCTTCTTTATCAAAGAATCTCCACCAGGTGAGCAGCTGTCACTGGCAGTTAGAATTATATACCCCTATTGGATAAATTTAAAAAAAACTGAAACAAAATGATAATGGAATTAATGAAAATGTTACCAAAACCAGTGATAATTCAAATGAATATACAGATAAATTAAATGAAACCATACCAGGAGTTTAGAAAATTGGTATGGCACCAAACTGGAAATTTTAAAATCTGCATGGCACCAAATTGAAACTTTGATACCAGTTTACAAAGATACTGAACATTTTTAAACTAGTTGGAAGACAGTATATTCACTTAAATACTTAATTAGCTCATACTTTTCTAGCAATTAAACAGAATTTGATGTTTTTAATCGCTCTTTCCACGTTAATAATTCGTTAAGTTTTTAGAGCTTTTTTTTCTTCATTAAATATTAATTTAAGATTCCAAAGTGTATATTCTTTTCTCGTCACTTTGATAAGAAGTTCGCGAGAAAGGAGGAAATGGTGATTACGTACACCTTGTATATATATATATAAGTAGTATAAGCCGGGATTGGTGCGGCGGAAGTGACGTCATAGTCCCTCTCTACTTCTTCCCTTATCATGAGGCATGGGTAGTGACGTCATAGTCCCTCTCTGCTTCTTCCCTTAACGGGAGGCATGGGCAGTTACGTCATACCTGAGAGACAGTGGTCAGCTGCTTATTTCTTTTTTTCTTTAAATCGAAACTTTGTCTGCAGCGTCATGGGGAGCTTATTTCTTTTTTTTCTTAAGCCTAATATATTTTTAGTTTCGGTTTCTGTTTTTAATATAGTTACGTTTTTGATACTATTTTCATTTATTACTTTTTTTGAAGGTGGCAACACTTATTAATATTATTTTACTTGTTTAGGATGGCAATACTTAGAAACTTTGTTATTTGGGGGAGAAATTGTACATTATGAAGTAATGGCGCCATCTTTTATTACATAATAAATAAATGCTTTTACTCTAGAGGCGCTATCTATACTTATATGTTAGAAAGAGAATATATTAATAACTCTTCATTTTAGTTATTTTTTAATAAAAACATAGTTGATATAAATGACTGTTATTATTAGTAACCTAATCAATATTAATGAATACATTTTAAATAAATTGATTCAATATTAAAATAAAAATTGTATTTATTAAGTACTGTGATTATTAAAAGTATTAGAATTAAAGGTGTATTAATTTTTAAATCAATGAATATTATTTTATAAGATTTTATTTTAACACCGGTGTTCGGACTTACGGCTATCAATGTAGTATTATCATTTTTGAACCCAGAAGACAAGGGAACTCCTAGATCTTGAGACAATACATGTCTTCGAAGAGGACTTTGTGAGTGGTCAGTGAAAAGGAAAACCACGAAAAACTCCTACGCTTAGTCCGACGACAAGTAGTGGGCTTGGTTTCGCTGACCAGTATCCTGTGGATATACAGAAATCAGAGGAAAACTTAAGGTTTTATTAAAATAAATGTAATCATTTTATATGTATATTCTAATGGTGTCATCTATACTTATAACGTTAGAAGGAGAATATATAAATAATTCTTCATTTTAGTTATTTTTTGATATATGTATAGTTGATATAAAAGACTGTAATTATTATTAACCTATTCTATAAAAAAAATACACCCTTTAATAATTAATACAATAAGTTTCAGGAAAAATATATAGGATTTTCTGAAAAACTAGAAAATTATTACAAAAATATGAGATTTTTTTTGAAACACTGGAAAATTTTTACAAAAATAAAATTATTTTCTTAAAAGATAGATATTATTTTTTACAAAAATAAAAATATTTTCTGAAATATTAGAAAGTTTCTCTCAATAATAAAAGTATTTTCTAAAAACTAGAAAATTTTTTTAAAATGTTTGAGATATTTTTACAGAACTAGGAAATTTTTTTTACAAGAAGAAAAAATATTTTACTAAAAGATAGAAAATTTTTATAAAAATAAAAAATATTTTCTGAAATGTTAGAAAATTTTTTTTACAAAAATTAAAATATTTTTCTGAAAACTAGAAAATTTTGTTAAAAGGTTTGAAATATTTTTACAAAACTAGGAATTTTTTTTTTTACAAAAAGAAAAAATATTTTACTAAAAGATACAAAATTTTTATAAAAAAAAAAAAAAATATTTTCTGAAATGTTAGAAATTTTTTTTTACAAAAATAGAAATATTTTTCTGAAAACTAGAAATTTTTTTAAAAAAGTTTAAAATATTTTTACAAAACTAGGAAATTTTTTACAAAAAGCAAAAAAATTTTACTAAAAGATAGAAATTTTTTATAAAAATGAAAATATTTTCTGAAATGTTAGAATTTCTTTTCATCTCCATGAAAAACATTCATTTACTTGCACACACACACATTTCATGCAAGCACAAAATAACCCAATTTCCTCATCACCCGAGTGGGGTATGGGTTGAGACGCATTTTTTTTAAATAGAGGTCAATCGCCAGGAGCACTGATCCTCTCTTTCGTGGGCTGATGATGTCAAAGGGATACCGTTAGGCTAACCTAGAGGAAAAACCACGAAAACCTCTTACGCTTAGTTGGACGACAAGTAGGGGTCGTGAAAACTGAACAGGTTTCACCTAATTTTCAGTTTTGCAAGAGCTCCAACACGTATATTTAAGAATATTTAAGAAATAGAAATTTAGAGAAGAAATATAAATTTAAAAAATATAAAATAAATATTTAAGAAATATAAATTGTATTAATTTTTATGAAAAAATTATTATCAAATTAAAAACTAATATATCTACAGTGTTTATTCAATCATATTTTTAAGTACAAGCTTGTTTCATCTTTAAACTTATAATTTATTAACTAATATAATTTAATTATTATATTGAAATAAAAAGTACTTAATTTTTAATCTCATGAAAAAATATTTGAATTAATTTTACTTTCTATTAGAAAATGAAAAACAACATATTTACATTATATTATCAATTATATATTAAAATTCCTTAATGAATTAATTTACATCTAAGAAACATATAAAGGGAATTTTCCCTGCTATAAATTCATTTATATTCAAAACATATTCATTTTATTATTATTTAATATTATAATAATGCAAGTAACTTACTTTATTTTCAAATTAAGAGTTAAAATTCAGAAATTATGTACAGACTTTAACGGATACTGATTACAGAACTTGGGAGAGTCATATGTTATCTATTTTCTCACAAAATTTTACAACAATGTGGTGGTGGTTTGTGGTTTATCTACGTTTTATCAATTAGTCATAATATAAAGTATAACATAGTGCTTCATACTTATTATAGAACGTGGGAATACAACTATTTCTCAGAAAATTCAATTCAATTACCAGCGCGTTTAGATGTAAATAAAAAATTTTATAGTAAAAATAAAATTGCTAAGAAACCTATGATATATGCTCGCAGAAGTGCTTGGGTGAATTATATTATATTATCAAGAAAAAACTACACCCTTTAATAATTAATACAAAAAGTTTCAGAAAAATATATAGAATTTTCTGAAAAACTAGAAAATTATTACAAAAATATAAAAAAAAAAAAATTTCTGAAAAACTAAAAAATTATTAATATTATAAATTATTTTTTGAAAAACTGGAAAATTATTTTCTTAAAAGAGAAATTTTTTTGCAAAAACATAAATTTTTTTTTAAAAGATAGAAAAAAATTTTATAAAAATATTTTCTGAACTATTATAAAGTTTACCTCAATAAAAAAAATATTTTCATAAAAACTAGAAAATTTTGCTAAAAAGTTTGAAATATTTTTACAAAACTAGCCGATTTTTTCCGAGAACAAAAAAAAAATATTTACTTAAAAGAGAAAATTTTTTTTGCGAAAACATAAATATTTTCATAAAAGTTAGAGATTTTTTTTATAAAAATAAAAATATTTTCTGAAATATTAGAAAGTTTCCCCCTATGATAAAAAATTTTTCTGATAAAATAGAAACTTTTGTTACAAAGTTTGCCACTAATTTTAGTTACATGAATTAAAAATAAATTAAACTTATTAACATAATAAAAAAAAATTAATATTCATTAAAATAATCTTTTGTAATATGTTTTAAAAATAAAATGAATACATCTAAATATTAAGCTATTATTCTTATATTATTATTAGATTTGCTTCATATATGGAATTACATTAGTAAATAATTCTTAATTGAATTATTGCATAATAAGAATGAATTGATATTTTAGGCTCGAGT
The DNA here is from genome assembly GCA_949128135.1 of Parasteatoda lunata. Lineage (NCBI taxonomy): Eukaryota > Metazoa > Arthropoda > Arachnida > Araneae > Theridiidae > Parasteatoda > Parasteatoda lunata. The sequence goes on from OX421980.1 coordinate 49,030,769, forward strand.
GGGGATTGAACCTACGCGAGTTAAAAAGTATTCATGAGCAGTAGTTGATAATCTAAACCATATGTTAGGGGATGTACCGTATCTGTCATGACGTCAAAGCGGATACTACAAGTCCGGCTTGGACAAGATTAAACAAGGGGGGCTCGATCTCTGACGCATACGAATTGAATTAAACTATCTTCACTCAAGGGACTTCACTTGCTAGCATGCATTTCAGTCTATAGCGTGTCTTCTAATTCTGTTAAATTTTAAAAATTACTAAGTTTATAGTTAAATTTTTTTACTTCTCAGTTTTCTATTTTTACTAAATCATTAGTTCCTTTTGATTCTTCACATCGTTATGGATGGAAACGCAATACTAAAGCGAAAGCATGGTGATATTCAAGTAAGTACTAAATTTTTTTATTAAAATTTTATAACTATGTTATTTTATTATATGGATGATAAATAGTATATTGATAATGTTAAATATTTTTATTTATAAAGCTGCTGAGCTGTATTAATCTGTATCTTTAATTGAAATGATAAATGAACAAAACAATTTACTTTCTCTTGGTTAATTAAAGATACAGATTAATACAGCTCAGCAGCTTTATAAATAAAAATATATCACCTTGATCACCTTGATTATCACCATGCTTTCGCTTTAGTATTGCGTTTCCATCCATAACGATGTGAAGAATCAAAAGGAACTAATGATTTAGTAAAAATAGAAAACTGAGAAGTAAAAAAATTTAACTATAAACTTAGTAATTTTTAAAATTTAACAGAATTAGAAGACACGCTATAGACTGAAATGCATGCTAGCAAGTGAAGTCCCTTGAGTGAAGATAGTTTAATTCAATTCGTATGCGTCAGAGATCGAGCCCCCCTTGTTTAATCTTGTCCAAGCCGGACTTGTAGTATCCGCTTTGACGTCATGACAGATACGGTACATCCCCTAACAT